>WBMW01005992.1:1327382-1444138 GCA_013396635.1 Penelope pileata | reverse complement strand
TTTTTTTTTTTTTTTTTTTAAAAAGACCAAAACATTTAAATCACCTTTAAGCCCTTTTGAATCTGCTGAAGCTGTGTAGGATGTAGAGGGGAGCAAGATTCTTGGCGTATCACCGGAGACATCTCATGAGCCCAACTGTGGCTGCTGAGCAGGGCTTGCTGGATCACAGTTTTAAACATGCGTACTTATAGGGATATTTGGGCTGAATGGATTGCAGTGTCAATGTTGGACCTACTACTATTGCTCAGTTCAGAACTCTCCTAAATAATTTAGTGGAGAATATATTCGTTAAAAAGCGGGAACTTAACAATGATAAGTTATTCTCAATATAGACTTTGAAAGTATTTCATTTTAACAGCATGGCATTTTCTAATTTATTGCAACTTTGTTTTGAAGTATGAAGCAATGATGAACTTGGTGGTCAAGCTAGTATTCTAACTAGTAGTAGTATTTTAATTTTTTCGTTGATTTGTACTCTAATCAGGTGAAATACAAGCTCTGTTTTGGTCCACTTACTAAATCCAAGTTATCCTACCTGTTCTTTTAAATGTTTACTTTCAGCACATCTATTTAAAAGGAAAATAGTATAGGCTTTAACAGCAGAATTTTTCTAAAAGATTTTGGAGCAAATGCAGAAAATCAATTCACACAGTTACCAGGTCCAAGAATTGTACTTGATATCAATATGAAATACAACCAAAACCAAGGTTTAATGCACTTCTGAGGAAATCGTAAATGATGTTACATGTATTCAGACTGCAATATGAATCTGGTACTAATATTTAGCCCAGGTTCCAGAAGAAGAC
Source organism: Penelope pileata (assembly GCA_013396635.1). Classification (NCBI taxonomy): domain Eukaryota; kingdom Metazoa; phylum Chordata; class Aves; order Galliformes; family Cracidae; genus Penelope; species Penelope pileata. The sequence continues at coordinate 1,443,332 of WBMW01005992.1, read as the reverse complement.
TAATGTTCCTGATTATGTAGGAATGAACTGGTAGTTTTTGTGCAACTGGATTGAATATTCCTTTCATATTTAAATTCTGCAATTTTTTTTCCCAGAGTAACTAGTAGTTGTTTACCTACAACATTTGTAGCCCACCATTTGTTTAGGTTGGTACTTGTTCTTTTGACTAATAGGGACTTTCCATGGAAAATGTGTAGCAAAACCTTTGTATGTAGTGAATGCAATGAAGTAGATATATAGAGCTCTACTCCTAAAGATTATAGTAACTTGCATTAGTCAAATACCTAGACGAATAGCGAAGTTATTGAGCTGATATGACAATCTGAAGGTAAAAAGTAAAATTCAAAGTCAGAATGAAGTGTGCTTTATGTTAAATGCCTATAAAGAGTATAGAAATTCAGGATAGTTGGCAGCTGAATTATGTAATAGAGCAGGGAGTACTGTGATATCATACATTTCAGAGTCATAAATATGTCTGAGATATGCTTAAAGTACCTTTTATAACATTCATATGGATTTTTTTTCCCAGCAAAGCATTTTCCCTTTTGAAGAGGTAGAAATGTTCATAAAAAAAATTCATTTCCATCCAGAATATAACTTTACGTGTACACAAAACCTCTGTTGCTTCTAATTTATTTATTTTTCCTTCTTTCTCTTATTTGAATATCAAACTGAAAAGGAATAGCAAAAAAAAAAAAAACAAAACAAAACTGTAGTAGCATTCTTGGAAGAAAAATGAACAATTATATCATTAACAATATAGACAGTAACAAAAAAGAATATCTGAAGTCAGGAAGATCAACATGTGTATATACATGTGTTTGTGTATATGGTAATAAGAGGAACCAGATTTTAGCTGCTGAGCATTAGGCTGTGCCTCTGTATTCAGCTACATTTTCTAACTGTTAAAGGAATCATAACTTATTTATGCTGTGGCAGCACACAGAAACATAAGTCCTGGACCACAGTCAGACCATGCTACGTGAAACTAGGTAGAAAATTAAAAGATTATTCAAGCACTTTTCTAGAACAGCTTTTTATTTGCTTATTTGGAGACACTGGTGGTTTTCCTAGAGTCAGAAATATGGTGTGGTAATCTCTGGGATCGGTTCACTGTAGCCTTTGAGTTAGACTGAGCTCTGCACAGGTATAAGGAATTGCAAGGGCCTGGCTTCGGCAGTTGGGATTAAAAGTACCTGGGTTAGTTAATACAGAGATTGTTAGTCTACTTACGTATGAGTATTTAAAGGTGCTTAGAGCTCTAGAAAAGGAGGATTGTTTTGTAGGACAGCTAAACTGAAGACCTTCTCAAAGGAGATAGATTAGCTCTCTGTATTTGGATGAGAATACACATCTATTTTTAAGTTTTCTGAAGTGTGAGGCTGTAATAAGAAACTGATACTGACTACAAGGAGGTGCTTTAATGAGAGAAGAGGGTGAAGCGAGTACATAGTCTTCATAGAGCAAATGTATGCTCTAATTTTTCAGTGCCCTCAGTGCTCTGCTTTCATTCAGCATCACAATGAAAACACTAGTTCTAGATTTAAAAGCAAGAGAGTTAGCAAACAGCACTGATTCCCTACAAGAGAAAAATGCCTAGAGAGGTTGGTAAAGATAGAAGAAACACATGAAAAGGATTAAAGTATTTATAAATACGACAACTACTTTTCCAAGGTGAGAACGCAGTTGTAACAGAAAAAAGTCCTGAAACTCTTACGACTGTTCCATTCACTTCATATGGAGCCAGAGTCTCTGCCGCACATCATCTTCTGCTCTTTCAGCTCCTTCCCTGTGCTGCTGCTTCTCCAGCTGCTTTCCAACCTTCTCTCTTCCAGGCTACTTCCCTAGTCTTCTCTCTTTCAAGCTACTTCCTTCTCTGCCTGGCTAGCCTTTATCTAAACCTAGGGCAACCCCGCCCCAGAACCACCCCTTCCGGTCACAGGTGCAAGTGGTCTACCTGTATTCCCCAGGCCAGCCACGCCCCTCCACCATGTGCTCAATCATCAGTTCATGCTGTGATCAACTGTTTCCCTATAGCAGCACAAAGGAGGCCTCTGTTTCTAGACAAATAAATGGGGGATGAGGATTAGCAGCAGCCCAGATGCAGCCAAACAGCTGATACAGGTGTCGTCCTCATGGAGATAGTGTCAACAGCCCAGCATAACCTGTAGGAATAAAGCAGAAGAGAACAAGCTTCTCCATCTGCCTTATCCATCCAAAAGCATGTGGCAGCTCAGTGGGAATAGCAGCAGATATTGCCACAACTGTGCTGGTACCCAAAGTGCTTGGCTCCTCACTGCTGCCCTTACTTGCATATTCTAGCATAATGCTGACAAAATCTTCATTGTCTCTCAAGTTAATATTTTTGCTAATAGTAGTGGATAATTATAGCCATATCTAAAAGTGTTTTTCCATTCTCTAGCTGGACTCTTTAGGGTGCCTGAAACACTCAGGCATCACCTCCTTCTGTTTGAAGAGCTGGCTTGAAGCAGACCCTTGTCCAGAAGCCCTATCTGTTGTGAGTGGGCTCAGTTTGCAGAGCTGTCCACACATCACCTGTGGGGGCTTTTTTCCATACCCACAGGTTGATGGCAGCCCTATCACCTCAAATTCAGAATCTTTTCCTCTAATCTCCAGAAGATTTCCAGTCCTCTCTCCCAGTATTTCTTGAAAGGCTAAAGAATGAGAGGAATCTCACTGTTTGATATTAAAGCACGTGTTAGATGCTTCTCTTTATTTCTTCCAGCAGCACTTCAAGGACTTGAGTTTGCAAAGACAGGTACAGTATAAACACAGATGACAGGCAAGGAGAAAGCATCAGTTAAAAAGGACTGTGAGTTTTTTTCATAATGTTTGTCACTAGATGTAAGAAAATTCATGTAATTTATTAGCTTTCCTCCTCCCTTCTTTTTTCCCCTTCTAAGGAAAAGTTTGTGATCTGATCATTTTTAGAAGCTGTTACTGTTGGAAAGGATGCTAAGAATTCCCATGAGCTGCTTTCTCATAGCCAGGAAGTCACATGTGTCAGGTGAAAGTCTGACACAAAAAGAAAGGGTTATTTCATTTTCTTAAGTTTAACAAATATTTTCCAGTGGAAAAAATATTCATTCCAAATGATATAAATGAGTTATTCCTGGCAGTCTTGCAGTTCACCAGGCTTGTTCCCTTTCAAGTGCAGAAGAACATGATAGAGATACAGGGCAAAGTTTCCATAGGGTATAAATTTTTAGCTGACTTCATAGAAAGAGCAAAGCTCATGGGAGTAATAGAAGTGCATGGAAATAATTGTTAAGTTCAAAGAAAGCTGATCTGACTAATTTACTGAGCCTGACTTGCTTGAGTGTTGGAGGGGAAACAATCACGCAAATCAGAATTTCTGCCAGCAGCATGTTGCTTTGCCAGCTGTGATACCCAGGTGCAGATTCATGATTCCAAACTCCTGACCATTAGAGGCTGAATTACCAGAGTAGTGAGAGGTGCAGTCTGCAGGCATTAGAGTTACAGCTGCAACACCCACAAAACTATCCTGCCAGCCAATGCAGGAAACTGCCCGGACACTTCCATGAAAGGAAACCTTTCCCAGCTATCTCCTTAAAAATTGGATTGGAGTACCTAAACTGGTAGTTAGAGGAAATGAAACAGCAAGGGGATGCAATTGAAGTCAAGACAAAAGTGATGTTCCTCCAGGTATGCTCTACTTCTGCAAAAGCCTAGGTACTCCTCCATTTATTTTCTCAGAAGCAGTAGGAAAGACTACACTGGAAAGAATGTTAATGAGAATGGGGAGGAAAACCATGAAGAGTCTTCATTTTTAACTGAATTTCATTCCTTGAGTTATTTTATTTATCTAATTATTTTATTATTCAAGAGATGTCAGTCTCCCAAATGAGAATCCTGGAGGAAAAAATAAAAGGGCACACCACCGTGCTCACGTCTATTAGCATGCCTTGTCTCTCAAATTGTTTCTTTAAGAAAATAGCATTTGTTGAAAAACAAACAACAAACAAATTGAATTGCCTTTACCAATTAAGTTTCTCATCATTGACATCATTAACTTCATGTTTTGATAGGTCATGCACCTGATGGAGAAAGATATGGACGGCACTGGATTCCATGGCAGAAGGAAAGAGTGCAGGAGATAACTCCCCAGTTAGCTTGATTTTTACCGGATGATTTACAAGGTATGTAAATGAGGAGACAGCCACAGAAGGTACCTTTAATGGCATCTTAATGCATCATAGAATTTACAACAGGGCACGAATAGCTTGTGCACTCAACTGTTGGAAGCAGATGCTGCCATAATTCTACTTAATACTTAGTAGCAAAGTAAAGCATATTGTTTTTTGTAGAAATGTTTATGAAACATTAATAAGAATAACATGCACCATTCAATGCTGGCCATATAATGTGAAATCCTCTCATAAATATTGATGAGAATGACATTTAGGTTCACTGTGTGAATTGATTTCAAGTAGCACTTCTGAGATTCTCTGTCACTTCTTTCCGTCTTAGTCATATTGGGATCCTTAAAAGAGGTAGAATAGAAAGGAGTCAGTATCATACATACCTAACATATAAGCAGCTTTCGGTCAGTGAAACTTACAGCTGCTTTGGTAATAGAACAGGATGTTTTGTAGTTTGAAACCAAGACTTTTTGCTCAGGTTTTGCTACTGATTTGAGAGGAATTAATGAGCTTCATTAAATCTGATGCCACGTATATATGTGTGTGTGTATTCTAGATTACTTTGTGTTGATCTTTGGCTTCCATGAAACAAACTCTGGAAAATACGCAGTTGTCTATAGGTAATTGAAATGTTCAAATTAGTTGCTCACTATTATCGGTTACGGGATTTTCAAACATCGTTGGATATTTGCAAAAGAAGCTTTTGATCTCTTTTCTGTATAAATTTGATTTACTGATTGAAAAGATTATATAGTTTTTCTTTCTCTTTTAAGTAGAATGACAAGACTTTCCATCACGTTATTTTCACTAGGGTGACAGCCTTTGAATCCACACATCTTTGACATTTTTGACAATGGTTCTTGGCTAACAATAAAATATTTTCTACCTTTTTCTGGTTGAAATGGTAGATATGGAAGATTCAAGCTGTGAAATTCTACCCCTCACCCCCTCTCTTTCTCTCTTTTAAAAAGTCTTTCTTAATTGCTAAACATCCTTCACTGTTTAGGGTCTGTTATTTCATAATATCCTGAAATTGACAGAAAAATATGAAGGTTTTGATAGGATTGGCCACATCTTTATCTTCCATATGCAAAATTAACTCCTGGAAAAACTAAACACTATATCTTAATCTTCCTGAAGAACATTGCAAGTGGTTCAGTGGAGTTGGATGCAGCAAAAAGTGATTTTTCTAATATTTATGAGCTTCAAACCAATCACAATAAAAAATCTGAGAGGTTTGAATGAGCACCTTAGTACAGAGCATTTGGAAAACATCTCTGGAGACCCTTAAAGCGCTTGGGCAAGATGAAATGTCTAGTGGAGCTTGTTGCACAGTGACATGCCAGGATCTGTTCTAAACATTGCAAAACATGAAGATTTGAACTGTTTGAAAAATGAGCTTTTCCCTCCTTGGAAAAGTCTGAATTTCTGATGAAAAATCAAACCTTCATTTTTTGCTATGCATTTTTAATATTTGTATCTGGGATTGCTGTCATAATATCTCAGAGTAGTCTTACTCTAGTGGCTCATGTGTCCATTGTTAATGCATTCAGCCACCTTGCATGTTCCAGGTGGCGTTCATAGTCTTTTGTTTACGCATCTAGCACCTACTGAAGGATGAAGGTATGGGGTAATTTATTTCTAAGTGCTGTGAAATGCTCTAGTGACATATCTGAATCAAAATAGTTATTTCCCAGGTATTGTTTTGATGGAAAAATGTAGAAAGCAAACACTTAAATTTAGTTGAACTGACAGTTTCCTGTCAAATGGTTTGATTGTGTGGAACAGCAGATAGGTGCCACTGACACTCCCATTGTGCCTGCTAAGCTGCTTGTTGGAGAGAGGGAGTCTCAGACTGCATATCTTGTGCAGTAAATAAGAATTTCATGTGAAGAATTAACCCAGGAAGGGAATAAAACCCAGGTTGTCTTCCTCTCAGGGTGGAGTTGAAGCTGCTAACATGCAGGGGTTTATCTTGTCTGCTTAATTTAGTGGAAAGGCTGCTATTAAGTCATAACAGTACTATGATATGTAAGTTCTCTGGCTATAAATGTAGTTTCATTAGGGAATCTATACAGTGTTGGCAAAAATAATACTGACTTAATGATACTACGTAATGAAGTTATATTTCAGAAAGCTTCACACATTTAATTCAGTAGTGCCTCTGAAAGAGAATGAAATTTCTAGCTTAGCGTGCTGCAAAGCTTCTACAAGTTAAAATGAGATACATTTCAAGTATGTAGGAAGGAAATTTTAAATGAAAATGCAACTGAGTCATGATTTGTACACTTGGACAAGTATTTAAATACTAGTTTCTTTACTGTTTTCTATGATTTAATATTAAATTTGTTTGCTACTGGGGTGTTGAAGTGCTCTAAATACAAATAATTTTCTGTTAGTTGCAAAAAAAGCATAGAACAGAAGTTATGATTTAGCACTGAGAGAGGATTTCAGAGGTTAGATGAAGTGACCTGCTGTATTTTCCGTCTTTGATTTGTAAAGATCTTATTCTCTAATTTTATGAAGCCTGGCTCGGATATGAGGCATTTGTTTTCTTTGACTAAATCTGACTGGTCTTTCTTTTTCTTTTTCTCTTTTTCCTTTTCTTATATATATATATATATTTTCTCTCCTAGTAGAAAGTGGGGAAAAGGGACAAGACAATGTGTTTAGTTAGTGTATTGTAACCATAATAATGTGAGAGCTGGATTAAATTTAATTAAACAGGTTTAATGATGAAAATGTTAATGCCATACCAGTTTATTATTAAGTTCAAGCCTTAAAGTGATTATTTTTACTAATTAATTCAGGGCTGCTATGAGCCTTCAGTCTGCAAATTATCTTGATTACCAAAGCCCCCTGAAAATGAAGAATACCTATCAACATTTGTGGACCTTACACCAAGTTTCATTAATGTACTTGTAATCAAGATTTATCTCATCCTCACAACAAGAGTTTGAATGATTCAGTGAGAAGAAAAGCATTGTATAAGTCTTGTCTGGATGGTATGCTTTTTATGGTGTGTGTGTAATAAGAGGATTTCAATTACTTGGCAATGTAGTGATTTTACCATTCTACAGAGTCTAAAACAAAGAAACTCAAAATTATGAGAAAGGAATAATAAAGCCCAAAGCAAAATTCACTCTCAAGTAATTATTGTTCTCATTAACTCTTACTGAATTCTGCAAATGGTATTAACAAACTGATATGTTAATCCTGATATGTTCCATTATTATATTCCATTAGCAGGCTATATCTGCTAAGAAAATTAACATATTCTTACTTCTAGGTAGACTGTCATAATTCCTGTTACTTTACTGTTAAATTCTTAAACAAAGAAGAAAAAAGGAAAAGAAAACAAAATAAAGTTGTATGTAATTAAATACCTAATAAGTTTTTTATATATAAAGGATCAATAAGGACTTATCTTAAAAGATCCAAACTCTCTCTGCAACACTGTACACTGTAGGTCCCTTGCTTCTATTTTAGTTGCTTGCTTAAAGTAAAGGGCAGGCTGAATTTCTTGTTTCTAGACGCATTTGGAAAATGGAGCTTTGCGGTTGCTGAAAGAGTCCTGAGAGGCAGAAGGAATGAGTGAGAGGTGTTCAGGGTGCTCCATCACACTCCTCACAGCATGTTCACATGGGCTGCCCAAGGACCAGAGGAGGAGAGTAACACTGAGCAAGGAAGCTCTGAGCTGGGAGAGGTACCACAGCATTTGCAGTCTTAGAGAACAGGCCATCCTGTAAGTAGAAATGCAGACAAAATATATTAGGCATGAGAGCTGCCCCAATCTTTGATGGCTCTGAGTTGGATGTGGCTCTTGTCCCCCAACTTCTGTGCAGTTCTGTTCATGAATGCTAGAAAATTAATTCTCATAGATTTGACAGTGTTACTGACATTCTAGCACTGTAATTTTTCTTTTACATCTGTGTCCTCGTTTCTGTTAAATTTTTTTATTATAGGTGCATGTTATAGAGGTGGGTAGTAACTAATTCAAACAGGTATTCTATTCATGATGCCAGTGCTGCCTTTGCACTGGTTTATTTGAAAGCTCATAATTAAAGCCCTGTAGTGTGGAGTTATACATTATTTTAAAATGTTTATATTAGTTTACACTGCATTAGTGTCTGATGCTATCAGAAATTTTCACAGAAAATGAATGGCTAGTAGTGGCTATTGTGCTAGTTTGTTTTTCAGATAAGCATTTGAGTGGTTGGAGGATTGTCTAACATTAGGCTAGGTTTTGGGAACCTTTTCTTGATTACCAGACATACTTCAGTGTTACTGAGATATCCCTTTCCACCTCCAGTCATTTGGAGTCTGAAGGTTGTGCACTTGCCCACAGACATATACCGATATATCACTTGAGATAGGGAAATAGCTCAACTCATCTCATACTTGCAGAAAAAAATATGTGATTCGTGTAGATCTTGTTTTGGACAAGATTTCAACCAGTTACTTACCAAATTTGATTTTTTAACATTGCTTAATATTGCTATGTCAGGTTTGTTTTCTTGAGAGAGTTGCATTATTTGTAAAAAACTCAGAAACATGATTTGGTCTTCTCAAGTTCCTGCTGACTTCCTCTCTCTTCAATGCTTTCTGTAACTGATGGACAAAACGAATCAGCTGGTTACTTCTATGGATTTCTTTCTAAATTTGCTAAAGATTTATGCGTACTCTAAGTAGAGTTTGGCAACATTTTTCAAGTTTCAGTTACCTGTGATAATATTCAAGTAAGGTTTACATTGTACTGTGAAGTTAGAGAATACTTTCAGAAAGAAAGAGGGGGGATAAAAGGGCTTTTTCTCTCAAATTTTTATTTGCAGAAGAAAAGCAAGTGCCAACACATTATCTTTCAGCTATTCCAAGTCAAATCCAAATGCCTAGGACAGTGAGTGAATCCAAACTCTTCCAAGGGCTGTGAATTTTAGTGCAAATGTGATTTATATGTAATGGAGTTAGCTCCAAGGGAGCTGTAAAAATCTCTCTTACGAGACAAAGCTAGCGTTGGTCTCTCTTTGACTGTAACTTCAATAACAGACTACATTCTACTGGGTTCAGTTGAATAGAGATCTTATGTCTGGAAATGCAAGAGCACATTCTCAGCTTGAGGCAAGAGGTTTTAGCGATTTGCTTCCCATTAAGAGCAGATGTATAACTAAACCAAAAACACCTCCAGTTTGAATATAATTCTGAAAACCATCTTAGAATATTTAAAACATCTCAAATCTTTCAGATGCCTTTCTCTGATCAGTTGATATTTCCATTTGTAACATCACACAGTGGGAAGTTGCCTGTGCCATTTGCAAAGAAACAGGTAGATTACAAATGCTCAGGTTTCATCTTTCTTTGGATACATGCTCAGAATACTAAAATGTCTTTGGCAGATAAAGTAAGAATTAGTACATGAAATTTTAAACCAAGGGGGACCTATGAGATCATCTGGTTTGATTACCCACATGTCACAGTCCAGAAAAACTCGTGATAATTTGAACTTCAGGAACAATTTCATTATAAAGATTGGAAATGGTCTAAGAAACAAGACAGATTTGACTGCATTTAGTGAAATGCACATGCTATGTGCTGAAGTTCATAGAAGTTGAAACCAAAAAGGACAAAAGGCTATGTGTTGATTTGAGCTATTTCAAGTAGCCAGTTAGTTTTTCTTGAAGTCACCATGACTGCCTCTAAAATACTTTGTTGTTGTTTTTGTTTTGCTTGCTTAAGATTGTCTTCCAGCAAGTTATCAGATTTTGATTTCAATTTGTCATTTTAAAATTATTTCTGGGAATTTGTTTCAGTGATTGATCCATTCTTATCAAAAGCCTGTTGCTTTTAATTGCATAATTTCCAGTGAAGTACTGGGATGGGAAAAGAATGGTAATAACCTATTCTGTTGGTTTGAAGCTGCTCCTTTGTGTTCAAGGTGATTCAAGGTTTATTAGGCCAAATTTGTTACAACTGTTGGAGAAGAGACTAAAATCGTGGAGTCTCCAGTTCAACCAAGGTTTAATTCAGGTTACATAGTCCTATCCAGTCTTGTTTCACTTTCTTAAATTCTATTTTATTTGCATATATATGATATGTATTTAATAAGGAGTTGAGCAGGTTCAGGAAGAAGCGGTAAGTGGATCCCATCCAGTCACCTAGGAAATGTGAAATATGCTTTGGAGTGGCAACAATTCCTCTGGCAACCTGAGATTTTTAACATAAAAAATGAAGGTATCTAGGGATTACAGACTAGATTACAGACTATCTAGGGATACAGAACATAGATGTTCAGGGAATTTGAGAAGCAGGTCTGGAATTAGGGCAACACAGTGGGAATTAGGTTGGATTTAGGTAACCATCTCCTTAATGTAGCTGTAGGCACTTTGTGGATAAAGTTATATAACTATAGGTGGGGAATTTAAGTGCAAAATTCCTGTGATTCTTAGTAATAGGAGAGAGGAGTGAATAAGGCGTGTGCTTGAGTGCATACCTATGAGAGCTAAGAAGCTTTGAAAGAACTCTGACCCCTAAATGTTTCAATTTTAGTGCAGTGAGGACTTAATTCAAACTTATGCCCATCAATAGGGAGATTCTCATTGGCTTAAATGGACTTTTAATGAGACTCCCAAACGCCTGGGGAAAAAAATGCTTTAATTTGGTAAAGAAAATTCAGCATTAAGGACTCACTTAACCAGAAGAGTTTTATCTTCACTCAGACTCATTACATTGTTCTGTCATTAATAATCACAGTGCAAAGTAATTGAATTTGTAATGGCATTACATGGACCTGTGTCTAGTCCATAATGCAAGTGCAAGACTTTTTTGTTTGGTTTGATTTGACTCCCATCACAAGACACAGTGAGCAGTTTTATTGTGCTATTTGTCAAAGAGTGATGAATTGCTATCACTTAGAAGGTGGACTGTGTGATACTGAAAATGATTGTGGGGAGGAGCAACTGCACATCTCAAATTACCTGCTCTATTATGTAAATTACAGGTGGTAGGTGGCAAGTGTCCTACAAAATGGATGGGTTGACTAAAATTGTGCCAGTGCTTCTTTGTAATGCATACCAAAAAGAATCATGCATAAAACTAGAAGCTGTACATTTTCAGGTGTACTCGCTTTCCCTTAAATGAAACATGTATATTTCATAGAAAATATCTGACTGTGAATAATTCTCTCCTACTGTAGGCTTGGTGGAGAAGAGTAGGAAATACATTGTTTTCTCAGCTCATTTTTTATTTTCATTAGTCAATTGCAAACTTTGACTCCTTGTTACATAAGCAATTTGAATCAATTTCACACTAACCAGCGTTTAAAGGTCCAAACAACATTCAAAAGCTGTATATATTAAATGCCTATATAGATGTATGTATTTATTATTGAATTGGTGATCTTTTAAAACATTCCAAAGAAGCTCTGAAAAGACTATATAAGATTTTATGTGGGTAGAAAAATACCAGTCTCTTTAAGAGTCATCTACTTTGTCTCTTTTACTATGTTTCTTCTCTGACTACTAAAACTGAATTTGCTTTTAGTTACTTAAAAGTTGACTTACTCTATAGCATTGTGATGTGCATCTCAGTATTTTGTAGGTGTCAAGAGGCTTTGACAGCCCAGAGGTCTTATTGCAGCTTATTTCAGTTGAGCACTTGTTGTACTATGAGCTATTCAATCCTAAACAGAAGATAGCAACAGTGAGTATCTGCCACCTCAATGCAATAAATAACTGAAACTCTGGGAAATGAGAGATCAAAACTTTCTTAAAACAAAATTGTGTTAGTACACGCTTACGTGAAACTGGCAGCTTATTGTAGCTGCTTGGATTTATAAAGCCCTTGAGTTTTATAATTTGTATTTGTATTTTTCCAGACCAGTAATTACATTTCTAAGGCTTTATGCATAAAGCTAATAAAATTATCACACAGATCATATTTAAAAGCCTTTCAAGATATCAATTATTACGGTGAATAAGCTTGTGCCACAATAAATGGGCAGCAGTGATGAACTGTGGCTGTCCAGCAGCTTTGAAGAGTAGGCTGAATTTGTATCAGAAGCAAACCTGAGGAAGAATCAGTACCTGCCCATGAAATATCCTTCCTTCACACTGTTTAAATTATAACTCAAATCATTGTTGAGTGGTGAGGAGGAAATTAGGAGGAAATTCTTTACTCAGAGGGTGGTGAGGCACTGGCACAGACTGCCCAGAGAAGCTGTGGATGCCCCATCCCTGGAGGCATTCAAGACCAGGTTGGATGGGGCCCTGGGCAACCTAGTCTAGTACCAGATCTGGAGGCTGATGGCCCTGCCTGTGACAGGGGGGTTGGAACTTTGATGATCCTTGGGGTCCCTTCCAACCCAGGCCGTTCTATGATTCTATGATTGTCATTAGGGAGACACTAAACAATGAAGCCTACAGTACCATTCAAATGTAGTTGTAAATCTGTGCAGTTCTGCTGTTGTTTTACTGTTGTAAATTGAATTAACTTTAGCATATAACAAATAAGCATTCTTGATTTACAATGAATGAAGTATATAATGGAGGAAAATTGTATTTCCAATAGATAAATTCAGTAAGCAAGTGTAACAGTAGAAGTAATTCTGATACTCCAGTACCTGGAGTACAGTGTGCAGTTCTGGTCTCTCCAGTACAAAAGACAGGGATCTCCTAGAAAGAGTCCAGGAGAGGACAACAAAGACGATAAAGGGCCTGAAGCATCTCCCTTATGAGCAAAGGCTGACTGAGCTGAGTCTGTTCAGCCTGGAGAAGAGTGGGAGGGAATCTTATCAATGCCTATAAATATCTTAAGTGCGGGAACCAAAGGGATGAGGACAGACTCTTTTCAGGGGTGTGTGGTGGTAGGACAAGGGGCAATGGCAAAAAACTGGAAGTTTTGCACAAATATGCGGAAGAACTTCTTCCCGGTGCGGGTGACGGAGCACTGGAACAGGCTGTGCAGGGAGGTTGCGGAGTCTCCTTCCTTGGAGATATTCAAGACCCATCTGGATGCCTACCTGTGCAACCTGCACTAGGGAACCTGCTTTGGCAGGAGGGTTGGACTTGATGATCTCTAGAGGTCCCTTCCAACTCCTGCAATTCTGTGATTCTGTGATTAATCCACGGGTAGAGGACAATGAGCATTACGGCTTGCTGATCCCTAGTCTCCTTCAGATAGCCAAGTGGTCAGTAAACAATTGTCTCTTGGATTATGTACAAAGTAACAGAGACAACACCAAATGATTTGTTCACTTGGATCAGAGAACACTGGATGCAAATGTTGGTCTTTTTCTCATTTCCTTTTCTATCATGTTGCCTTGTGTCCCACTGTAAATGATAAAATATTGCTGAAAACGTTTGGAGAATTGTTCCATCAGTTTCCTACAAAAGTGAAATTGAGCATGAGAAGAAAAATGGACAATGGTATTTTCCTCATGAAATTATTCTCATCTGGGGAAGGTCTGTAAGGAATCTTTTATCTGTTTCAGAACAGAATTTAATCATTTTGACTGAAAAAAAAAAGTAACAGTAAATATGAAGTAGTGGGATATGTTGTGAGTTTTATTTCAAGCAGTTATGACTTGGCCCACAGAGTAAAATTATGTTGAACTTACTTTCTTGAGTTCTTGGTCAGGAAAATGTATGCAGTGAAAATGAGTTTCTATAGGTCTCAGTGCTGGAACAGGAGGGGGCTGTCTCGGTTATGCCCTGAGAATGATGGAAGCTGACTCAGTTCAATTGACTTTTCTAATAGAAAAATCTAACCCGGGTAGAAAAGCAGGCATCTGCCTAGGAGCTGAAATTTTATTTGGGAGAAGAGAGCTTGAAATGATGAGCTTTCTGCTTGTAGGTCGTGCCGCAGTTCTTGATCACTGGATGACATGCTGCCTTTTGGCAATCTGTTGTGAGTGGTTCCTACAGTCCTGATGACATAATTCTATTACAGATGATCTTTGGTCTCTCAGTTAAGTTCTGTTTTGTGATAAAAGTGACTAATGATAAGGTTGAATAATAAAAAAGAGCTTCTGTGGTCAGCTGAGATACTCTTATATAACTGAGCTCTTACTGAAAGGAACAGTGGCATTAATCTAAAATCTTATTGCTTGATTTGTATCTAGAAATCTTGATAAGTTCATATTCTTACCTGAAAATATACAGCCCATCAGCACCTGCTGTAGATTGTGAAGAAATAATATTCAGGAATTCTTTCCCGCAGAAGCATGTTCTAATTACAGACCTTGGTGTGGAGATATTAGTAAGTAGAATCTTAATATCTGCAAGAAAAAATGTATGTTAGCTTGGGTGCAGATGTATTTATTTTAAAACTGATCCTGAGAACAGAAGAGGAAAGAAACTGTTGATCTGCGGATAGTGAGTAATATTGGCAGATTGTAGAAGCAATGATATTCTTTGCAGACAGTACTTACCGTCAGTTTTCTCAGTAAGCTCTGATACATTCACATTACCAGGTATATCCTGCTTAGACTTGTGGCTGCTTTAAAAAAAAATTCTCTTTTTCAGTAATCTTCTGACAGCTGGCTTGGAAATATCTGGAGAACTCACTTTCTCCTTATTTTTCAAGAATTCAGTTGCAGTACTTGTAAGCTCCTGTAGATACAGTGAGAGTTGCTCTCATGTGAGCATGGACAAAAGAAGCTTCATGGACTTTGTTGCTGCTCCTGATTTATATCTTCTTAATGGGCATCAGCATCTTGGACAGGGATTCCTATCTTTTTTCTCCTTGCAGAAATATTCCCTGTTTGTGTCACTTTACAAGATAGGAGCTAAGAGCACTTGGGATGGTTGAGCAGAGCTGTAACTGTTTTGAAGTGTACCTTTTTCATTGGATTAAATTCCCAAGCAACTTTAAAAGTTCTGACAACATAGCCTGAGAAAGTGATAGTACTTGTAGCAGCATATTTCTGCTCTACTTATTAGAGAAAGAAAATGGTAGTATTTTTCTTTAGTCTTACAGATATTTCCGTTTTTTTTTTTTTTTTTCTTTCAGAAGGCTCCTATTTTAACAGCTTACAAAGGGCAGAAACAGTTTTTTGGGCTCAAAGCACAGCTCGTGTCGATCCCCTACACCCTGCTTTTCAGGTGATGCTCAAATCCAGGGGAGGATGGGGGGGAAGTGCTTTGCCCTGCAGTCATTTCCCCTCCCGGCAGTGCAGGGGGATCCTGCAGGCAAAGGAATGTCTTAGATATCCTCTGATGGCAGCAGTCACATTTGCACTGTGACCCTGTGAAGGAGGGGTAAGAGTTGGACCTCCATCACGAGTATAACAAATTGCAGAGCAGATAAGTTAACCGCCTCTGGAGGGAAAGGAATCACCAGGGTTAAAAAAAGTTAAGCAAGAATAAAGCTATATATTTCAGCCATGTTGGAGGTACATTTTGACTGTGTACTACAAAAAAAACCTTAAACAAAGGTCAAGTCGGAACACTAGAGACATCTGAAACAAGCAGGAGAATTTGAGACGCTAAAAAACAATGAGTAGGAAAAAAAGTTGGTCCAGCCAGTGCAAAATTTTTTTTTGCATTATTAATGTGCAGACTCTATATTGTCTGCTCTGAGTATGATTTGCCAGTTTGAAACAATTGTGTAAGTGTAGCCTGTTGCTGTCCAGGGCTGCAGTTTGTTGGGTGACTCCACTTAAGTTTAACAGACTTATGCTAAAGGCAAAAAAGCGAGGGATTTGCATGGTATGTGTGGTAGTATGTTTAAAGTTTTATCTAAGGAAAATAAATCTCTTTATGTCTTCCTTGATTTGTCTCAGCTGACTATGAGCTTGAGATTTTGATGACAAACTCAGAGTTTTAGTTTCTGTTCTTTGCTCAAATGTGGGCTTTTTCCCCAATTTTTCCAGATTTTGAAAAAAAAAACGAAAAAAAACCCCAAGAAAACAACTAAACAAAAGCAAACAAACAAACAAAAAACCCAACACCTTTGAAAGGATATTCACTGTTAGAATTGACTAAACCTTTCCATAGTATTGCGGCACATGAACTATGGGAGGT
This sequence comes from Penelope pileata, assembly GCA_013396635.1. Taxonomy (NCBI): domain Eukaryota; kingdom Metazoa; phylum Chordata; class Aves; order Galliformes; family Cracidae; genus Penelope; species Penelope pileata. Next base: position 1,427,131 of record WBMW01005992.1, on the reverse strand, counting down.
TGGGTCCTTTGTTTCAAAAGTGCCTCATTCACTGTGGACGAAGGAAAGTGAAACAACCAAAACTTCGAGTGAGCAGTGTTTTTGCCGATTCGCAACACCCAGGGCAGCGGCAAGAGCCCAGAGATCCCTGCAGAAGTCAGCTAAGAAGCCACTCGCCAAGGAATGTTGGCTTATTTCTGTGTTCAGGCTGCTGAACACAGGTGCCTCTGGAGAGGTGCACGGTGTCCTTTATTTGACCATCCTTTAGTGATAGAGAAATCTGCTTGTTTTCCCTTTAACTGTAAGCTGCTGCTTGCAGTGAAGAAATCTTAAAAAATAAATAAATATTAAGAAGTTAATTAAAAAAGAAAAAGCAAAACAAAGCTGAGTGGAACCCAGTTTAATTTCTTCAGCTGTTTGGTTTATTCTGAGCTTCTGAAAATGCCTCTTTCCTTTCAGGATGAGTCCACGTAATATCATTATCTTCCTGTTGGTAGGAGGAAGGAATATTTCTTTTCATTAGGACAATCTGTCCTTGCTGGGAAGGAAGATTAAAAGCAGAATTGTATATGAATGAGTGAAAACGAAAAAATTAAGATGATAAAATAGCAGATTTTCCTTTTTTTCTTTTTCTTTTTTCTTTTTCCCAAAACTGTTTATTTACTTCAACTTTAAAGGGTGTAGCATTTTGACAGCCAGGAACTAATTTGCAATTTTTCCTCTGAATTCTGTTTTCAAATGATTTTTTCCTGACCTATCCCTTCTGATGAAATGAAACAAATTCTAAGCTGACAAATTTTACTGTGTGCAGCCACTAGAGCTCCTATGTGATTTAATGGATTTTGGACGAAATGGCAAACAATGATGTAAAATAAAAATACCAGTGTATAGCAGAATGCTTCATGTCAGGGACTTTGAGTAAGGCTTCGTTGGCTTCTGCTCCAAGACCTGAACTTTTAGTTGGTGTGATGGATTTTCTGCAGTCACAACCTGTTAAACACTAAAGATTTTTGAAATATTTTTTTCAGTAAAGTATAAGCAGAGGGTAAAAATTAGACTGTAGCCTAAATCAACCTTTGTTATCTCTAGACAGAACTTGAAATTAGGGGTATGTAGGCAAAAAAAAGATAGACTTGGATTACACCATTTTTCTTCTTAAAGAAAACGTTAAGTAAAAAGACCAGCATTGTTCTTTCTGTCCAGCAGATAGGATTGCATGAACATCTTACTGCAATTTTTTTCTCTTCAGTATGTTCTATTAGTTAAGGATTGTTCCATTATTAACATTACTTTTCCCATTTCTTTTGCTTTACTTCTTATGAAAGTAAACATTTTAGTCTTTTTTATTATTGTTATTTTCTTAGAAGAAAATATTAGATAATGATAAATCCAACTCTGTGTATCAGTACATGAAAACAATTTCACTTTGTTTCGCTTTTCACCTTAGAGATCTTATTTAGTGTTTTGCCACTGAAATATGGACAATAGCTCAGCTTAATTTTTGTTGTCATGTTTTTTGCTTTGTGCGGGAGAATATCACTCATCGATGATTAAACCAACAGTGTAAATTGAGAAACCTATTCTTTCTCCTGGCTGCACAGATGACTTTCCTGGTGCTACATGGAGAAGCGATACATATCACTTTCCCAGTAAGATACAGAGAACTGTTCTGTCTTAGTGTGTTTCCTCTGTGTCAGTCTTTGGCTGCTTCTTATGTACGTGACAAAAAGTGGTAAAGAGAAGCCGATAGATTCTGGCTTCCAATAGAAACAAAGAAAGATTGAAATGTCCTTCTGATTTCTCAATACTTTAGAAGTTTAGTTTTCATTTTACTATGGGAGGTACAAAAAGAAAGTCAGAAACTCATAAGATGTTAAAGGGGGAGGTTTTCATTGCAGTTAGACCTTCTTGTCAATTTAGGGACCTGAACAGCTGTACTTAAGATTTTACCGCTTTGAGCAGAAATTTATCTTTATTCTTCACGCTAACTGTTTTGATGATGGTGGTAATATGTGTAGGATATTGCTGCCAGCAGGGAGTATGCATTCAGTTAGCTTTCAATTGGATCTATCCATGTAAAGATTCATTAATGCTTATCCCCCTTGGATATCCTTTTCTGGCAGTTTTACACTACCCAGAATGGTTTTCATCCCCTGTGCTGTGCTTCCTGGGATTGCTGTGCACTGCTTCAGTTCTTTTATAGGCTCTTTGCAACATGCCCCAGTTCTGGATGCATGGGTTTCCATCTCATCAACCTTCCTTAATAGCTGCTCATCTTTTTTACCCAGTCCAGATGCACTGAACATTGGATGGGTTTTTGTTGCGTTTTCCAGCAGAGCAGTGCTTGTTGAGATTGTGGGCTAAGGGATCTGCTGAAGTGTATCCACTTTCTCATCCAGATGACTTCTCAGCAGGCCAGCTGCCAGGGGTGTCCCACTCAATGCATAGCAAAAAATAGTCTGCTGCCGTTTTGTTTTGACATTTTTTGAGTCTCCAGTGCACTTGTCCCTCACCAGCACGTGTTGTGTTGTCTTTGTGCTATTAATACAGTGGCAATAGCCACTTGCAGATCCACTGAAGTGCAACCACTTTTGCTGGCAATCCCTTGCATTTGCCTTTAAATTACAGTCCTCCTGCTGTGATTTACTCGCTATCATCAGACTTTTACATAACGGCTGGCACAAAGTAAGATTTTTTGAATGTGACCCAGTGGAATTATCCTGGAGTAAAAGCAGTGTTTCTGAGATTTAATCACTGACTTGTGAGACACCTTTTAAGATTGTACACTCCAGTGGTCTCATCCCCAGTCTGAACTCATGTTTTTGGTGTTAAACTGTAGTAACTTCACTGAAATTAATAGTGGTTCTGTTTTTCCAGTAGTATTGTTGGGAACAAGTTCTTCACTTGATTCAGCACTATGATTCATATCTATTTTAATCTGAGACCAAATCAGTTCTTCGTATCCATATGAACCACTGAAAATCTTATTGATAGGTATACAATCTGTACCCTTCAGTTAGACTGAATGCATTAATGTACCCTTCTAATACTTTTGGACTAAAACTGTCAAGCGTGATGCTAGAGACTTATTACAACACCTTTACACAGTGTTTATTGTAGTACAATGCTTTTATATCTATATGAAAAATTATTTGTATAAAAAACTTCTTAAAATGTTAAGAATGTTGTGCATTATGGTTATCATCTGCAAAGGTTCCGTTTCTTTTGTATCTGTATTTTGATAACCAGAAGATACTCTGCTGTTTCTGGAATCTAGATTAAGAGAAGAAGGCTGCAGAAATTATGAGGAGGAAAAAAAAATTGTTTACTTCCACCTGATAGAGTTATTGTTCTGTAGATAGTTAAGATAAGTTTTTACAGACTTTTGACAGTAGGAATTTAAGAAAACATATCATTTTTGTTAAAATACCTTTTTTCTGTTGTTTCTTCTGGGAGCTATCCTTGTAAGATTATGGAGTTTAGATGTATTTGTTTCCAAATCCAACTCTTTCCTTCTAGTTCAAAAAATATTTTGAAATTTTAAATGCTTTATTGCTAGAGCCTACAAAAAGCTGAAAAAAAATATACATAAACCATCAGTCACCATTTTATATGTTAGGTATTAGGATTTCAGGGGGATTCGTTTTTTGTTTATTTGTTTGTTTGTTGAATTTCACTAGATTTGTAGATGACCTCTGCAGAAAACACAAGCTTAAGATAGGCAAAGTATATAATTTTGGTCATTTTGGAATGAAAAATCTAAGATATTTCAAAATCACTTTGTGAGTGCCAAAATGTTGTTTCAATGGTCCTAAAAAACAAACGTGAAGCTAAATAGTTTGGAACTGAAAAAGCTATTTGACTGAATCCACGTATTTCTTCACTAATAACAACCAAACAAGAAAAAAACAACAAAAACCAAAACAATAAAACCATCCTTTCTATTTTTGGCCTCTTGTTCACATCGTTGTTTACAATTCCTTTTTTATTCCTTTTTGCAAATAGTAAAAAATATTTGTTTTCCTATTAATTTCTTTAAAAACTTATTCTTTGAGAAAACATTAGCAGCAGGCATCTGGCATCCACTAGATACAGAGGCCACTCTCAGTCTTTGAAAGTTTGTTAAACTTAATAAATAAATAGTATTAGTTCAAGATGTTAGAACTGTAAAAGTTATTCAGCTGAAATCATTTAGGAGGTGAAAAAGGTCAGTGTATCACCATTACCATTAAAATCAAGAAACAAACCACTTTGTTATGCCAATCATATCTTTTTGGAAACTTACCGAGTCCCTAACAAAGTGCCCTAGGACATAGTCTGGTCAGTGATGGGGAAAGACGCGCGTGCTGTGAAGCCTGCACCATGGAGTTTGCAGCCTAGAATTCCTGTTATTCATCTCCTAATAAATCTAAGAAACTGTAATACTGTACAGTACTATAGCTGCACATCAGTAAATCATAATTGTTTTAGTTTTTATGATTTGTCTGCCAGAAAATATTGCAGGAAAGTCTGAATGATCACTAATTTATAAGGGAACTTCTATTAAGAGTTTATGGGCATGCAACAGATGATATACAGCAGTGGAGTGGCAATATCTTGCTGTTTCTAATGCCAAAGGAGCTCTTAGTCATGAAACTTAAGTTATGGAACATGCACACCTATGGCAGCAGCTCCCTCCAGCACAGCTTCCTCGCAGACAGCAGGTGCTGCATGCTTATTTCCTGCTGTGGAAACACAGGCACGTCACCTGCCTTCCTGTAATATCCACTGCTTCAGTAATAATGTAAAATATTCCCAGACTGAAACATAAAATAAGATATACTATTGTTATTTTACATAGTGGAAAAGACATTTTCTGGTGCACTGCATTTAGGAGTGGTAAGATCTTCCAACACTGTTCATGGTAAAACTTGCACTTACTTCAACATGTGAGATGTGACTGTTGAAATATATCCTCTGGGAAAACTTAGTATTACCATCCTGTTAGATTAAGACTGTTGTCATTTAACTTCAAAATGAAAGGACATAATTTATGATTTTTTGATTATAATTTTTATAATTTTTCTTCCAGTAGTAAGCAGAACAGGTTTATTTCAAGAGTAGGTCTTAATATTTTTAGGAATGGCTTCCCAGATCTGTATCCTGAAAGGAGGCATTTCCCTGACATCCTTGAGGCAGGCAGCTAACCTCCAGAGAGGTAAGGTTTAACGGATATCTGTATAGTTAGTATTTCTTAGTAGCTAATTATATGTTACTGCCTGATCTATAGGCACATATCTTGAATGATCTTTCATGAACTGTAGTAGATTCATAGCCCCAGTTTTGAGCTTTTTAATCTTGAGCTTCTCAGCCATGCTGCCTCACTAGAAACTTCCTAAATCCCTCATTGGAACTGGTCCATAAGCGGAGATAAGTCTCTTCCCATCATCTGTGTAATGCATATTTTCTCTGTCTTTCTCTCTCTTGCGCTCACAAATTAAATTTTAATTATGAGTCTGTATCGGGCATCGAATCAAACTGCTAGCTACTAAACAACAGACAATAGCAATAATCCCCCTGCCTGGCAATCCCTCCTCCCTTGCTTACAATTGGGCCATTTATTATTCTGCTCATCTAAACAATCGTACTGTAATAGCTGAAGTGAAACATTGCCACATAACTCAAGATGCTTGCTTTTTCTAGTGTCTTCAAGGCATTCAGCTCAAGGTGATATAAAATTCTAGTTGGACTACACATGTTAAAAATATAAGAGAAGTTGCTGTTTGTTCTGTCAGATGGTCATAAATTAGACTTTACGGTATTATGTTGTACAGAATAGCCACTAACATTGAAAGCAGTAATTTCCTGGGAAACTAGGCCAAATTGGTTTATCAGTATTATTTTTCAATATACACCTTGATGTAGAAGTCCATTTAGTATGCAATTTCATACTGTTCTTTGAAAAATTGGATTTTTTTTCCCACCCCTTCTACCACTGCTTCCATCCTGAAATTCTTGAGATAAATCCATACGAGTTGTGATAAGGAGAAACTGTCAGAAAATTAGTGGTTCTGAAATGCAGTCAAACTGGAAAAAGTTTGTGGGACCTGGACTTGATCTTCATTACAATAACAGGAAACAAGAGCAGCTGCAGACTGATGTGACGCTAAGGAGCATGGAATAGTGCTGGGACTTGATAAGTCAGGTTAATGGTTGGACGTGGTGATCTCAAAGTCAAATGATCTCAAAATCTCAAATGACTTTATGATTTCCATAGAGCTATTCTGGGTTGCTGTCAATGTACAGAAGAAACAGAATTAAGCCAAGTCACAAGCCAGGATCTTCATTCTTACAATACTACTTGTATTCTCAATTTTTCTTCTAGATGAACGTACAATGATTAGTGGAGAAAAATGGGCCAGAGATGTTCAAGAAATTCCTTTAGAAAAAAAATTGAATTTAGGATCCAGCTGGAGGCTGGTGAGCTGAACTTAGAAAAAAGCTTACAGAAGTAGGATCCAGTAAGAACGGTGCAAGGGAAGGAACTAGCAAAAGCCTTTCAACCTTTGTTTTTTCACCATGTTACATAGTCATCCTCTCAGAGCAGAGAACTTCATTTTCAGGAAACACACCTTTGTACCAGTGCAAATGTTGCTGCTGAGTCATTAAAACTGGTTTTAAAGCCCTGTGCAGTAAGGCTGCCCTGAAGGTGAGCAGAAAATATGGCAAAAGGCAGATTTGCACAAAGGCTGAGATGCAGCCACTTAAGCAGGTAGCAGTGAGCCCTTCAACGGCCCCAACACTGATCTGTTTTCCACTCCTTCCCTCAGCTGTTTCCTGTCTTGAGGACCAGACAAGTCAGGAGCTGTGGTTCTTTGGTCTAGACCTACCCATAAAAAGTCATGCAAGTAAGGTTTTGGTCCGCTGCTGACTCAGCGCTGTCATATTGCTTATAGTCATGGCGTGTTCCCCAAACAATAACATAAAGCACTCCTAGGAGAGCAAGTTCAAGAGGTAACTAACGCTCAGGTTCATTAGGAAGTGTGTTTGTGAGTGCTTTACAAAGCAAAATTCATTTTGTTCCCTAACTCTTGTCTGCCATATTTAGTCTTAATTTTATTTTATGCAAATGTGTCAAATTTGTGACTTAGTTTGAAAATCTGTTGTGTAAAGTCATTGTAAGTCTATTTCCTCACTTCTTCAGATTCCATGTTTCTGATAGACTTACGGGACAAAAAAAGACTTTCGCAATGAGGATTTCACTTTTTTCTATTTGCCATTAATACAATACAAACCAAAACAAACATAGTAGCCTCCCTCCTACAAGATGTCTGCTTTATTTAATGGGTCTTATCATTGATATATAATTGATTTCATAACATACTTCATGCATACTTAAATGTATAAAACACTTACATATATTTCCAGCATATAATTGTCAGCTTGAAAATATTCCCTTAATAGTTTATTAAAACATTCAAGTTCTACAGAAATTAACATTTCTTTGTTTTTGAATTTGTGCTGCTGAAAGCACAGAAATGCACATAAATTAAATTATATATATATTAAAAAAAAAAAAAAAGAGTGGAAGGAGAAAAGGGCAGAGTTAGCCAGGGCTCCATGAGGACAAATGAACAGGGCTCTGTGATGAACTAGTCCACTTAGAATAGGCTTTTTTGAGAGACTTGTGAAAAATTGTTCAAATAGGAGCCTTGAATTGACCTTATTTTCCTGTTGGTTACTGTGCTTTCCAGATTAAAAGCTGTTTTCTTTTATTGAAATCGAAAAGTACCAAACATTGAACTTGCTTTGTAAGACATACATCAAGAGAGAAAATATTTCACTGCAGTGACACGACCTGACATTTTAAAGCAGATAATAAATGACACCTTGTCAATGCCACCAATTTATTATTCCCTCTCTTGTACCTCTGTGTCGCAGTGGGGTACCACATTCTTTTTAATCATTGGCCTATGTTAAACAAATTTTTACCAGAAAAGAATATAAAACACCCCTAGTTGTATCCCACTCCCTGACCTCCCAACCATCCCGGTGTAAGGTATAAAGACAAAGACTGTGTTAAATTTTTCATTATTTTATTCCATTTCTTATCCAATTACATGAGACTCTTCCATCACTTCCGTGAATGTATATGCTACAATGTCAGCTGCTGCACATTAATCAGGAATTTTTTTTTGTTCAGCGGACACAAGTGCTAAATCATCTCACTGAAAAAAATTGTGGGACAAGAAAGAGATGCAAATGAATAAGGAGGAAACTCCTTTTTGTGCAATTACAATAGGAAATCATTAGAGTGGGTAGCCTTCCATTCGAGCCCCCAGAGACCTGGAAATGCATCAAGTTGCTGTACATCTTCCATGTTCACCTCATTAAAGCAGAGACGCTTCTTCCCATGACTTTTCACTATTTCTTATAAGCCTGCATCAAGCACTTGAACTATGGTTGGGATGCTGGTCTTGTTTAATTGTTCTAATGAATAGGCCAGCAATCTGAAAAAGGTTTGGTTTCTGGAAAAGAGACAGAAAGAGGACTTCTACTGGGATGTAGGTCTCTCTCTTTGATGTATGGACTATTATCTTGGTTACTGTGGAATTTTAGGGGTGAATAAGAGTTAGGCTTTCAGAAGGGAAATACACAGCATCTTCTATCATTTTGCTGAACAGGGAGAATAAAATCTACCACGATTTCTGCTCCATTCTCAAATTCAGGTCAGAGTTCGATAATATTGATGAGTAGCACTGATAGGCATAAGTACCCTAGAAGCTAGAACTAACAGGACTTTTCCTTGGTCTTCAGAGTCAGGACTAGGAAAACCTTGTATGGAAGAAATAACAGTTTCAAGAGCACGAAGTCGCATTGTGTTTTGCAGACTCTTGAATTTGCAGCAAAGCCTGGGATCAGATGAGGTGAATGCATTTTCTCAGATTTCAGTATGGTTGCCTGGATATCTGGAGGGTTGGGGTTAGCTTGAACAACTCATTATCTTCAGGAATATGTGTTTGCTTGGAGAGTGCAGCTGTCTGTGGACATGTTGTCTTGTCTTTCCCCTTTGGTCCCTGAACATTATTTTTATGGCTACATTTATGTTGAAGGTAAGGAAATCTTCCACACAGCATCTTCTCAAGAAATCTTCCAATATGAAATATTAGACTAAATTTCAGGACTGGTAAGTTGTCTTGTTTTCCTGACCCTCTACCTCATCCTGGTTTGAGCGTCAAGTGTGTAATGGAAAGGAGTACAGTTCGCATTGCATAATGTATATATATCATCAGAAATTGTCGCATGCATATGTGAAGCCTCTTATAATAACCAGGGAAAAAAACGTGTGTGTGACAAGCAGCAGAAAATGAGTGGAGAGACTTGGCCTGTCAAGTGCCTATGTTTATATCTTTTAGCTTTTGAACTATCCTGGGAAGTCTCTAGTCAAAGAGTCATTAAAGCCAGCAGACATTCAACTTCAGTGAAACCAATGATAGATTTTTGGAAATAAGACCATTTGGAAGTTTATATTTAAATAGTGGAATTTTATTCTTATATGAATAACACACTTTCCATGGTTAAAAGTATAGTGACTTTTAAAGTGCTCTTTATGACTTCTGTTATTTCTTCAGCATGGTACAAGCACCTTAACTGTCACAGTAAATGCAAACATTTCAAATTTATGATGTATTTGATTTCAATCAGCTGTGTCAGACAACAGCTCTTTATTACATTGCAGTATAAATAAGAATATTTGCAATATGGTAGTTTATACTTAGGCTATGAATTATAGGCATATGTGTAAAATGAAATCAAATCTAAAATCAAGCAAAGGGAATGGAACACAAAATTGTGCAAGTTTTTCAGCTAAAAGTAAAATCCAGGGTTATTAACTCCAGAGTGGCTTCTACCTTGGGGATAGCATGGTTCAATTTCACTAGNATCTCTCTACTTCTCTCCCCCGTCCCATTTGGGGAGGGGGGAGGGTGAGTGAATAACTGTGTGGAACTCAGCTATCTGCTGAGTTAAACCATAACAATCTTATAAACCATCTTTCAATTTTTCTCTGTTATTTTGTCTTGGTGGTGGTACACAGTGGCAACATATTGGGACAGAAGTAACTGCAAACCTCCTGCAAACTTGTTACAACACCTAAGTTACAACATGTAAAAGCTTCTTAGGACACATAATTAGTGTTCAGAGCTATTACAGAGCTCTAATGCTGTCATGTACTTGTGCCAGAGCCCTCAGTGGGGGTTCTGCTGGCTATCACAGGCTCACAGAGATGCGCACTGGGCAGTTTGGGTTGGGTTGAGTCCAAAAAGCTCAAAGCATGAATTTACAAGTGTGTTCTCAAGGCAATGTCTCTTTTTTTTTTTTTTTCTTTTCTGGTGTTCAGAGTGTAGCAACTGTATTTTTGTTATTTAATATTACTTTGGTAATGTAAAAACATTAACGTAATGTTTCTTGATATCCTTCCCCTAAGCCCTTCTTTAGTCTTGTATGAGTAGATAGATACACTTGTATGCATGTAAAACTTGCACCTATTAAAAAAAAAAAAATTCTGTTGTCATCCCTACCAACTTCAGAGCATTGAAGCCACCAGAATGTAATTGTACTAGAAATTATCTTGGAATTCTGACCCAAGACAACTGCTATGATTATAGCTTGGTTGCTTTTTATTCAGAGGAACAATCTGAATTTTTCTTTAGGCACGGTTGCTAGGACATACTGTGAGTTATCTGTTAGCTTCATTGTTACAGGGTGTTTGTCTGGTTTCTTCCATAATATTTTTTTTGAAGAAAAAAAAAAAGTATGTGATTTAGATTTCACACTACTTTTGTATGTCATCTCCCATCAATGCTGTAGCTTGTTATCATGGATTTAGCGCTTGAAATTCATGTCCAGCGTCATAAAATGTCATCATCTGTGAGACCACGGTGGGGGGGTGGTATTAGTCTCCAGTTCTTCAAAATGAAGGCTGTTTTGGTTCAGATTCTGGTCAAATATCTCTTGATAACTTTTCTCCTAATTGAATCCTATTTCAGTGTGCTTGGGCAGTTTCTGTTATTCTCTAAAACTCTGCCAGGATTTATTGTCAGTATAACTTTACAATCATTACAGTATCACTATTTGCTCGAGTGGTTTGTCTCTTCACTCAGGACAAACTTTGGCTATGGTGTGTCCTGTGAATCCTGGGCACTGGTTCTTGATGGGGTTGTTGGTCACCACTGTCTTCTGCTTTCCTAATGCCTTCTCTGTAACACAGCGTGAATATAGCTTCATCCTTTTTGGGTTGGCATGCTGGTGTGGCAGCAACCAGGAGAGAGGCAGTAAGGATGGAGGGAAGCACCACATACATGTAATCCTTTGAAAGTGGACATGGGTGCCTGGCTAGTTCAGAGTGCTTAAAGAGAAATAATATTTAACAGTGCAGTTATCTGCGTCACTCGTTGCTTCAACTTTGTTTAGAAGAAATATTGATGGATAATGGCAGCATGGTGTATTTAGTGGGAGGTATTCTGTGTGAAAGGGTTAAAAGATTCCAAAGTTATGTTGCAAAAGCAACACGATATAAAAAAGAATGAGTTGTCTTGTAAAGAAATTTCATTTCTCTAAGTCTGCCATCCTTAGTGTATTAGGAAGTAATATCTGTGATACAGATGTAATATGGTATATGACTTTCCACATTTTTCTAAGCCTTCTACACAAGTGAATGTCCCCAGTGCAGCTTAGCCTGGTCTTCAAAGGATAAGAATGAGTGACTGAAATAAATCATGTTTTCTTCTTTCTGAATAACAGCTTTTCTGCAGCCTCAGTAAGAGTGCAATCAGAAATGAATGCAGTTTGGGCTTTCTCATGACAAAACTGAAATTAACAGATTAGATGAGATTCAGGAGAGGACAGCTAAAATGGAGATAAACTCAAGTGCGGTGATGTCTGGTATAACAGACAGATGTGGTTAAAGGCCATTGTAATGGGTAAAAGAAGAGCACTCAGAAATACAGTGCATATTTGTAGTGTATGTGTAGTATGTTGTAGTAATGAAAGTTTTATACCCCCTGTCAAACGGAAAGCTTGTCTGTATGCAGTAGGCTTTGATTCAGGCATTATTTAATGAAAAGTGTGTAGGAATCATATCCCTGTAAAATACATTTACTAAAAAGCATAAGGACTTGTTTAATAATGATGGCAGTGTTAGGAGAAGCTTCAAATACAATAAAGGAAAGGAGAAAGAAGTTTTATTTCTTTAGATAATCAGTAATACTGGCAACTCAGAACAGGAATTCTTAAAAGCAGAAGAACATTTCCTGAAGACAGTGACATTCAGGCAGGATACTGGGAGCCACAATGTGCTCTGACTGGCACTTGTATCAATCCGGGATTGCTTTGCTGCAGCCTGGAGTTATCCTGACTTGTAATGGGAAGCAGAATCTGTCCCCAGGAGATATTCTGCAGAACAGCTAGGATAGTAAAATCAGCTGCATAGTGAGAACTCAGCGTTTCTGTTACAAGAAACTTCTAAAACAGCCAAAGTAAAATTCCATTGATCTTAGTGTTTTGTAAAAATTATGACAGAATACAAGAGTCTGAACTCAATTCAGGGCCACAGTTCTGATGTCCTCTCAAACCTTGCTTTTTTTTTTTGTAAACTTCATCTATGTTCTGTTTAGCAATCCCACTTTGTTCTTTTTTGTCTCCACTTTCAGTCCTTATCAGCTTCCACCAACACTACCTCACATGTGGCTTTATCAGTGTTCCCAGAGCTTTGTCACTGGAAATCTTTTCAACCCTGGAGCTTCCCATTCATCTGCATTCACATTTTGGTATCCTATTACAACAAATCTGGTTTCTGTCACAGCAGCATATCCCTCTTATGAAAGCAATCAAAATTTCCAGAAGATAGGCTAAAATCATTGATTACAACAGAAAAAAAGTCAATAGTGCTTAGATGATTAATAGCGCCCTGTTAAATACGGTAACCTAGATATGGAAATGAGAAAGCAGGATAATTTGAGTATTGCAAGCAGGACATAAAAATCTTGAAGTCCACAGAGGGAATGTTCAGGAACCCATTTTCTGCTGTCAAGCCTATGGCTATTGGAATTATTTTGGCAACTTTAGTGGCATTTATACTGGTACAAAAATTGTATAAGCGAAAAATTCAGTGTCTGGTTTCTAGAGATTAAAAGGAAAAAAAATACAGGAGTTTTCTGTACCATTTCTGAACGCAGGTCTGCCATGTACACTGCTCCATAGAGCTGCCACTGAGCCCACACACATACAACTTTGGAGGGTGGGAGGTCACCCTCTCTGCAAAGCCTCTCACCACAGAGATCTGGCTAATCCATATAGTCTGGTTCAAACTAATTAGGGTGGATATGGACACTGAAAAGAGAAAAATAGACCGCCTGTCCTTGAGAGATCCCCAGGGGTACGGGAGTGGAGAGGGAGCTGCATAATCGCTGACTCTGAGGAAGGATTTGCAACAGATGGCACAGTGTGTGCTTTCCAGCACCCTCTGGCATACCTGACGAAAAGCAGTGGCTCTCAACTTTTAAAGGTGAGCTGCAAGAGCAAGGCAAAAATGAAGCCTAATTAAGCACCAGTTCCTGTGCTGAGCTCCTCCTCTGGGAAGGCAATGTAGGACAGTCAGAAGAGAAGGACATTAAAAAGCCCTTTATTTGAAAAATTGTTTCATGCCTGTGGACTCTTCTCAGGGTCTGTTTGCTTCCCTGACATGTCATCATTCAACAATATAAATAGCAATTTTTTCTTTTTTTTTAATTGCAGTGAGTGTGAACTGCAAGTTTGATTTATGTATTTATTCATTTAGGAAGAGGAAAAGGAGGCACAGGGATTTATCTAACCAGTTCTTCTTGTTCTGAACTGTTAACTTAATTAATAATTTCCTTAAACTTGCATAATTGTCTCAGGAGTGAGAGCCTTTCTGTAGTGTGAGTTCTTATTAGTCAGTTTTTGATGATGTGGTCTCAGAAAAACCAAGCCAACAAAAATCCAATACTCCAAGCCCCACACCTGTAGAAAAGCCATAAGGCAGAGAATACCTGCATTCTCTAGAACCCTCGAAGCATGGATCTGCAGGGCAAATACTTTTTTTTTTTTCTTTTTTGTAGGAATGAATTGTTTGTGATATTGTCTGTGACAAAATTATAATTAAGAAGTCTCAGTGGGAAAAAGAGTGTATAACTCAAATGAAATTCATATTTTTAAGTTTTTCACATTTACTCAGAGAGTGACCTGGTTTTCCAAGAGTGTACAGTAGTATATTAAATATTCTGGGTGGTTCAGCACTTTTTCTGAAGATCAGGGCCTTTTGCTGTTTTGCCAATGAGAAACATAAATTTACTGGTCACCTTTGGAAATCTTGGTTGAAGCCTGAAGAACTTTTAAAAATAGCATTCAAAATTTATTTTCTTTTATAGTTTTGTCCTTCCTTACTTCAGCATTCCTCTTAAGAAGGACTTCAAAGAACATGAGCAAAACTGCATGGTGGCTCATGCAGATCACCCCTGCGGGTTACAGTTATAAATTTCCTCTGAACTGCCTTCACCTCCTCTGTAGTTTGGGCATCTCCCCTGCTCTAATCTCAGTATTCCCTGTGAAAATGAGAAGCTGCTATCCAGACACGCAGCTGATATAATTTTCACAGTTCCTTTAAACTCCCTGCGACTATATCCATCCACGTTGTTTTGACCATAGGGACTTGCAACCATGTTATCCAGTGATGCTCTCAAAAGTTGTCTTTTAGTCAGTGAGCAGAGTCTTTAGCATCTAATTATCACATGAAAACAGATAATTTGGTCGGTGCTGGAGTGCCTTGTAGCAGAAGTCAATGAAACCATTGTACCAAGGATCAGCACAAACCCAGAGAACTGAAGTTCTGCAGAAATACGCTTTTCATGTGCAAAACAGCACATGCTGTCTGACTAACAAAAGCTCAGAAAGAGACAAGGAGTGGAAGTGTATTAGATGGATACACTTTAAATACAGATGAGGATGTAGAAAATGTGATTTGATATGAGATTTTTTTTCAAAATCTTACTAGTAATTCTTCTGTATTTTACATAAGCAAATTGTTAAGTATTATACAAAATGTCCCGGCTCTTCACAGCTAAATTGTTGGTAAAATCAAACACAACAGAGTGATTGGAAGTTTGAAGTGCCAACAGATGTTGCTTTCGAATTAACTTCCATTGCTTATCCACTGGCTCTCGTTATTGCCATCTGAAGAGGAAGATGAATCAACTTTGCATGTTGTGGATGCTGGCTGCCAATTTGCACCATGCAAACGAAATTGTATCTAATCCTTAAAAGGCAGTTCCTCTAAACTCAAGGGGTGGGCTCAGTTTTTAAATGCAAGTCGACTGTAGTTTGCCTTTGCAACCATCTTTTCTTAGGTAGGAGACTGCCAACTACCTCCATCAATGATGGAAAACCATAAATTGGGAGAGGTGGTTTAAGCCAGATCACTGTTGTATTGTGATTTCCTAATCAAAATGCCCCTAAACAGTGTCCTTGCCCCATATTTGTTTCCTTATCAAGTAGAACACAGTGCTTGCAGAGCTGTCATACATGCACCACATAGACGAGGCATTTTGACCGGCACTGGGACAAGTGTGGGTCACTTTCACTGGGTGTGAAAGCACACGATGGAAGATGGAGTGGCTCAGGTGCTGCTGAACTGCCAGAATCTTTGCTTATAATTGCTTCCAGAAGATTACTGCAGGCATATTTAGAACTCTAAATTATGCCAAGATGTGGGAGTTCTCAAAGATGGCTTTAAGCTGACTTCACCCTTATTTTACTGCACTTCTACTGTGTCAGCAGATCCTGGAAGCAACTAGTCATCTGACCTTAAGTACTTATTTGTAATTAGGTGTCAAAAATAACGTGATAACAGCAGTCTAATTCCAATGGGTCTGTCTACCTGAAATGCAAATCTCTCTCCATTTGAGTAATTAAGCTATGAAATTTAGAGTGCTCAAAGCCTTTGATGTTTTGAAGTAATTAGCAATATGGGGAAAGATACTGCTTTCTGCAAGTACCGACAGCTGATTTGTAATAAAACCAATGTGTTTGGTTTTCTGTTATTAACTAAGTTCTATTATTCATTATTTACCAGTATTTTGCCAGCTGCCAGGCATTTGTAAAAATGTTTGTATAGCCCAAATGCACTGCAAAGATGAGCACAAACTGTTCCAGCCATTAATTACTGTTTACATGACTGTAGCTTGTAGGAATTGGTCCTCATTCTGCAGCAGAGCCCTGGTGTACAAGAGGCTGTACAAACCAAACCCAGATTGTTTCAAATTTAATAGCATGCGATGCTGGAAAACAAACAAAGGTAAATAATATCTAGAAAATAATCTTAAACATCAAGTCATTTTGGGGAAGTCAGGAGGAGTATCAGCACAAACACAGGCCTGAAATAGGGAGCATTACATTTCATGGCAATTCACAGCACTGCAACCACTTGACCAGCTTCTGTTTTGTTTTTATTTTTATGGGACTCTGGTCACTCAGAATTGACTGTACAGAATTGTGTGGAGAAGCGCATATCTTAAATGTCTGTTGGGTAGTTTGCAAACTGTTCTATATTATATCCCTGGGCCAGTGCACAGAGTGCCTGGAGAAAACAGACTGGTTTTCCTCCTTGGTTACTGAGGTTGTAGGCAGGGTCTGCTGGATGCTGGACACAAAGAGAAGTGCCAAGTTTGCGGAAGAGCAGGCAGCAAGCACAGCACAGGCAAAGATTACTCCAGCTGCAGGATTGCATTTCTGGTTGAGAGATGTACATTGAAATGCTTCACATCAGAAAATGTGTGCTTGTCCAGCCCAGGTGGTTATTCCACTGATTTTTTTTCAGGTGACTCTGGCAAGGAACAGCAATGTGCTGTAGGAAATATTTTGTACTAAAATGCAAACTCTACCCCTACAATTCCAATGTCTTTTCCAGCAGTGGCATTTGAAAGCTATCTCATCATACCCGCAGGAATGGTATGAATCATGCTCAGAATTCTCATATGGGATTATAGAAACTCCTGGTTTAACCCCAAACTTGCAGCATGTTCATCTGGAGAACTTCTGTAGGCTCAGTTTGGAAGCCTAACTGAAATTCGAGCATGTATTTCTTCTATTTTAAACATTTGTTGCTCTTGAAAGTAGGAATCACTTATTCAGTTGCTTTTACCTTTTTATTTTCCTAATTATTTTATCATAGAATCACAGAATGGTTTGTGTTGGAAGGGGCCATAAAGACTATCTGGTTCCAACTCCCCTGCCATGGGCAGGGCTGCCACCCACCACATCAGGCTGCCCAAAGCCCCATCCAACCTGGCCCTGAACACCTCCAGGAAAGGGGCATCCACAGCTTCTCTGGGCAACGTGTTCCAGTGCCTCACCACCCTCTGAGTGAAAAATTTCCTCCTAATATCTAACCTGAATCTCCCCTCTTTTAGTTTAAAACCATTCCTTATTGTCCTATCACTATCTGCCGGTTTAAAAAGTCACTATTTTATAAGCAGCTTCTAACGATCCCAGGTCTCTAGCAGTCTCTGGGCTAACAGCAGAGCGACATTGAGTTCAGCTCTAGCAGAAGCAGCATGTTAGTCATTCCTGACTGATCTTCATCTAACTTCTTCTTAAAATCATGCCTAATCTGACTTTCCGCATCATGTCTGGGAGACCTAGCTGATATTTAGCACCAAACATTTCATGACATAAACTGGGGCCAGTAGTTATGCCNCTCCTCTGAACCCTATCCAACAACTCCACATCTTTCCTGTATTGGGGGCCCCAGACCTGGACACAGTACTCCAGATGGGGCCTCATGAGGGCAGAGTAGAGAGGGACAATCGCTTCCCTTGTCCCAGCTGCCCACCCCTCTTCTGATGGAGCCCAGGATACCATTGGCAAATGGTATAATAACTGCTAACTTTTTAAGTGAAAAAGAAGTAAGCTATTGTAAAATATTTTGCAAGGCCAATGAAGAATAAAAAGCCCTATTAATTTATTGACATTAATATTATCAACCAATTTGCAAAGAGATTTAAAAGTTGTTTACCCAATGTTCTGTAAGCTAATTACTTTGGATGTTGATGCTGCTATCTGACACGGAAATGAGCATGTTTAGAGACTGGTTTCTGATCAAGCACTGCAAAGCTTAAATTACTAATGAAAAATACAAAGTAATGCTATTTCTAAATCTATTTCTAAGTGCTGCCTGTGGATCAGATTGAGTTTTGTGATAACTGAAGTGCTTCATTCATCATTTTTTTTCAGTTGTTTTCAAAAGAAATTCAGAAAAAACAAGATTTACAATGTTTCACTGAATGGATATTTTAATTAGTGGTCTAATGAACTGATTCTGGGACCAGCACCTGCCCTTTTAGTGTGAGTAGGCAGGGGCAAGGGTTCAGGGAGTATCATTTATACTGCAGATCTTTCAGAGATTAACACACAATCTTGAGTGCTGTCCCGGTTGCAGCTGATGTGTGCCTACAACTCTGTGTGCCTAAGCCAAGCAGCGTTGGTAAATCCAATGAATCAAAATTTTCTCTTAGAGAACAGCAACCTTGGAGATGTTTCAAAGGATACAGATAGTGGGGAAAGTTTAGAGGGAGACCTCTATATGATAAGTAAGTCATAATTTCTTTACTCTCTCCCCTCATTATCTCAGCATCAGACTTTAAAGTCAATTTTTCATACAATACCATGTTCATACAAAGGTATTGCACACCTGATACACCTGCCTATGATTACACCTGCAAGTGCAACAGTAGTACATAAAGATGGCCATTTCCATACCCAGCTCCAGAGAGATACGTGCAAGTCAAGCTCAAATTATTTGCATACATTTCATAATCTTCTGTATTTAGTTCATGGACCAGGCACTGCAAACACTGCAACATTCACATTACTTATTCCTTCGATGGTTTTCTTCTAGGCATGCCTCTCTCCATGGTACATGACCCTGGAGTACTCTATGAATCTTAAACAATCAAACCAGTTTGAGAATCACTGATGAGATGCAGGATGGAAATAATGACTTTTATATTATATGTTTATTATATGAAATAATGACAATATTATATGTTGTTACCATTCAGGTGAAATGTAGTTACTTGAAGTTTATAAAAACAGATCTACTTTTCTATCCAAAAGTAAAGCTGTTATCTGTGCTGTGGGCAAAGTTTTCACCTGTAGTCAGAGTTTATTTTCAGATATGTAAATCTGTTACTTACATGGGTGATGTGTTAAAAGATACAGGTGGCCTGTGAATTCTCAAAGTGAGGAGGAGGCACCTGAGAGGTTTTAAACTCCGAAATGACGAAGAAGTATAAATAGTGGCTTGTAGCGGTATTAAAAAGCTTCACCTACGCAGAAACCAGGGCAATATTTACTGCAAGTAATAAATATTTGTAATTGTTATGTGATGCTTTTCAAATTATATTTCATGTCTAGTTTTATTTTGAGCTATTTTTTTAAACTTCAGTTCCTCATGAAAACAAGTTGTATAGCTTATGGTATTACTCCAGCAAAATGATTTCCATAAATAAAGCAAGAGGCAATAGAAAGGAACGTATATAAAGATTAATGCATCAGACTTTTAGGCTTACACTGACTAACAATAATTTCTGAGACTTAAGTTATTGGGAAGGAAATGTCTCATATGGAAACAGGCAACAAATCCAAAACTACCTGAGCAGCATGGGCAATTTATTTTCCTTCCACTGTATTTTTATAGCCATTTTTCCTGAGCTTACTGATTTCTTATGCACTTTTCTCCTCAGACAGAGAGCAGCTAGATTTAGCACGCAAATGGACAGACAGTAATTAATGCCTGTGCTGTTTGCCAGACTGCTGCAGCCGGTGAGAGTGGCTGTGGGTGTCCCTGCGTAGGGCAGGCAGGGGAGTGCTCCCTTCCTACTGTGCCGGGGGGGTGACCTGCGAGTCACGGAGCAGGACATGTCACCTCCAATGGAAAGGCAGTGGCAGAACTGGTCCTTCTGACTGGGTCAAGTAAGAGATGTGTGGACAGACAGACAGTTAACATCACCTTCTTTAAAAAAGAAAAAAAGATTCCATTGCAGTCTTGATGCAACTGGAAAACAGCATCATACCTTCTGTCACTTTCAAATTAATTTCCATTGGATTAGCTTTGGAACAAATAGGTGAAGAAAATGGCAGGAAATGTAAAGTCATTTTGCTAATTAAAGGCACACAACAATCTTGCTGCCAAGCACTAGATGCTGCAGCAAAAAATAGTAACCAACATAGGCTGTATCCCAGTTAGCATCTGGGAACCAAGCAGCATCAGTTTCTTTTGGAAATTTCAGCTTTGTTTCTTGCTATGGTGAGAATAATAACACAGTTCATTAGGAATCACCTTAGACTCGCTTCTGATAGAAATAGAAAAAGGGGTCTAAATTATTAATATATTATCTGTAAATAATATAAAGGTCACAGAATAAAAAATGTCAGGAAGGCAAAATTGGAAAAACCATAAAGACATTTAAAGAACAGTAAAATTATTAATTCAGATCTGGGGCAAAAATTTGGCTCAGTTTTTACTTCATTCTAGCTTATAATTCTTCTGTTGCAAAAGAGCGGAACAACCTGCAAAACAAGATTTGAGCAAACTCCTGTGTTTGGAAGTCACTGCCAATTTACAAACTGAAGCTCTTTTACAAAGCAGCCCGCCTGTTGTTATCTGTAGATGATATAGTTGTATCATCTAAGGTTATCAGTAGAGCAGATCTGGAAAAGACCCTGCTACAAGTTCATTACATGTTATTACGTTACTGGGCTTCTCTTACTGCATCTAGAATAACAGAGATGTCAGTGCTGCAGCTCTGTAGACTGGAAAATGCTAGTTGTTTAATGGCCTCCAGTGCCAGTTAAGTGAGGCACTAATGATCACTGTTTTTTGCTTTCTGCTTAAAAATCGCACTCAGTATAGCTGACAATCACTAAAATAAGCCAGACTCAAAACTAACAATTCACGCTTCCAATTACAAACAAGCTACATGCATTTTGAAACAACAATCTGGAAGTATTGAAGACCAGATGCAACCTTTCACCCATCAGATCCACCTACTTTGAATCCTTTCCTGATATCTGCTGCTTTGCCATTTGCTCCGTCACTGCACAGTGATCCCTGTCAGTGGGAAATAATGCCAAGCACAGCATCTCAGGCTGGCAAAGCATAGTTGGGCAGGTACAGGTCCCAGACAGCATACCTTATTGAAGGGTAAACTGATGATCAGAAATCCTTACAAGAATGACTGGTTAGAAATATATCATGAAGGAAAATCAGGAAATTCAGCTGTTCATGGTAAATTTCAGCACTGTGAAAACAGATGCAGAGCTGATGGGGAAGCTGCCTTGACACTCTCAGGAACCTGATTTCTCATCTTCGCTGTCCTTGTGTCTGTCAGAGTTGTTTTGCATGTTGCATTATTTGTGGAATGAGGCTTTTTTTTCCTGGGGACTTCAGAAAGCCTTCATCCATGGCTTACAGTTTACATAGCCTCTGCTTACAGTTTGCAGGTCCAAAAATTGCCAATTTGCAGCACAGAACTTGTTCACTCTTGATTACAACAAATGCACTTTGTACAGAGTGTAATGACACTGATGTCTTTGGCTAGCACATAGCGTTGCTGAGGGTAGTTCTGTAAGTGGCTGAGTACCTGCTCTGAGGCACTGGGGCCCTGAGCACACTGCAGAACTGAGCCCCTAATGAGGCATGCATTTTGCATGCTTTCACAGAGTAAATCACTGTTTGTTTGCAGAGCATAAGGGAGGCACTCATGAGCAAGACACACAGTGCAATTAGAGAACAATTTTGAAACGTGCATCTCATGTTGTGGGCGCTGCAAGGCTTTTCTTTCCAGAGAAGTAGATGTCCTGAGCTCTGACTTCTGTGGGACAACAGTGCAAGAGGCAGAGTGTGGATAGCTCCTGCTGCTTGAACTGCCTCTAGGAGCCCCGAGGCTCTTCTCATTTATTCCAGGAGCAGTGCAGGCAGCTTTGCCCTCTTGCTCCCCTTTCCCACACTCAGGAACCTGCAGTTCCTGAAATGATGAAAATATTTTGTATGTGGAGGGTGACTCTTTGGCCTTGCACTTGCACACAATTGCAAAAGCAACACTGGTCACCAGCACTATGGGACAGAGTGCGTACGAGCAGAAATCACAACAATGACGGAATGCGGCAGCTCTGAAGTAAGATACAGGAAGGTTTTAGTTTGCAGAGGAGTCTGGTAGAGAAAAGCATCCTGCTGGCATAGACTAGAGTCAATTCCTGTTATGACCTGGTGGACATATTGACAGGAAAACATTCCCTAGCAAGGCAGCTGTGTGTAGGGTTTCCTGCAGAAAATAGGGGCTCTGTGAAAAATCATTCCTGAATTTAGGACCTCACAGTACAGAAATACAGTAAGCTGGATTGAGTGAAGGTCTTTTAGCCTTACCTGGATTTAGAATATAAGAAGGGAGTGTGTAGGAGAGTGTGTTTAGCTTGTACGCATGTCCAGTACTGCTGTTCTTATATTTTTATATTTGTGTACATTTGGCTTTCTTCTAATCAAGATAACTAAATGAATACTGGCTGTTTGGAAGGCACGCTGCCCTGATATGAAGGCTCTCCTCCCTGTGCTGAAAGACACTTGAATTACTCCTGTAGGATGTCTATAACAGTAATGAATTCTGAGGTTTTGATACCCATAATCCTTTTCTGAAAGAAAGTAGCGAGCTTTTGCAATTTTCCTCTGATAAAGCTCATCAATCATACTGATCTCAACTGTGTAATCTCTCATTATTGCATTGTGAATTTATTTCCTATAGCTCCAGTGCGTCTTAGTGTTTTTGCACATGTACTCTGTCCCTAGAAGATTTATGCACCTTGTTCTTGACCTCTGCAATAGCATAACAGGTATTTAAGTAAAATTATTTAAAGTAAACATTACAAGTCACAGTTTGCCATTTATCGATTGGGAGTCAGGTAAAGCAGCTGTTTAGAGGGTTGTAAATCGTGTTTAAACTTTCAGTAAGGTTTACTGAATCATTCAGTCAAGCCGTGCATATAGGTGTTTCACCTGTGTGCATACCAAACAAATGCCCTGACCAGACAAGAGAAGAGCATATCTGTTCTATCTGTTACAATTCAAGAGCTGTTTCAATTTGAAGTTGTATTTCTTGGAATGTGAAAGGGGAGCTATGAGCTGGTTTGGCTTAATCTCTACCTCAAAACCTAGACAGAACTGCTTTTCCAGCTGTGTATCTTATGGTTTATTGAGAAAGTTAGCAAGCCTAGCACATTTGCAGGTGCTGGTAGCATCAGCTGGATTTCTGAGCTCCAGTGGAACCCTTATTCTTTCTTGGATGCAATGATTTCAATAGGCATGTGTGGTGGATTAATCTTGGCCAGCAGCCAGATGCTCACCCAGCTGTTCTGTCACTCCCCCTCCTCAATAAGACAGGGTAAGATAGGATGAAAAAACTCATGAGTCGAGATACAGACAGGGAGATGCTTATCAATTGCCATCATGGGCAAAAAAAGTCAAATTAGGGAAGATTAATTTACTGCCAATTAAAATAGATGTGGAGAGAAAGAGACAGAGACAAAAATAGAACAATACCTTCCCCTGCTTTTTCCTAGGGTAAACTTCACTCTCAACTCCTCTACTTCTCCCGTCTCTGAACTATGCAGGGGAATGGAGGCAGTGGGCAGCCCATAGCAGCTCCTCTCTGCCACTCCTTCCCCCTGACTTCTCTCCCCTGCTATGGCATGGCTCCTTCAAGGGCTGCAGTCTTCCAGGAGACTCCACTTTTTTCTCTCTCCTCTGACTTGAGTGTTGCTGACTCCTCCTGTGGTGCTTTGCCCTTTCTTAAACACATTTTCCGGGAGGTGCCACAGGCAAGGCTGATGGGCTCAGCTGTGTCCTGTGATGGGGTCATGGCAATAGTCTTGTCCCCCAGAGGTCGCTTCACTGCTAATACCTTGCCACCTACACACAGTTCTCACAATGTCAGAACACGCCTCATTTTCTTACGCTGTTGGGAGCTGTGCTTCTAAACAGGCTTTCGCAAGCACTGTGTGAAAGTAGTCACTGTGGCTGCACAGGGGTGGGCAGATGGGGCTGCAGATGTGTTTCAGAGCCACTCTGCGCCAGGGTGTGTCATTAAAGCACTGCCTCCCTTCAGGCAGGAATAGAATATTTTTAAGTGTTTTATTCCTGCCGTGGTAGAGGTTGATTGATTTTTTGCCTACAGCATGTTCTTTGTAGTTATTTAGTGTTGTTAATTTTGCTAACATTGCTGTGCTGTGCTTTCAGATCAGCTTGTATGGTTATGATGAGTGATCTACCATTAGCTGTCCTGCCCTTAAGACCACTGCAAACATAACTAACCTGTCTAGAAGTACATTCAGCCAGGATGCACAAAACCAGTGCATTGGTCAGGGGGCTGCTTTTGGCATTAGCACCTGCTTTTTCCTTCTTCTTTTTTTGTCTACTCTGAAGCATTGCTCCTTCCTTGGTGATACTACCTTTAATTGCAAACTATTATTGATGTATTTTTTCAACTTTGTAGTTCAGGTGATTAAGAAGTACGGTCTTAAATTCTTGTTTCCCTGCTTTACAAGGCAGTGGTTTTTATACTTGAACGTGAATGTAGGGCCAGATTTGGAATCCCTCTGGCTGAAGCTCAATGTCTTAAGTTGTGGACAGTTTACAAGACTAAACTGCATATCCGTATCTGCTTACTCTGCTACTTAATTAATGCACTGCAAGCAGATTGTAGAATCGTGTGTTGTATAGGTTTTTCAGGAGTTGGTTAATTTGTTTACTTTTGAAAGTACTTGCCCATTGGATTGAATGTGCATGAAATAAATCATCCAAAGAGTGATTAAAAAGAGAGCATGTTTGACCATATTGTATAATTAAGACCAATCTGGAGAATTGAGGTACTGTCTTGGACGGTAAGAGCCATTGCTGCTCTAACAGCTTGTGAAAGCAAGGCTCTGTAGTGATATCAGAGGAACATCATGTAGGAGATCACTAAGCACTGTGCCTTGTCTGTAGCTGTGGTGCACTGTGTAACGGAGGTGGTTTCAAGACGTTCTCCATCTTGTTATGTTATGGCTAGTGCATTGAAGTGATCCTTTCTTGGAAGTGGTGAAGAGGCACCTGAAAGCCAGCCTGCTGCTGAGAAGCTCTCTTTGATTCCCAAAATTACTATATCCAGTAGGACACACACCAAGCCCCTTTACAGTTTAAGTGCAAGATTCAGTGGGGGTAAACTCTCCTTGGTGCAAAGGCCCTGCGTCTGTCTGCCCTGTAGGTCACAATATCAGTCATGTTTGCGGAACGATCATTTGTTTCCGAGAGCTGTAGTGATGAGATCCCAAAGGAAGAGTTGGTCAATTCCCATTGTACAATTGTACGCTGCATTCACTTGATTTGCTTTTTTTTTTTTATCTCTGAAAACTGTAAACTTGTAATGTCCTCTTATAGAATCTAATTTGTGACCTACTATGATGGACGCTATCTCTATTAATAAGCGAAAGCAAAAACAACACGTCAAGCTCATAAAAAATTATGCATCTAAATTATGCATCTATGCTAACAGTCATATCTCTCTTGACAAGGCAAACAGTTGTTTCTCAAGGCCTTTGTGAGAAAGCCACCAAATGTAACTAAGGATCTGGTATGACTGCTTTTATACTGTATCTGGTACAGCGCTGGCTGCACAAAGAAGACAAATTTTGTAATTCCCCTTTGGATGTTCTCTGCACTATCAGTGCAATTTACATCAATAACTGTTACTGTACATGGAGTAGCTTTTGAAAGGCATCCTTGGCTCCTGTGAGTGTTGAGGATGCTCAGGACTTCAAAGGGCAACTGGAAACAAAAGACTCATTTCGTTTACTTATTTCTATATTTAGAAATAAGGACGTGGAATAAGCCACGCATGAATATATTAAAGAGACAAGCATGTAAAGATGGAAAAACTAGATGAAGCACAGCGTATGTATTAGTTTAGGTCTCTGACCTTTTCTCTATTTTGGGAACTTTTGTGTTGTATATATCTCAGTGGCTTTCTTATATATTTGCCACATGCATTTTTGTACTGTTTTATTTTCATGTTTCAGTGTAACATATCGACTGTTATCCAAACTGCACTGGCTCATAAGAAGTAAGTCCAAAAAAATGCTCCAGGGGCTGTGAAGTTAAAAATACTGAAGTAAAATTGAGTGAAGATCTCTTGACAAATTTTTGGTCAATTATAGAAATAATTGAAGTTCTTCAGCCAGCTTTACAAGTGGTGGGGAGAGATGGGAGAAGTTTTCAGATAAAATTTGGCTGCTATAGCTTTCCTGATTGTAGGGCTTTGCTTTTGTCTTCTTCTTCTTCTTCTTCTTTTTTTTTTTTTTCCAATTCCTTATGTCTTTCAAGCCTGCACAGGTAACAGGTGATGCCATAAATGTAGATATTAACTACCATGCGTATTCAATGTATATTGTGTTTAATAGTGAGTTTTCTTCTTTCCTTCCGGCAAAACATGTCTCTCACAGTTTTAATCTGATTATTTGTAATATATTCTCAGTTGCCCACAACATTTTGAAGGCATTTTCTATCTATAATTCAATCAGGAAATGGTCAAATTAAATAACTTCTGTATCTTTTACTGTGAAGACAGCATTTCACCTCCTTTTCTGGGTAATCAGAAGTCCATTGTGAAATTTACTTGATATATCCTTAAATGCGTAGGTCTAGATCATATCTGCAGAGGGCTTTTCCTCTTCTAAGTCATACTGATATACTGATGAAAAAGGGCTACGTTTAGATTTTATTTGATTGAAAGGAGTCTCGGTGACTTTAATTTTTCTTGTCCTAATAAACGATAATAAACATTTCTAGAGAAGCATCATGGCAAGTAGACAGTCACATTTCCCAGCTATGTCGTATGTGATATCTCCCTTGTTTTGTACACTACTTAGAAATATGGTGGCCCATTTGGACGACTGTAGAATTGGCATTATCTTTTATCTAAATGAATCAGAAGTAATACGTAATACTTCTTCATATCATTATAACCTTATCCTCTATTCCTGCAGCTTGCCCTGAAGGCTTTACTGTGAGAATCACAAACTAAGCATAGTCCTTGGTAAATACTTGATCAATTTTGCTGGCATGGAGTAAGATGTCAGCAATGGACCAAATACAATTCAAGGACATCAGGCAAGAAGACTTCAGTTTAGGTGGGACAAATAAGAGAATTTAGTGTCGTAACAAATGAGCAGCAGTCTGCAAAATAGAGCCTTAAGTTGGCAGTCACAAATAGTTCACCTCCTTTTTTCTCCATTCACTGTACTTCACTCTTTCAATTCTCTCTCCAAAATGACTATATTCCGTGTCCAGATTTACAGTTCTGAAATATATGGATAATCCTGCATAGTATTTGGCACCATCTGATGCATATAACTGAAACAGTAGGGCTCTATAAATAATAACCTATGCTGCTACCTCAGCATGTCAGTTCATTTAATGAGACACATGTGACAATCCTGCAAGCTTACAGAGCGTGTCTAGAAGGAACATCTTGTCAGCATGGCAAATATATCTGTGTCTTCCAGCAATGTGAGCCTGCACCAGCCTGGCACTATTTCAAAGAAGGGAACCAGTGAAAAGATTGTGTTTCTAAACAAAATACACCTGAAACAATCGCCTCCTTTTGAGGTTCTGTCACGCCGTGTTGTGCTGTCACATCATGCTGCTGACAAAACTTGTTACATCAGATAATGTCTGACACGACCGAAAAACACTCTTATACAACATAGGCGAACAACAGGACTGGATTGTGTGTCTTTTTTTTTCCCCCCCTCCCAAAAAGAGTATGTGCTGTCTTTAAGACTGCTGCTGTGCTCACTCATCAGCCCTCCTTTATCTGTAAAACACTGACTCAGGGTAGTCTTGCATTCTCAAGAATGCTGGGCTTCTGTTTTTTCTTTTTTTAATTTCCCCTAGTTTTGTTTTCTTTTTTCTTTTTTAAAGGTTTTATTAAGTAGCTGTATCAAAGATCTGTGGCTGAAAGATCACAAATCCTCTGAGAACGTACCAGCCACATACTGTGGGATATGTCAGCATGAGGCTGACAGTGTCTCTCCAGGATGCATTGTGAGTGGGACATGGAGGTGGCATTCATATATATGTATGAAACATAATATATGTATTTATATATTTCATGCTGAGGAAGAACCATGACAGACACATAATTCAACCTTTTCCACAGCAACAGGCCAAAGCACCTCCAATGTTTGTTTAATGTTTGTCTAAAAAAAGTTTGATGTTCTATATTTTTTCTTCCCTGTAAGTATTCATAAGCCCAAATGGATAATTTCGTAATCTTCTCATGGATAAATAATTCTAGAATATCTTCTAGACTTGCCATTTGACTGCCTTAAAGCAATAGCTGCATCTGGAATCAAAGCAAAGCTCTTGCATGTGTGCAATTGCCCCAGTGGGCCCAGGAAGCACCAGAAGTAATGCAACCACACTAAAACTGCCCAGGCACATCAAGTCTAATATGCCCTTGCTGCCCTCACCTGGCTCAGGTCACTTGGGCAGGGCTAGTAACTTGGCCATACCCTGTTCAGGTAGATTTCAGATAAACTCTGCAGAAACTCCTCATATGGTCAGCCAATGTAAAGTGCAGCCCCTTCCAACTTTAACCATGCTGTGATTCTGTGAATATCCCATTTTGTGATTTATCTGTTACCACGTAAACTATAAGCAGTCAAGCTTCTGCCTTTCTGAGCCATCAGTTACTGTGAAGCAAGTGCACTTTTAATGAAACTCAGCACAGTACACGCTGTGGTTTCATCAGTCTTTCCTGTAATTTGTTGGTCTTTTATGTAATTCTTCAGTCTTTTATGTAGTCCATTAGGTTCAGCTGAGCCAGTCATACCAGATGTCCTTCCTAATATGCTATTTTAAGTTTTTATTGTATAGGATCCTAGCATCTGTATAAATGCAGACCTTCACTGTGGGATAAAACGAGCTGTGTTTCAAAATTCTGTTGCAACAGTGAGTGAAATGTAATCATTTTATGCCTCAGGTCCTTGTCTGTAAGATGGTAACATACTTGCTGCTATGGGGTGTCAGGAAATATTGTGAGGATAAACACATAAATTTTTGGAGTGTAATAGGAGGTTGCGATTAGAGCTGCTAGGAAAGATTTTACTAATAAGTAGCTGTAAGGGAATTGTTGCTGGAGATTGAAGTTCTGCAGTCTGAATTCAGGTTTTAACATGACAGTGCAATACAGCTTTGAAAAGTAGCTTGGCTTTTACTTCTTTGTGCAGAACTGCATACATGATAAAGAATAAAAAGTGCAGGTCAGAAGGATGCTGTGCACTTAGCATCTCCCCAGACACTGAGCTTGGATGAAGTTGTTTAAGGGAGTGAGTTCAGCCTTCCTATCCTCAACCTACGCTAAAACTTTGGAATAATGTACAACTTCGGGAGCTTTCATGAATCTGGGGCTATCTTACAGAACTTTTCATGAGTTTAATCAATGAGTTAAACCACAAGATGGAGTTTGTGCAGCTTGTTAGTGAGACTTGTGCTCTGGTTGGATGCCAGCGTTGTCAAATTCATTTAGGGCTGTGTTAGGAAAAGGAGGATATTAGTGTTCACACTCCCAATTCCAGCTTAGCAGTGGCAGACATTAAGAGAAATTGCAGTAGAATACACTGTGCTAGGAAAAGTGAAATAAAAAGTTTGGGGTAAGGAATTAGTCAGGATGGAATTCACTGTGTTGTTGGGAAGTGATATCTGAGACGGAGCTGAAGTGTCCTAAATTTATTTTATTGCTCCTTGGAACTGTCTTTGTTTAAAGTTCGTAATTTGTGCATAAATGTTTTGTTTCAGAGAGAAAGTGAGAAGGGGGGAAATGATGTGACAGAGAATATACAGGAGATCAAAGCCAAAGAGATGAAAGCTGCAACTACTGTATGGGCTGGAAATTTATCCTGAATCATAAACACCCTTAACTCCAGTGCTTCAGAGGCACCCACCCTGAATTCAGGGCAGAGTCACAACTGAAATGGAAATCTTCTATTACAGTGTTTTATGACCTGCATTGGCTGCTGTTGGCTAGCCCTGTACTTATGCAGGCACCAAAATGTCTGGGAGTATTCACAAGAAAACACTAAACCAAACAGTGCCGCCTAGGTCAGTGGCTCTAAAATAACCCCCTGTGGACTGTATGGCTGTGAGCTGTTTGCAGAGATGCAGCTGACCATGTGCCAAGAAAATCAATCTTGTATCAACAGATGTAATCAGAACCCCTATGGTGGTAATGACTGTCACAGTTTTCATTAGCTGGAAATGCTTTAGTTTTGGGAGGAATGGGTGTCCCTCCCCCATTACCTTTTAATTGGCGCTATATGATATATTACCAAACCAAAGTTATCAAACTGCTACATCTCCTTTCTGAAAGCTAATACTTAATAGAGGTTTAACAGAGGTGAGCTGAAGGGAGACACTACCATTCTAACCCAAGATCTATCTTCGCAGTTTTTGCTTCTGTAGGTTTGCCCTAATCTCATGAATCCTATGGTCTGCTTTTCTCAAAGCACTGCTGTTGCATTCTCTCTCTTTAGCGCTCCTTGCTGCTCCTTGGGAAGATGCTCGCTCCTCTATCCCATGTCTGCACCCCAGTCCTCTAGACCCAGCACTCCTCTGTCCCTGGTTTCTACCGTAAGTTTATTGTCTTGAAGAAGTGTATGGTAGAAGGTCTGCTGCCTTTCCTACCAAGGCCCTGAGTTTGGGGGCATTTGGTTAAATAGAAAGAGTGTGTATTTTTCTTAGGTTGTAAGAAGTCAAGTACTCAGTGTGATCCATTTGCTTTTTCAGGGGGTGGTATCTGCTGTTGATGCATTTAATTGAGTAAAGCTGCAGTGAAGGACAAGTTTGTATTCAGTGTTGCCCAAGGTTTGTAAGAAGTAACTCACCTCCAAGCTCCTCTTCATGCTCTTTCTGTTCCCTGCTGCCACTTTTTGGATGCAGGATAGTTCAGGCAGCTCAGCCACTTCTCTGCACATTTGAAAAGCCAAATCAGGAGGAGGAAACAAATGCTAATCATTCTCTTAGTTCAGTATCATCCTTGTAGAAGTCTTCACACTAGCAAGCAGAGGTGAATTATCATTTTCTTCTGCTGATATTTATACATGCATATATTCACACAATCACTTGAAATCCCTACATCATGACTGGGTGTCCCTTTTTTACACAGCAGGCTATACTCACCAGGAATAATGGTGTTTCTGTGGAAGCTATTCTTCAGAGCTTACCAGACCAGGGGCTTGTAACTAGCCATTTTAAAAGTCCTTGGTATTTTGGGGTATTATTTGCATATGTGGACAATGAGTAGAAGGCATTGGAGCTGCACAGGGAGCCCTGGTACACAGAGGTAAGTCACTCACATAAACTGCACATCAAAGCTACTGCATGCAGACATATTGATTTGTTACTACAGATCAGACCAGCTCATGGGAACACAATGGAGCTGTGTTATATTGAAGGATAAGCTTGAAAATGTGTTTGTGTTGGTGCCAGTGGGCACCATTCTGTGTCAGAATTCACTCGAGTAGCAACAAACAAGATGAGACCACCACAAACTAGCCAGGGCAACCCTGGGTAGACCAGATGACCACTTTAGATGAGCATAGATGATCCTCTTGGTCTTGCGCTCTTTTCACATGAGAGAGTACTTCAATGTGTATACATTTGGGTTAAGGCTCATCCAACTATCCCCCAATGTCAGTGTTCATCCAGAATGTTCCGCACTGCTTCTCAAAGGCATTTTTTTTGTTCATGTTTAAGCCCATGGGAACTACCTAATCATTTGAGTATAGATAACTGGGCAGGAAAAAAGGGATCAGTCTTTGTGATATTTTTAGTACTACTTATTTACTGCAGTCATCCTAGAGATAGGCTGTTATATGGCATATCAATGGTTGTGAAGAATGTAAAGGTGTGTGAAAATGAAAGCTCTAGAAGTTTTATGAAGTAGAACTGATAGGGATCACTTCCAGTATCAGACAAGAACATTTTTTACAGGTGATATTGGGAAACATTGAACAGAAGTTAAGAAGCCTACAGTACTTTTAATGTAGCTTTTCCAGACACTCTTAGATAAAAATCTGTGTGCACACTCTGAGTTATAAAATTTATGCCTCAGCTGTATCATAGATAAAACTGTGTGTGTGAATGAAATGCATCAAATCACATTGTTTCTAGAAGTAGATTGTCCACATTTTTATACGAGGATTTTTGGATCACTTGGATCTAATCAACTGATAAAAGCAGATAGTCTTTTGAACAGGTTAGGACACACTTCATACATCCACAATATATTTTCTTATGAACCTCTAGTGCATTCACATTAGGTAACTTCTGGAGTTCTAACTTTACACAGCAGTATTACTAAAGGCATTAGACACAGCTTAATACTTCAAAACAACATTTTAACATCTCTGAAGCCCACACAATTTTTTTTTGAAAGCTGTATGGAAAAAATGTATTTTCACAGTCCCTTTGGGGTTAACCTTCTGCAATCAATACAAACTTTTCCCCTGCCTCCACCCTCACTGACAGCATCAACAAGGCTAAGACTTTGGCTTTCTGTCAAATTTAGGAAAGACGTATCCTTTTTTTCTGAAGGTGTTAGAGGAGGTAAAATGATATTTCAAAGTTCTTTCCAATGGCAAGAATTCCATTTCTCAAATGCCTTACTGGCCATACGGTGGGAGATAAGAGAAATCCTGGAGAGTGAGGCCTTAGAGCAAGTGCCAGCAGAAGGCTCCATGGGACTACTTGGGCTTGGTATTTGTTATTCCCAAGCCCACTGGGGCATATTGTCCAGTATTAAATCTAAAGCCCTTAAACCTCTTTAAGACTGCCCAGCTGTTTTGCAGGCACAAGCTCAAAGACTTAAAAGTCATGGTGCACAATGGGGATTTTGTAGCAAAAACTAGATCCAAGCCAAGCCTTCAGTGAGTTGAATGCATGGATATTCTGTGGGAGGTGCCTAAGAGGCAACACACATGCTGCAGGAAATTCTCCTGAATATAAGACAGAAATTAAATCTCTGCATTGCTCAGACTTCTTTACCTCTATGATAAGAAATCCATTAATCATATTTCCTAAAGACAAAGAGAGAACACAAATGTATTATTTCCATATAAGGGCAAGAACCACTGAAATAAGGTATCACTGCCACACTCCATTTCCTGAAAGTGAGAAAATTTCTAGAAAATATTTTTCTTCCTCTGTATCCTTTCAATCTACTGAATGGTGTTCTACTCTACTCTGTTTAAAATCCACAGTCCCAGTGAGCTGACCAAACCTGTGTCTGAAAGTGTTGCAAATACTGTTTTTCTCTTGAAACAATGGTGTCAAAAATGGTATTATATTATTTAAGAAAACAGCTTTAGTTCAATGACATTTCTTACACAGAAATTTTTTGAACAAAAAATTTCCAGCCACTGCAAAGGAAGAGGTGAATGCTTCAAGGGAAGTGGGCAAATCCTCTAATTAACCAGTGGAATTGCAGTTAAAGTAAGAACACCTTTATTTAAGTAGATGTTGTCACAGTAAAAGATAACGAGCTGCAAACCATAGTAGCTTTTTGTTTGCNTGCTGAGCCAAACCATAACAACAGTAAATTGTTGTAATAACGAGCTGCAAACCATAGTAACTTTTTGTTTGTGAAGTTTTCTGTTAGTTCTGTCATCACATATGTGGTTGTGTATACAATTAAATATTCTCATTTCAGAGGCAAGAATGTATGTTCTGTGTTAGCCTAGTGTTTGTGAAAAGGGATAGTGTGTGTCTGCGTGGAGCAAGGCAATGCCAGCTTCAAGACTAATACAAAATTCATACAGAATTTTCACGGATTAAGAAAATATGTTGGGTGCATGATTATCACGAGAAAATTAAAAGCTAATTCAATATCAGATCATCTCTACACAGATTGGGAGGTGTGGATGGCTTTTTACCCACTCTTGCAGCATTCTTTGCAATGCTTTGCATTCTTGGGTAGACTGAATAATTTAATGTCATGTAGAACTACCACAGTTGTATTATTGTTATTAAGGTCAGATTATGAATGAACTAATTCATACACTTGAAAGAGTATATGAGCACTTGCAGCAGCAGAGCAGCTTCACTAGGTCCTTTCATTTTTAATGCGTCTGCCCTTCAAAGAATCACAGAATTACAGAGGTTGGAAGGAACCTCTGGAGATCCAGTCCAACCCTCCTGCTAAAGCAAGTTCCCTACAGTAGGTTACACAGCCTGTCTGAGCAGCCTGGTTGAGTGCTCTGTAACCCTCAAAGTAAAGATTTTCCTCATGTTCATATGGAACTTCCTGTACTTAGTTTGTGCTCATTGCCCCCTTGTTCTGTCGCTGAGTACTGCTAAAAAGAGCCTGGCCTCATCCACTTGACTCCCAGCCATTAGATATTTATAAGCATTGATAAGATCCCCTCTCTGTCTTCTCTTCTCTAGGCTGAATGGTCAACCTGGTGTCCACCAGGACACCTAAGTCCTCTGCAGAGCTCCTTTCCAGCAGATCTAGCCTCTAACCAGTACTGATGAATGCGGTTATTCCTCCCCAGGTGTAATAATCTACACTTGCCCTTGCTGAACCTCATCAGGTTCCTCTCCACCCAACTCTCCAGCCTGTCCAAGTTTCACTGAATGGCAGCACAGCCTTCTGGTGTGTAAGACACTTCTCCCAGCTTTGTATCATCAGCAAACTGGCTGAAGGTGGACTCTATCCCTTCATCCAGGTCGTCCATACCAATCCCTGGGGAACACCG
Source organism: Penelope pileata (assembly GCA_013396635.1). NCBI lineage: Eukaryota > Metazoa > Chordata > Aves > Galliformes > Cracidae > Penelope > Penelope pileata. Next base: position 1,392,256 of record WBMW01005992.1, on the reverse strand, counting down.
CTAGCTGCAGGCCTCCTGTGCCAACATACAACAGCAGTCCTTACCTTAACCCTCATTATTGACCAGGGAGTTGTACTTTCATGTCCACACGATGGGTATTTTTGTCATCCTCCTACAATTTTGCCTCTTGTTCCCTCTTTTCTCTGGTTGATCAGTGGTGAACTGATGAGATTCAAGTGCGGAACTGCTTGCGTCAGACAGCTCTGGCAAGCTTTATTTATTAAAGAGTAGTCGGATTTAAGCAAATGTCTCAGCACACCATCATGGATCATGCATCTTGAATCTTGCTAGTGGGAATAGCCACTTTGGGTTCTGGCAGTGTGCAGGAGGGATGCTGGCTTATGCTGTTAGCTGTGCTACCTGCTCTACTTGATCCTGAAGTATAAAGTTTTTGGGTAGTAACTATTAGACATACATAGGTTCACTCTGGGTTTAGCATCCATGTGCTAATAATGTAAACGATAAACGTGCTACTTAGTGACTTTCTAGTAACAAAATTAACGCCACTTAATACAAAGAAAAAACAAAGCCAGCATGCAGTGCAAAGCAAGAAGGGCTTTCCTAGCTTTCCCAGGAGAATGAGCTTTATCCTGCATGCTCTACTGGATCTTTGAGAAACTGCACAAAGCAGTCCCAGTAAATCCTGACAGGCTTATCCAGACTTTGAGATGGTCTCTTTCTTTGATAAGGAAGCCAGTAGTTATCACAGGACTGATAGGGGTATAACATACAAGAAAAAGAGCCTTTGCTGTACCTTAAGTCTTTCAGATAAAAAAAAAAAATAATCTTCAGAATTAACTGAAAAATGAAGGGTGGCAGCAAGCACATTATTTGCTGATGGTTGACTCAGTCAGAGTCATTTGTGCCTCTTAAGTAGCAGCTTAGAGCATCTGAGTGGCTTGAGTAATATCTATGATATAAGAGACAGTAGCCACCGCAGGCTATTGAATAACATCCATTCTGCTTTAAAAGACAGTTTTTTTTAACTTCTGAGCCAGACCTCAGGCTATACAGTTAGAATGGCTGTTGGCCTTGGAAATACCACGTTAATGACCATGTTAATGCTCTTAGTGAGGGGAAGGCCTTGCCAGCATAGCTGTTTCCAGTGTTTCCCAGTCTGTTACAGAGTGGTGTGAGGTGGATCATGGCCAAAGGACGGTACCTGGTCAGGGCATCCTGAGCACTGTAGGTAAGCTGAACATTTACTATGAGGTGCTAACAAATTGTCCGAGTCTTCATGACCAGAGTGTCATGGTTTTAATGAAATCTTCTTTTCTTTAGAGAGCCAGTTTTTGAAAGTTCTAACATTCTCTGTGGTTTAATTTTTAAGGCAAATGTTTCTATAGTTCTACTGTAGCTGTAACTGTTCAAAGCAGTGACTGAACAGGCATCTCCTGCTGGTTAAGACTCCTCTGTGATATGTTCCAGGACTGAATGCCATTCTATTTTTATATGTTGAGCAATTACAAGGCAATAAGTTAAATCTGAGAAATGTGGTATGTGAAAATGAAAAAATACAGCGAACTGAAATAGAATAGGTAAAGCAAAATGGTATTTTTGCACTCAGAAGCAAACCATTAACAGCACTTAATATGAGAGAAATTTTGCAATGGATTATAAGCATCTACACTTGGGTGTTTCTGGTGGAGGTAGAAAGAGACGCATGTAATATTACTCATAGTTCCAGATGTTTCTGTGAAAAATGCTTTTCTTCTTTGTTTCATCTTATTTAAGGGGAAAATGTTAAAAGAAGACTGAATCACTACCGGCACAAAAATTTCTGTAGGAATAGCTGTAATTGTGCATTCAGTTATATTATGAGCAGTCAGATAACAGTTCCAGATGAAGAGAAAGCAGTGGAGACAGATACTCTTTTTCCCACCTGGGGCACAGAGTGAAAATAAAAATGTGCTGCAGTTGGAACAAAAATTGTTACTTACAAGAATGTGTCACTAAGTAATCCTTAAAAGTGCTGAAAATTCAGGAACCTTCTAGACACAGGTGACCTAGAAACATCAGCCATGTTACAAATGCATGTAAGTTTGGATAATAGGAAGGGAGATGAGCAGCACTCACAAAGAGGCAAAACATAGTGACGGGAGTCCTGCACTTGTATTAGTGCTGCTGATGTGGCATCTTGGCAGGTTAGCACTAGGCTTCTTAGTTCAGGTCCTAGCATTGACAGAATGAGAAAAATTATCCATGTGTCTGTGTGCACATATAAATATGAATATATGAAGGATAATCCAAAAGTAATGCCTCCTATTTTATTATGTTCGCCCACAACGTAAAAGATGGATGTTGGTGGTATGGCAGTAGAGGTAGAACCTTCCCACCAATATTCTATTAAATTTTGTTGCCATGCAACAGATGGCAGAAAAAAATTGCACCTATTGACATTCGTTAATGCTTGCTGAACATTTATAGAGACCAAACAGTGGCTGTCAGCACAGAGAGGCAGTGAGTGGTGTGTTTCAGCACTGGTGATAGCAACGTGAAAGACAAGCCACGTTCCAGACAGCCATGAACAGCTGTCACACCACAAAATGAAGTGTCTCAATCAGCTCATCTGCTTTAACTGGTGGATTACAACCAGGGAACTGTGTACAGAGACGAATATCAGCTTCAATGCGTTGAAAATGATGGTAGCAATGTTGGAATATTGCGAAGTTTGCACCAGATGGGGTCCCACGAATGCTCACAGAGGAACAGAAAGAACACTGTACGCAAGTTTCAGGACATGTGTGGGGCTGAAGGTGACAGTTTCCTGGATTGCATTGTTACTAGTGACAAGACATGGTGTTACCACTACAAGCCAGAGTCCACGGAGCGGCAACATGTGAATTGTCCATCAAAGAAGAAGTTCAAGATGCAGCCCTCAATATGTAAAGTATTGTGCACTGTCTTTTGGGATAGGAAAGTGATACTTTCCTTCTGGATTTTCTGGAACTCAGACAAATCATCAACTCTGACCACTACATTGTGACACAAAGTGGAAGGCTGGAACTTCCAGAGTCAGACAAGAGAAGAAGATCTTACAGCAGGAAAGGCTCTGGAGGAAACCATAGAATTACAGAATATCCTGAGTTGGAAGGGACCGACAAGGATCATCCAGTCCAACTCCTGGCTTCACACAGGGCCACTCAAAAAGTATCTAAAGCAAAAAAGAGGCATTTCCTGGATAAGCTTTCTCTTGCAACACGATAATGCCATGCCCTAATACCGGTTTGATGACCGTGGAGCACACTGCCAATTTTGGATGGAATGTCCTGCTACATCCACAGTATAGTCTGTATTTGGCACCTTCTGACTTCCATTTCTTTGGGCTGATGAAAGATGGACTGTGGGACTACATTTTCCTTGCAACAAATTAACACTGGTGCCCTGAGACAGCCTCACAGGGGGTGACAGAGATGATATCACCGGCCCTCGGGCTGTTTCTGAAAGGACTTGTTGAGTCCAGACATCATGCTGGTCAGGGCTCAGGATCCTGGCTGTGCTGTTAACTTGCAGCACGGCCTTTAAGATGAGTGGTTCAGCTCTGTGTCCACCCTGCCCATCAAAATGATGAGACTGTCATGGGCACATTTGGGTTGTTGTACCAGCAGGCACGCATGTGGGCACAGCACGGGACAGCCCGGCCTCTTCCTTTGTCAGAGCCCATAGCTGCTGATGCAGTATGAAGAAACAGCTTGTGATACCCTTTTCTGAGCTGTGCTTTCACCTCCTTTATTATTTACATTTAATTATATATCAGTAAGTACAGGAACATCTACAATACACCACAACAAAGAAGAACCAAGTGAGTTGTTCACTAGCACCTGAAGATCTGGGCAGTTAGTACTTCCCAGCCAGTGCCTATGAAGCTGGACATTTACCTGCACAGTGAGATAAGGAAGGCATATTGCCTTCTACTTTATAAAAACCTTTTGCTTGTTAGTTCTACACTTTGAGAAGCAGGCCTTCAAGGGAACTGTGACTAAACATTTGTGAAGGACAAAATAAACTCTGCTCAAATTTAGTTTACTTCAGTTTGTGTGTGGTGGCAAGGGCTGGGGACAGTAAGGAGAGGCTTCTCTGTTGTCACACAGCAACTTGAGTGCAGTAAGAGGCAACGGCAATGTTCAGCTGGCTCAGTTTAGGTGACACGATGGGCAAAGCCTCATCCAGTCCTATAAAAGGCCTGCAGCAAGGCACCGAAGGAAAGCACTGATAAGCACAGATTAGGAGGACTCTCCTTGATGTTTTGATGTCCCAATGATCTTACTTTGAATTGTTATATTTTATTTCTACTTCACTTGATTATTTCATTAATTTTATAAAAATTCACTGGCTAGAATACCTGTAAAGAGGGGGATTATGGATAATGGGAAAATAATTGCATGCTTTACTCAATAGTCATGAAAGTAAATGAACTGAATGCACAGACTATGAAGCATCTAAAACACAGATTTGGAGTTTTCAGCTTGTGCCTGTTAATGCCAATAGCAACAAAAGGCTCAAAACTAGCTCTGGGGCAGCAAAGCTGACATAAAATAACCTCATTTTAGTAAAGAGCACAACTAATGAAAGTCATTCACTGTTGCTGTTGTTTTGTTAGTGAGCTTCTATCCATCCAACAATTCATTTATTTTCTGCTTCCAATTATCTTGTTAACTTGTGTTTTCCCCTTTTTAAATAGCTATTCCTGTCTTCCTCGGCCAGGTTATTTGTACTTGTTTAAGGTCTCCCACTGCTCAGTGCTTATATTGTTCCTCATAAATGTCCTAAAACAGACTGCTTTTTTCTGTTTGGTTTTAACTGGTGAGTCTCAATTATACTTTTTTCCCTCTGTTTTATCAAATACATCCCATTTTATTGAAGGTTCCCTGCAATGGAAACTGGGCCCAAGGTTTCAGTGAATGCTGTGTTTCTCACATGCAGATTGTGTTTGTTTGCTTGACTGTGCTAAGTTTGTGATTCTAAACCATGATGGTCTACCTTAATGTGCAAATAGATAATATTAAAACAAAGTCAAATAGCATAAGGTTAAGCAAAATAAATAAATCAATAAAATCAGCAGTGTTTTCAGATTTCGACACTGCTGTCCAGACGTGGTTTGGGTTTTGTGCAGTTTTATTGCTCTGCATGAAATGTTGCCTGCTTGAACCCTGTGCACTTAGATGATCCAAAATTAAGCCTACCTTAAACCTTTACATTGAGATGAACTTACTGAAGAGATGAATTGCCACAAAGATGTGTCTGCTCTTATTCTTCTTTGTTTTTACTGATTCTGAATTTGATAATCATCCATGATGATGCCAGGCATCTTTCTGGTACTTTAGTTCATTGCCACTAAGCAGCATAAAAGAAGGCAGAGCTGTTGTCCGTAGCAAACTGCATTGTCATACTGAAGATACACATGGTACTTTGGTTAAAATAGAAATCTAACTCACACTTCTGACCGGAATGTCCTCTGAACCTGTCATAAGCAATATCCCCCGGTCTGTGAAGGAACAAAATGATTGTTCTTTGTCTGAGTGGATTTGTTTGCCTTTTGCCGAGTGGTTTGAGGACAGTTCATAGTTTGCAAATGTCTGAGATCTAGGGTTCATGAGGGAAAACTAATTTTCTAGAACAACCTGCTAGTAAAGAGAGAAGAAAGCAAGGACATCTGATGGAGTTTTAAATGGGTGTTGATGCATTTATGCACATTGCATACATTCACTCCCTGTAGTAGGGGCCTGGATTCAGTAACCCAGCAAATTGAGGAGGTCTGTATTGGAAGGGTTTCCTTTACCTTAAATCTTTTATGTTTTCATGGCAATTTCTGTAGCTCACTTTTTGAAATGAAATAGGAGGTGAAAGATACAGAGATACAGGCTAAGTCATTGTCAGTTATGTCTTCAAATCAGACTTGGATATCTGAAAGTTTTGGGACATTTCCTGTTGCAGGCCTATAGCTAAATCTCACTACTTAAAGCTCGCAGGAATAAGCTATTCCCAGAACCTTAACATAAGACATATCCTTGAGATTTGCATCTCTTTACAGAGAAGATTTATATGACATTTGGAACATCTTTTAAGCTTTTGGAGTATTAACTGGCTTGTGGGTTGGAACAAGCTGAGAATAAGGAGTCATGATTTTTTTCCCAACTCTTGCATTGACTTGTGGTTTGACCTTGAGCAAGTGACTGGGCACACGCTTTAGGAGCTGCTTGGAAAGGAGTTCTTGAATGGCTGTTTGTTCGTTTGTTTACCTAAAGAATCCATACATTGTGTCTTTATGTAAACTTCTGAAATGAAAAAGAAACCACTGGTGTTTAATGCCTTTAGCAGACAAACTACATGGGACTCCCACCACCATTATTTTTAAAATGCTGCTTTAAACTGTATGCCTCAGTTATGCCATCTCTAAAAGCAGGGAAAAAATGTAGATAATAAATAGCTCGATTCAAAAATGAAAAAATATCACTGCTAAAACTTATTTTAGGATTTCTGACACCTCTGCATAACTCAGGGAATCTTTGCATTTTCATGAATGACAAATCTATCTTCCATTTTGCCTCCTACGAAAGGGAAAACTTTGGCATGCTCAAGTATGCCTTAAAGGCAATGCTGCCTCTGGGATCTCACATTTACATAATGATAAATGTGCTGTGTATTGCTTGAGAATCCTATGTGCCAATGTGTCAGAATATGTTTTCCCTGCACATCTCTTGATTAGCATCTTATTTACATATTGGCAGGAAAGGATTCTGAGAAAGATAAAATACATTATGTTTTAATATGTTCTCCTCTAAGACTCTAAGTGTTAGCTCCAAACCAGTTATCTGCTGGCATATCTCTCAGAGGTACAGGGCATGAACTACACTTCTTGAAATACTGGACCCACATGCTTTTCAGCAAACGACAGTAGTAGCAATACATTTTTCTATCTTACACAGGTGATTATTGTATAAATCAGACTCAGTGCATACCTTGGATAAAAGCACTTCCCCCCATTCCCTGGTCTGCCACGGTAAGTTTAGCTTTTATAATGATGAGGTCATGTTCTAGTCCAGTTTATCGTTGATTTCATCCTTCTTCGCTGCCAAGTAGTATAGAAATGTGGAAGAAAATATCGGAAACTTTTAACATAATTAATAAGTTGTGTCTTTTTTTATTCATAGTACTCTGTTTATTCTTTGTTTTGTTTTTAAAAATAAGTTCCGCAGATTACTCATCTGAATGGATTTTCAGTATTTCACACTATTCAGAAGCTCTGTTTCCTATGTGTCTATTTCAGCTGTGGCAAGCATAAAATTGTATGCAGTAAAAAAAAAAAAACAACACTGAAATGGTAGTTGCTTATCTAGGTTTCTGTTAATTATATTTATTTTCGTTTTACATAAATTTAAGACATTCTTGATATTGTAATTTATACTTTTGCTGTGCTTATAAATCCTTTTTATTAGAACTCCTTCAGGGTTGTAGGGACTGCATGAGTATGTCACAAAAACACTCCATCCTACTGAGTTTAGAGTCAAATGTCAAGATACAGTGTTCAGATAACATAAACAAGCAGGAACCTGCAAAGAATGAATGGCCAAAATGATGGTGAGAATCATACCACATTAACAGACATCTTTGTAGTATCATGGGAAAGAAAACATTATCTGAGGATAAATGTGAAAGAAGCTGTTGAAAATAGCTTCAGGTGAGATAGACATTATTTTCAGGAAGATGCTGCCTATATGAGATACTCTTTGTCAAAATAGGTGAAAATAATGTTGTAGTCATTGAGAAGTGAAGTGATTAGAGTAGATGAGCATATTAGCCATTTACAGAAGCAAAACATTGCATCTTAGAGCTGTTGTCCGGGCTTATGGACAATAAAAACCAAAGCTCTACTGACCTTCTCTGAAGCAGGCATAGCCTGGATGCTGCACATGGATGTGCCAGTGTAGAGAAGAGCAAGGGAGGAGGGAGGCAGTTATTGGTCACCATCTTCTTGAAGAGGGCACAGCAGAGACTGAAGAGAAAGATCAGATATTCTGATTTGTTCCTTCTGAATTTGAGAGGAAAGCTAGAAAAAGATGGGTCAAGGGCACAATTAAAATTGCAGTTTAGAAGAGAGAGAGCTTGAGAATAGAAATACAGGTTTCTGAAGCATTAAAATAGACTTGGTAGATTAATTTGTGTTTTCATTGACTTTTACAAATGGCTCTGAGCAAAGAGTTGGTACAGGATATGATAAATATTATTTTGAAAGTTACAATATAATGCACAGTAAACTAATATCCCCTCAAGCAGTGAATGTAAATAGAGTTGTTGATATTATATTTCTGGAAGTTGTGTTATTTTAGTCAGCTCTGTAGAGGACTATCTCTGGGAAGTGCTGCTCTGATGTTGAATGCTACTGGCTCCTACTGGTGACTGTAATGTCTGAAATGAGAACAGTGTGGTTCAGAAAAACTGGAAAGCTGCCAGATCCAGCTGAACTCAGTGGATCATATTCTGCTGTTTTTACACATGAGCAGCTGTGTTGACTTCATTAGGGTCTCATGTGGATAACAGAATACTTTCTTCTAATATGATTATATTGAGATACTGGGATTCAAATGTATCTAATCTATTACTGCATTAGGTATCAATTTGACTGCATCATACCTGTCAATAACATTTCAAAATTTAAAAAAAAAAAAGAAGTAATAATACCTGTGAAGAAAATAACTTTAGAGGACAGCGGATGGCTTTGGAAAATGCAATAGATTAAACAGACGAAAGAAGTGAAAAACTGATAAAAATGTCAAAGTAAAGTGCTGTGACCAGACAGTGAGGCTTAACATTTCTGCTGCCCTCTCGCTGATGGCCTGACTTAACAGCGTGCTGAAGAATTTAAAATGCAGTAATAGCTGAAGCAGGGTCATTGCAGGCTGCGGGTGGGATTTTTGAAGCACAAGTGGAGCACTGTCCCCAGTCCTTGATGTCTTAGCTTTGACTTTTAGCGGGTACACAGATGGGCCAAGACTGTCTGTTACGAAATTATGTTCTGAAGATGAAGCTCTGGTGTGTTTTCAGCCATGGAGATGTGTTTTCTACCTCGTGTTGTGCTTTTGTAGGTTTTATGCAAGCTAGCTCTAGACAACCAGTCTACGTAGATGGACTCACATCTTGTATCATTAATGGGACTGAGAACTCAACTTCAAGAAGCTCTTGCAAGAGCTATTTTAAATTGATTATTGTGCTGTTCAGAGGCTCTAGTTACACAGCTCTCATTAGTGACAACTGAGGCACTGAATAAAGCAGACCTGTCAGACTTCCTGCCTTTGAAAAGACAGATAAATTAGTCTGGGCAGAGTGCCATGCTAGTCTGGTTATATTACTTGCAGTACTTGAACTAGCTCAGAGAGAGCTAGCTTGGGTATCCCTTCACAAGACAACAGTATGCTGTCCAGATGTATCCCTCATGCAGACAAGCAGATAATAACATTTTGAATTGCCCTTGCTTGTTCTGCTTCAATTAAAACATTCCGGTAACTACAAACAATAGGCTAAAAGTGTTAAGTTTTGTTTTTTTTTTTGGTGACTTAGATCTAGGGGAGGCCAGTGATGCTAACCTCTAGAAATTGCATAACAATGTTAGAAACAGGTTAGTCATAGATTTCTAATTTGGACAGAAAATGTGCATATTCCTTCACCTAGACAGCTCTAAAATAACCAAGTGAAATTTGTAATGGATATACAATTTCTCAAAGTTCTGAGTTTCTCAGAAATGGTGTTTCCTTCCCACCTATACTTGATTATATATATATATTTCTGTCTTCTATGTCAGGATACAATCACAGTAAAATTTTTCTCTTTCTCCTAAAATGTGAGTGAAAAAAAGAACCAGAGAGAGAAGGAGACACATCCTAATAACTAGAGCATGGACCAGTGATTTGGATAATCACAAGTTTGCACCAAGGCACGTAAGTACCAGCTACTTTATACAGAGCAGAACATCCCCAGAAGGAGAGATCTGCCCCCTCACAGAAGAATATTCACACAGGAGGTTGACCAAGAAAGCTTAGTCTCTGTCAAGTAGTAGGAGAACTTGAAAATCAGTTTCCCACCTCCAAAGGAAATGCTTTTCCTATGGACCTGTTTGAGCTGAGTAAGGGCCAACTTGAAGCACGTTGATGAGTTGGCATTTTCTGACATGAATTATCATGCTAGGAAACATCTCAGTATGTAGCAAGTATGACAGAACATTATCCAGCAATCTTTCCTTTTGATATATATGTATACTGCACATATACAAAGAATTGGAAAATGAAGAAATATGGGTAAAACTGACACTACATCTTCCTGCATCTCTGGTCAACTTGGCCCTTGATCTTGCTGATAATCAATGAAATAAGTCTAGGGGCTTCTGGTGAACAGTGATGTAATGGAATAAAAGCAAGCTCTGTCATATTAGACAGTCTTAGTTGTTTAGTTTGGAGATACAGCTGGGTAAGTTTAGAAGCCTGGGTAATTTCCCACAGAAGCCCTTGACTGAGTCCCAAGTGACTGCTCTGTGTGGATGGAGTGAAGGGGCTTAGAGAATGCATGCCGGGCTACTGCAACCTCTCACAACAATATTCACCCAGCTAGAAGCCAGAATTTTACTCTCAGCTAAAACAGACTTTTTGTACCACTCCTAATGGCTCAGTGGAGATTTGTGAGGCTCGTACCAAATGCTGCTAAATAAAATTTTCCACTTCAGCAACTTATTCAACCAGAGGGAATTCTGACTGCAGTACAATTGAAAGTATTCTTGCTCAGAAAATAGAAATCATTGATTACCCTGCATTTGTGAAGGCATTGTTCTTTGCCTTGCCAATGGCGAGAATCCTTTAGGATTCAGGATTTGAACAATCCTTCAGGATTGCTACCAAATAATTCACTGTTGCAAAAGCATCAAGCAGGGAATGTGTTATTATTATAATCAGTCTGTCAGATGCAATATTTGGCAACTAAGACTCCCTGTTAAAATGATACCACGTGCATCTATTTAGAGTTTTGGAGTTCATTAGACAGCTTTCAAGGTACACTTAGTGAGCAATACTTTCCCTTTTATGATTAATGCATATAAATAAAGAAAAAAGCTTAATGAAGGAAAAAAAATCATAAGGGCAGCTAGTAAAAACACTTGGCAATATATATGTGAAGGAAAAAGAAAACCAACCCTCTGCTTCAGAAGAAACGAATGAGTTTCATTTGTTCCTCACACTCCTTTGCAAATGTCCAATGATCAGATGCTCCCCCATCACTACGCTGATCCTCCTTCTCTTCCAGAAAAGCCTGCTCTGTTTCAGAAGACAGCACAATCCCCAAACGAAGGCATCTCTCCAGCTCCTGTTCCTGTTCTGTTCTCTCATTCAGCTATAGGTACTTTAGGTAGCAGGACCTCAACATATTTTAGTCTGTTTATCTTGCATGATGTGATGTTACAAGGGCAGCTCCAAAAGTAATGTCTCTTATTTTATTATGTTATTATGTACTATGTTATTATGTATCCACAGCAGCAGAGGCAGATGTTGATGGTATGGCAGTTGAGGGCGAACCTTCCCACCAGTATTCCATTCCAAGTTGTTGCTGTGTGACAGATGGCAGCAGAGGGGCACTCTGACCAAACGGTATCTGACATGGAAGTGCAGATGGAGCAAAGGAGAACTGAATTCCTCCATGTGGAAAGAGTTGCATTCATTGACATTCCCCAAAGCTTGCTGAACATCGATGGAGACCAAACAGTGGATGTGAGCACAGTGAGGAGGTGAGTGGTGCGTTTCTGCAGTGGTGACACTGACATTGGGTCACCTCCACTGGTGCAGATGTTTAGGAGCACAGCACGTCGGCTCTTGTTCATGGCTGGTGAAAATCCATAGCTACTGGTGGTGACTGTGTTGACAAACAGTGTTTTGCAGCTGTGAATGTGCTCTATCAACTAGTGTTATTGTGCTCTTAGTATCTGTTGTAGTTTCCATGGAAATGAATAGGAGGTATTATTTTCAGAGTGACCTACATATCTCCAGCAACTCTTGCTGGGAAATGCTCAGTATCACCTCTCAGAGAAATTGTGTGCTCAGAATGGGGCTTTCATAAAGCATATTGTTATGTATTGCCATACTTATTTTGAAGACCAGGAAAGGTCTGGCCTTGCATTTGATATTCCACAAACATTCCTTGAGCACTTCCATCATTACAACTCAAGAGTCTTTTCCCTGTCTGTCACTTCTTTAGTGGCAAAGAGGTTTTTAAGTTCATGTATATTAAAATGGCTCATAAACCATCAGTGAAAAATTCTGAGCAGAAAGCTTTGACCAACAGAATTTTTCTTTCCACTAAAATCCCCCATGGCCACCAAAAGCTGAGCAGCCCCTCTACTTCTGTTTATCTGGCACTGGGCACAAACAGTTCATGTAGCTAAAGTGTCTGTGACCATCCCTTCTCTTCACCTTAGGAAGGGCAAACAACTTCTTACGTTCTCAGAAGCTTTACATTATTAATTTTATTTAAGTTACCACCCTACCTAGAGCCTCAGGTGCAAACAAGAAATAAGTCATTGTTGGGAAAAGCATTATCTAAATACTTGTGAAAATACAGTGCTCCACTGTAAAGAGCCTCCTAGGATGTGTGACATGCAGAAAGATGGCAGAGAAGGATGAAGTCAAATACATTCTATATTCATTTACAACTTTTCTGCTTGTTAAAAATACACAGAAATGTGTCGAAACTCCCCATCTGTGCTTTACGATGCTAGACAGAGCCTGAGGACACAACTGGAAGAACAGATTGCAGTGACAATCATAGGGACACTGGAAGGGCTGTGAGAGGTGAGAAAGGCCAGGGTCATTGTGTGAGATGCTGGGAGAAGGGCGGCCACTGCCCTCCTGAGGCACATGGCTCCAGGGGAGCCGGGACTGCAGCGTGGTGAGGCCGAGCCCCATCCCCATCCCCGCTCACTACATCTCCTAGCGTCATGTCAGAAAGAGCGACAGCTTATATTAGTGCTGGGGGGAATTGGCCAAGACTGATGTTTGCAGGAGGTAGGGATGGTGGTTGGTAATTGCTCACTGCATTCCTCTGCATGCAGAATATTCCTGGCAGATTTTACAAATAATTTGGAGGTAGACATGGTCTGGAAAATGCTTAGCCTTCCTCAAAATATTCAAGAGAAGAATTAGGATTTGAAGAGCTTGCCCAAACAAAAGCCCCAGAGACCCTGTGGCTGGCCTCTGTCTGACAGCATACATATATTTGTTTAGTTTGGCTTCAAGTAATGTGTTGTTGTTACAGAATGAGTTTCAGTACAAAGACAAAGGTGATCCAGATCTTACAGCCTGATACCCTCCCTTCTGCAAAGAAGCTTTTTTTTCTCACTAGGGAGGCAGATGCCTAAGACAGGTGCATAACAAAAATAATGCTAGTGCTGTGATTCAAAGATGCCGTAACACATTCAAGAATAGGTGGCTGTGTGTGTGCGCGAAATTACAGATGTAACTGTTAGGTTTGTACAGTAATCGGCGGAAGCTGTATGGTGCAAGACAGAACCAGATGCAAGCAAAGAGATTAAAAACCTTAATGTACAAGGGTCCCATTTCATTGCCTTTGTCATGCTGGTGTTACACACTATGCTGGATGGTTGTATGCTCTACCAGACACCATGCAGCGTGTCTAAACATTATCTACCCTCTAAGTTAAAACAATGGTTCAGTGCAAGTCTTAAAAGTATTAACCTGCACTGAAGTCAAGGGCCTCTCAGTTCTGAATCTGTGTTCTCCCAGCAAGGCTCATTTTAACTCCTAGCAGCAAATACTTTCTGCCTCAAAGGAGCCGCAGTGATCTCTAAGTGGCAAAAATTGTAAGCTTTGTTGTAAATGAAGCGTGGGATGCACTGTCAATACAAGCTGTCCAAAACATAACGAGGGTATTTAAATATTTTATGATTTTTTTCCAATGTTCTATCAGAGATTGAACACTGGAATGAGGCGTGAGAGTAACTTACCAGATGAAGAACATAATGAATGTCTTTCATAAAAATGAATATTTAAACAGCGTAGTTAGTTGTACTATAATTGTTCGATTTCAACATGATACCATGATGTTTCACTATTCTTTTCTCCAGCATAATTATATTCTCAATATTACACAGATAAACTGTAGTGAATAAGAATCTATCAGGCATGGTATCAGCTCTTAGAGATGTGACGCTTAGGATGGCTGCGATGTTTGATCCAACGTCATTCTGTGGATACTGTATGTATGCATTTTAATGCCAAATGCAGAGAAATCGCAGTAAAACTCCTATTGCCTTGAGTGCAAATTGGCTTTTATGCCCCCAAGGAATACTAACTCTTTCAAGAGTTTAATATTGCTGTTAGCCTGCCTTGGTGAATATCGTAACATAGACAAGATTTTACATGCTAAATCAACAGAGCAGCATAATCCACTCTTGAAACCGTTGAGCCAAATTTACTGAGAAGAAAATATCAGTAGGCTATTCCAGCATGAAGCTGCACCTGCATGGTCCTTCATGCCCCTGCACTGTTCCACTGCAGGAAAAAAAAGATTAGTAGACATTCACTGAGTGTGGACAGGCAGGTTCATGCCTGCACATGCAGATATGGTTATGGGAAGACTATTGCAGGCAACAGAAATACTTCTACCCATTTCAGTGGGACGCAACTAGGGAATTAAATCAGTATATAAGGTCATCAGGGGACATTTAGCAGCAAATTCAGTTACCAGATCTTTCTTTTGAAGTATCAGCTGCTTTCCTATTCAGCAGAATTTCTGCAACATTTGCATAAACCAGCAGCATTTTTATCCTTCTAGACTAATGCATTGACTGGCAAGACCACCTTGCTTAAAGAGCTTTTGCAATTAGTTACAGGTCAAACTTGGTGGTAAAATCAGAAGACAGATCTGAAATCCGTGTCTGTGCATGTTAGGTGTGACCCTTCCCTGCATGTATGAAGGATACCAATGTGCAATATCTTTTTTTATTTTTAATGTGTGGATGACTTAAGGACTGGCTATAGAGGAACTACCCTAAGACCCTTTTTCTGACCATCAAAACGAAAAAAACAATCAAGGGTGCAATGCTGTTGGCTCTTCCAGCTCCTTCCTCCTCAAATGGGAGCAATCAGGACTATTATTAAGTATATCATGAGAGCTAATGTTTGGGATGCAAAGGTACACCGGCTGCTGTATTTGTCCATTGCTTGTCAGCAAGGCATATTGAGGGAGAGGTGGATGAAAAATGCACAATGAATTTTTAAGAAGATAGATAGAAGATAGCTTCATTTCATTCCTAAGTTATAACTTACACAAGTTTTTAGAAGGAAGATTAAAGAAGAATTTTGGTGGGAGCTAGCTAATTTTGAACAAATTCTACTGCACTAGAAGCACATTGCTTATTGAAATTTCTCTTGCTTCTCTATGTTGATCTTTTGCTTCGTCTACAAAGTCAAAGTAATTCAGTGTAATTTAAGGATTACAGTTTTGTTCTGGGTTAGCACATGAATTTCTTGTTTCGTGAACATAGTGGTAGACAGGAAGAGGAACACACAAGTGGAACATTTAAATTAACTGAAACATTTGAAAATAAGTAAGCCTGTTAGTTAAGACAAAAAAAAAATCCCTGAAGTCTATCAGTTTAGGATTTTCTTCTTAGAAGATTTTTATTTTAATGAAATCTCTGCAAGCTACCACTAATCCATGGTACTGAACAGGGCATTTTGTTTCATTTAATTGATTTTTCTTTTTTGCAGCCAAGTTGATAAAAGATTGAAAGTCATCTATTGTGGATGTGTAAATACCTAAAGAAGCCTTTTTATTATACACAGCGATTAGCTTACTAACAAATTCAGACTACAAAATGATATGGCACTTTGAGATGTGATTCCAGTTATTATTTGCATAATGTCTAATCACCTGAGCATGGCTTTACTTCAGCCCATTTACCAAAAAAAGGGGCCAGATTATTAGCATGTTCATCTGCATTTATAGAACTCCTACTGCCATGGTTATGTGTTGTTTGGTTTAGCTGTTCGTGACTGAAGAACAAGGCAGCGCCATTGTTGCAAACCAGTGGCAAAGTGTGCAGACATCAGAGGAATCAGCCTAAGCCAGGTCTCACTTTTCTCATTTTCCTCTCTTAGCTCATGCTTTGCCAAGGCAATTCTTGTGTTATCAATGGTATTGTACTGAAAAACACAGCACCATAAAATCTGTAGGTGCCTAGATGGCAAGAGAAGTATTTCATGAAGTCAGCCAAAGAATATTTGCGAGGGCTGCTCTGAAAGTAATGCCTCCTATTTTGTGATGCTGGCCCACAACATCAGAGGCAGATGTTGGTGGTATGGCAGTTGAGGGCGAACCTTCCCACCAGTATTCCATTCCATGTTGTTGCTGTGTGACAGATGGCAGCAGAGGGGCACTCTGACCAAATGGTATCTGACATGGATGGAGCAAAGGAGAACTGAATTCCTCCATGTGGAAAGAGTTGCATTCATTGACATTCCCCAAAGCTTGCTGAACATCGATGGAGACCAAACAGTGGATGTGAGCACAGTGAGGAGGTGAGTGGTGCGTTTCTGCAGTGGTGACGCTGACATTGGGTCACCTCCACTGGTGCAGATGTTTAGGAGCACAGCACGTCGGCTCTTGTTCATGGCTGGTGAAAATCCATAGCTACTGGTGGTGACTGTGTTGACAAACAGTGTTTTGCAGCTGTGAATGTGCTCTATCAACTAGTGTTATTGTGCTCTTAGTATCTGTTGTAGTTTCCATGGAAACGAATAGGAAGCATTACTTTTGGAGCGACCTATGTATATTTAATATTTATATTAAAATAGAATATTATTATTATATAATTTATATAATATTATATTAATATATAATATTATATTTAAAATTTATATATTCTTTTGCTTCTCCATACATTTCATGGTATGCTCCTGCAAAGAGTTTAGAGCCTCTCAACTGTCTGTGGCTCCAACACAGGATGAGATTTTCTCAGCACTGTGAAGTATTCTGGTCATGTGGCCCTGCAGTCAGGACACTCCTTTGCTTCACTAGTGCATTTAATTCAGTTTTTATTCTCTGCCACAGATACAGTCCCTTAAATGCACATGACAGCAGGCAGTGTGAAAAGCCTTTCTTCCTCCCCTGCATTAGAAGTGACTGAGTAACTCATGAGTGAGAGAATGAAGCATTAGCATGTGTGAATGGTGAGGAGATGTACAGAAGAACGCAAGAGTGATTTTGGGGACAGATTAAAGGAGATGTGATAATTGATACAAAGAGAGAAGAGAGGGGTGGAGAGTTAAAGGACATCACAATCTATCTTTCCTTAAAAATAGTCAAGAGAAACTGAAGTATATGATCAAAGTTGCCAACAGAAGAGAAAAAATTGCCATCTACCCCCAGCCAGGGGATCTTACACAGACAGCTGCAGAGCTCTCAATAAGTAGGACACCTAGCATGAATGGTGGATAGCTGCAGCAATTACAAAATGAACTTATGCTTAATTTACGAAGTTGTTCTCTGAGCAAAACATTTTATTTAAAACTTACATTGAGTATGTTACAAGCAAATATATACTCAATTTTAGCGAAGGACCTTCTTGCTCTATTGCTTTTATTTTATCTATAGCAGATGTTATTGCATATCTAATTCAAACACTTCTGACAGCCTGAGATCATAGTAAATATATGCAATAGTTATTTATTTTTAGATATGCCAGTCACTTATTTCCTTGCACAGATCAAGTTAGAAGTCATTGTATAGCAGAAATAAATTTTTGTTGGATTTAGATTTAACACTGTAAACCTGATTCTTCCACCTTAATTCTTACAGGCAGGTGTGATTTTTGACTTGAAATAATAACTGCTTTTACTTTCCGAAGTCTTTCAGCTGAATGGTTCTTAGTGTCTAGTCCTGTTAGCAGTAACTTTAATACCAACCCTTTTAATCTATACTAATGAAGTTGTACTTTCATGTCAAATAATTATCTTATTCCACAATATAAGATTTTAAATGTTGCATAAAAAATGTCTTAATATTTATTTACAGTTTCTGTGTTTCATTTTTATAGATATTTCTACTCAGTATAATGAGTCAAATCTTCAGCAAGTGTAAAATGCTATAGGTCCAAGGAAGCTATGGAGGTAAATCTGTTTAAACCAGTTAAGGACCTAGCCTTTGTTTCAGTGTTTAACATCATTTGCTTTGCAGGTGTACAACAGCTGACTGTTGGCCATGGGCTTTCATCTACTTTGTTTCGCAGCTAGCTAGTTAGAAGTGGTTTTTTGGGTTTCTTTACTGTTTGTGCCAAAGACCCCTGACGTGAAAGAGAAAATGAACTAATGAATTATTCTCATACTGGATCTTGTTAAGAAGAATCTTTCATGACACTGCTTTCTGATTTTCTAATACGATCTCCAGAATTTTACTGACTGTATTAGAGGATGACATCAGTGCTTTCACAAGGTGAGGCTGATGTGCTTTTACAGACTCAGTCCCCAAAATTACACTCATGTAACAGTGGCAGTTCATTTTCTTCCTTTTGGTTTTGCATTTACTCAACATCCAGCCTTTTCCCAGCTCCAGCTCAGGATTTTCTATCTTAAATATCATCTACAGGAATAGTAGCAACAAAGCATGAGGAATAACTTAGCAAACAAATTATAATCAAAAAAAAAAAAAAAAGAAAAGAAAAAACCACACCAAGAACCAGCAGGTGGACAAATCCTAAAACAGTAGTTACGTGAAAGAGACTCAATGGTTATTTTGACAGCCATATCCATTAGCATTCAAGGATGAGGAGTTTAAATTTCAACAGATGCCCTGAAAAACAGAGAGACTGAGAGATTATTTGAATTTCCGGTACAGCAACAGGCCACTGTTGCTCTAAATGGCTGAGTGAATTATTAAATGCTGAGTTGTAAGGTACAAATGCCCTCAGAGTGTTACAAGAGACAGAGAGATCACAGAATTGTAGAGTAGTTTAGGGATCTTGAACATCATCTGGTCCCAAGCCCCTGCTGTGGGCAGGATTGCCATCCACCAGTTCAGCTGCCCAGGGCCCCATCCAACCTGGCCTTAAATGCCTCCAGGGATGGGGCATCCACAGCTTCTCTGGGTAGCCAGTGCCAGTGCCTCACCTCTCTCTGAGTAAAGAATTTCCTAACATCTAACCTAAATCTCCCCTCTTCTAGTTTAAAACCACTGTCCTATCACTATATGTTCATGTAAAATTCGATCACGAAAACGCTTGTCTTGGTGTCACAGATACCTCCTTAGACCACCCTCAACAGCTTTTCCAAGAGCGTGAATTTTTTGCTTTTGATGGTTGAAACCAAAAGTTACACCAGGGATCTTCCATAAGGCATATATTGTATTATGACCATGTAATCACCTGAGTGACCAGGCAATAGCAGCACATATAGGTGGCGTTTCTGGGCAAATATACCTACAGCATGCTCTGACCATTAAAACAAGTTTTTGCACATTTGGGCATACAACAAATGACACCCTGATTCTTTATGGCCTCATCAAACACAGAAAGTAGGACCAGGTTTGTATTGCATCTGTATAGCTCACTTTATACTATCTTTATTGACTGCAGCACCATAACTTCTCACATTTTTGCCTGCTGTCACCTAATAATGCCAGTTTTCATAGCTCATAAATTCAAAACAACAAGCTACTAAACTTTTAGAAGATAAAAATACAAGCAGATGCAAAGCCTCACACTTACTTTTTCCTAGTATTTGTTGCCTAGGTTTTCAGAAAATCTAGATGAAAGGGTTTCCTTAATAATGCACTTCAATTTACAATTCAGGACAATAGAGTCAGTCGTAAATTTAAAAGAGCAGCCTACTGTATCACTGTGTGTACAGATCAGTGTAGGCTGCGGTCCCTTGGCAGATGTCTGGCATGGCCCTTGATGCCACTTTCTGTTTCGGAGCCCAAGTTGTAGACACCGATCCACTCCCACCTACAGAGAGCCTCAGAAAACTGATTAGCTGTCAGCAGGTCTACACCTTTTGATTCTTCTGGTTGTATGGGAGAAATGCTTGTGGAGATGTGGTGCTTCAGGACCAGGCGCTGGAGTGAGACCCTCTCCTGATTCATTCAGCCTGGTTACTGAATAGACTTCAGAAGGCCACATAATTTGGCTATTTCTGATCTGCACTAGTTACTTGCAACCCCTTTATGCCATTTTCCATCTCCTGAGCCATCTGCTCCCTGTTGCAAGATACCTGCAGATCTATTAATAAACCAATCTAATAGAGCTGTACATATTAAATATACAGCAGAAGCAGCTGGTTGGTGTTTGTTGTAAGCTTTCTATTTTCCCCTAATATTTCAGCCACTGTAATTTAAAGTCCTGAACCAGCTCCTTCAAGGAAAAGGACAGGTTTTATTTCTTGTCTATCTACAAAACAAAATAAATGCATCTTTCATAAATGTAGGCTGTCATGGAAATGGAAGTTATAATCAGTATAAGCATCATTTACCTGCTTGGAGTTGAAACCTTAAGTTCAGCCCTGGAACAGCATTGTCAGTTGATCTTACTATGATACACCCTCCTGACAGCTCTCACACTAATTGCACCAGATTGCTTGCTGTATGCTGATTTGTTTGTTTGTTCTCTCTTAACAATTTGAATGACTTTCAGAAATCTTTCCTTCCTTTCAGATGCAAGTGAGGTCAGAGAGGGAAAAAAACCAAACCTGTTAAAAAGCTCTGTCTTGTATTGATTCTAATAATCAAACTAGGGGTCTTAGGGATACTGCTCAAGATTTTCTCAAAGTGGGCCTACAGATGTAGTACCATAAACAAACTGATAGGAAAATATGGCTGTACACAAATAAGTAGAATAAACAAAATTTATTCTATAGACCTTTTTGCCAGACATCTCACCTCTCCAGCTGCATGAGAAAGATTGGAAACTAACATTAAAAAACAGAATACTATCCTTAGGGGGCATTGAAAAATACCTGGGAAAAAAAAAAATCAAACTCACCGCCAAAACAAAAAACCCAACACATACATGAACATACACACCCTGTGTTAGCCAAGCTAGGTCTTTTTTCAGCTTGACTGTCTGTTTCAACTTCTTTCACCTGTTTGCTACTGAATTAATTGTACCAGCATTCAGAACACAATACAAAGATTAAGAGAAAAGCACAAGGATGGGATCTAATAAAACCCCAACCCAACAACGGAAACAAACCAAACCTAAAATACTGCCTGAGGCAGATAGCAAGTATCTGAAGGTACTGAAAGCAAACAAACAAAATAAAACAAATATCCCTTTTTAAACACAGCTGCACTTCTGAAAGCTCAGAGAAAATGTTCTCGCAGTTTTAAAATGTGACTTGCAGAAGTCTATTTGGCCTGAACAAAGATACTAGAAAAAAATTGGACAGCATTACCTGTGATTAAAAGACATGAAAGATCCCAAGGAACTGGTAGATGAGTTGTAGAAGTAGTAATGATTCTGCATATCCAAGGATATCCCTGCTTCTCAAAGCTTTCTCAAAGAAAAGGAAAAGGAATAGGCTAACAGTCTGCTGGTGAGAGGAAATCAATGCATCTCTGCTCTCATAACTAGACAACTATTCTATTTTTTTCTTTTTCTTTTTTTTTCCTATGCAACTATGACTTACATATACTGGAACTCACTAAAAGTGATTAAGTCAATTAATTATTCAAATAATATTTGACAGTGTTCTAAAAAAGAAAATGCATCCTGTCACTCCAGTGCAACTTTGGAAACCAGTCTGAAGGAATTTAATTCTCCCCAGTTATGCTGCTAGAGGTGGCTACGAACACCTTGCAGAATGACAAACAATTACCTCTGTGTCCCTAATGATGCAGAGGATGTGAATGGACCGGCCACTGGTGGTGCTTGCAGGGTCGTGCCAGCTAATTAGGAGTGGTCTTTGCTGAGGTGGGACATGCTGAGCAAGGGGCTGCTCCACGTAACACGTTCCAGTAGCATTTCAGAGTTAGCTGAAGTAAGTCTCATCAGTATTCCTTACGTCAGTCTTCCTTGCTAGTGGACATTGCATTTTATAACCATATTTCTGTGAAATGCTTCAAGGAAGATAGCACTACAATTAAACATCAAACGACAATTGAAATATAATTTGCAAATCTCTCAAGATACATACTGCTATCAAGTTAGTCCCTGATTAAAGTTTTCTTAAAACTGTAAATGTTTATCAAAAAATAAAAAGTCTCCCATGATACATTATTTATCTCAACACTTCAACAAGGAAGGCAAAGATCTCCTTCCCTCTCTAGTTAGGAAATCCCTGAGAAATTTAAAGACAGCAACTTGCCCATGATCATACTCTTCCAACATGAAAATCTTGGAACGTAAGCAAGTGGCTTTTTTTGAAAATTATGAGCTAGTTACACGTATTTGTTTCCTTTTTGGGATCCTGCCACAGCCCAGAAGCCCTTGAAAACCCTGGCAAAATACAGTGTTACAAGCAACCTAGAGATGCAGGAATTCAGCTTTTGAGCCTCTTGCTGGAAGCAAATATCAATTTTGAAATCTGGATTGTTATTAAGGGGATCTCTCCTATAGAGCCATCTGTTGTATAGGACTAGTTTTCTGCTAATAAGGAACACTGAATGTTTGTTTGTTTGCCTCTGATCCGGCACCCAAAATACACCCTTCACTGGACTCACATGTCCAAGATCAACAGAAAATGGCACAGCAAATTTTGGTAATCTTTAACTTTCATTTAACTGCTTACTTCTCTTAATTTTCATCATTCTCCTTCACAAGATTACAATGTAAACAGACAGTGCAAGTGAGATTGCACTCAGATGTGCTGCATTTGTGTGTGTCTCGTAATTTTTTTAAGAAATGCATTGTACTGTTTGTTTGTTTTTGAAACTCCAATAAATAGCACTGTGGTAGTACAGTACACTCCAGTTGACTTGATAGAAAAATGAAGTTACTTAACCTTGCTGCTGTGTGCTTAGTCATGCGCTGGATGAAATTGATCAAAAAAAATCTAATCAAGTTTTAAAGGGATTTAAAAAGACACTTCCAGGTTCAAGGAGCACTGAAACTTTGAGGAAACAGCACTGCATGGGATCTAGGCGTTCTACCCCATGAACAATGCTAATGATAGGATTCCCCATACACCAGAAGTGCCACACAGCTCAAAAACCTTATAAACAGAGACGCTATTAGGCTGTTTACACAACGGTCTTCTTTGTAAACACTTTCAGATGCATGGCTGAAAAGCATATTAAGCATAAGCAGTACATTTTCATCATCATCAAGCAAATACAGACCAATCTACATGCCTTACTTAGACTTGCGCTCAGAATAAGCATTGCAAAGCTGTGTTACAACATAATCCCTCAGAGCCGCCTGTCTGACCCAGCAATTACCATTCCAGCTCCAAAGTGCTCTTACACTGAAAGTTATTCACAATTAGCACTGCAGCTGAAGAAGCGCCTGCCTGTTTCTTTGTTACTGTGTTTCAGCACGCGAAAGACCAGCTAACGGTTATCAAAAGAGTATATCCTGAAATATATACGGTTATTTTTGTTTCGGTTTGTTTCTGTGTGAACATCTGATATATTCTGATCAAACATCTTGGAAGAGGTTTATTTCCCTCATTTCTGTCACTGGAAATGAAACACATTAAGACAGATGTATGGACGTGTGCATGCCTGTCTGTCTGTCAGTACGGTAGAGGAAAGGGTGGCAGCTAGCAAAGGGGAGGAGAGGGGAAGGACATGGCTTGTCTCCTCTCCTTTGACTTGAGCCCTGTTCATGCAATGGATCAGTGGGGCACAGCGAGCAGCCGCAGGCGGCACTGCCTGGCAGCACGCTTTGCGGGCACTGGCTCAGCACGGCTCCTGCACTGCCGCTTGCGCTGACCACTCCAGGCAGTCTGCGGGCTTCACACCTCGTGGCGCTCCTTCCCCTTTTGCTTATTTAAATAAGGGTTTTTATTACAGATGCAAGCATAACTATGCAATAGTATACGTATGTATATATATTCCCTCGCAGGCATAGTCACATAAGGAAGGAAAGCAACAGGACTGAACTTACACCCTACACAAGTCTGCTTACTTCAAAGCTTTCAGTCCCATAGAGACACACAAGACAAAGAGGATCGGGACCATCTGTCTTTGGCACGTTCATTCAAATAAACAGAAAAATCCTGTAGTCTAAAATATAGATGTTCCTTAACTGTTCAGCTGGTTAACCTCCTTAACCAGCTCTTATTGTCTGATCAGCAACAGCAGCAGAAAGAGAGGGAAAAAATGGCCTCTGGGAGAGGGGTGGAGACCATAACTCCTCAGTCTGTTTTCACTTTAAATTACTGAACTAAACAGAAGCAGCTGATTTTCAGTGCCACTTACTTACACTTTGGATTCTCTAGAGGCACAGAAAGCATAGATGTGAAGCACAACTTGTCTCTGCTACAAGTGTTTGAGTGAGAGGGAAAGTGAGATGTAGGCTTCCAATAACAGCAGCAACAACAGCAAAAAGTTTTACCCAAGATTTTCCAGCACTATGGCTCTTCCTGCTTTTGGCCAACAGAAGGCAAAGTACAAGAGAACAGGTGAAACATTACACTTGAGGAAAGAGGAAAAGAAACGATGACAATCAAGAGCTTGCTTACTTAGAGCCTCTTACATCCACATAATAAGCGACAAAAAAAGCATGCACAGCTACCGCACAGCTGTAAGTGACTGCACAAGACACACAGCAGTGGAGAACCAGAAGCAGCAGAAGTTGCTGGCTGAACTGGTGCAGGAACCAGCACAACAGCCCAAGAGGAAGAAAGCACATCACCAGGCTTCCGGCTACTCATGGACTTCTCAGCCCAGCCATGGCTGGTGCTCAAAGCTGGAGTTCTGCTTCAGTAACTACACTAGACTGCTGTAGAGACATGCAATTACAGGGATGCAGGTCTGCCTTGCTTACAGTGTCTGCTTTTTCTTATTGGCATTTAGGCAACCAAATTAAAAAAGAGAATGAGCTAAATTCACTCCTGCTCTGTGGATAGCCTTGTCCTGATGAGTTTCTGTAAAGCACCAAACCTAATGATCTTGCCAATGTAACCTTGTTTAGTCCACACAAACAAGTACATTTCTTACAACAGACAAATGCTAAAATATATCTGTACTTTTCTTTTCCTGGATAATTTGAACTATGCCCACCCCCTTTCCCTCAACTCTTGTCTCTTCCACTGCAGGAGCTTCTATAAATACATCTTTACCCCTGCATGCAATATCCCTGCACATCCTTCTGCTTATCCTAAGTCCCCAGATCACATTGTAGAAGAAAACATGAAAAGATCTATTAAATCTGGAAATAGAACATGTCATTTTGTTACGGAACAGTATTGTGGCAGCAGCTTGCTTCCTTAGCAGTTCGTAATGCACAGAACTTGGTCACCCCATTAACCAAGCATCACAAAATCCTTAGAGTTGGAAGGGACCCTTCACTGAGGCACCTGGGCTGGCAGAGGCAGAGACCTAGGTGGCAATTTGCCTTAACTGAGTTCTCAATGATTCTTTGGAGGAAACATCCTTACTCCTCTCTCCCAGCTGCAAAGGGTTCAGAGACCAACAACGCCGTAGGGCATTGATTTAGTGGCTAATGGCAAGCCATGGAACACTTTTCAAAGTTTACATTAGTTTTTTCATTTGACTGCTGTAATCTTAGCTTTTGCGATATATCTCAAGTTTCTATTATTTTTCACTGTGAAGCTTCAACTACATAATCAGCACAGGCGAGCTGAAAGATGGACAACGGACAGCAGATAAAACTGACTCCAGACAAAGGACAGATTTTATTGCTGGGCATAAGAAAATATTTCCATGAATTTGGATTCAAGGTGTCTCTTAATCGACAGTAAATATCAGACACTTATTAATTCAGTTTGTGCCTATTTAGATTCCTGAAGCTAAATTCTCACACGGCAACCTTTGTGAATTATGATTTCTATCTCTGGTTGGCAAGGGACTCCTATCTGATGAATAATAACATGGCTTCAGTTATTCATTCCTTGATCATCGCTCAGTTGGACTACAACCAGACAATATATCCTTAGCAACACAAACTACTTCAAGCACATCAAGCTCGTCTTCTGCTTATGGCAGGCTATAAAACTGTGAATCATTGTATCTTGATCTTTATCTAGAATCAATATATATATGATTACATACATATATCCCACACAAAGTATATTTAAAAAAAATCCCTTAAATTTTTCTATGAGAAGACACTCTGTTGCCCATGGTTTTTCTCTGAGAAAAAAGCATCCTACAGCAAGGTGTTTAGTCATATTTCTATATATACTTTTTCCAATAGAGCATTAAGAACATAATTTGTAAAGAGAAATCCAAATCCAAACATTCAGCAGCAGCAAACTCATGAAGGCTCACGAGCTAAGAAATATACAGCACGTGAGAGCTCTCAGATACAGCTTCCAGCAGCGCTGAGGGAAAAACCAGAGAGAAGCCCATTGCCTTAATATTAAACATACAAAGCCTGGGTCCTTCACTACTCTGTACCATACACGCTGATGGATTTGCTCCTGCAAATGTCTCTGCTTCGTAGAGGTGCAAAGACAAGCAGTAGCTCAATGGAGACTTTTCTTTCATTCAGATACAGGCAGTATTACTGTCACTATGCAGCTACTTCAAATAGATCACCTTCGGTTGAGTCAAGGGAACGATTTTCATGTTTTTGCACCAGGAAGGTCTCAGTATGGCATTGAATTCAGAACACACAGCATCAAGAAAGTCCACCAGCAACTGCTGCTGCTGATTTCCAAGTGAGATTTTTTCAATAACCTGCTGGAGAATGAACTTTGTCTGTGCAGCCCTGTATCAGCTGCCCTCTCTGCTTCCAGGAGCCAGCCATTCTTTTATTTTCTTCCTTTGCAAAGCATGAGAGGAAACAGTGGTTTAACTGACCTCACAAATTCACACAAAATAGAATTAAAAGCACATCAATATGTTGCACAAATTTTTGGACTCTGAAAAGCTGAGTTGATGTGCAGAACCCAGGACTGTGCCAGAGCCACAGACCTCAGTTGTGCACTTGGAGAACACACACTACATGTCAGCAACAGCGATTGCAAAGGGGCTGTCTGCACACTAATCTTCCCTTCCTGGCACTGTGACAGCAAGCATGAAGGCCAGCACGACAGAAGCAGGAGAGAAGGCCAGTAAACCTACTGCTCTACAAGTTTTTACCAAAAATTCATTTTCCAATGGACAATGGCTGAGGTGAGAGGTGATAGGATGCAGCTACCCTTTTCTCCCTGACTGAAAAGTTGTTTGTAGGTCTGTAACCATATTTTTAAAATGCTCAAACTCTTCTATCTTCAAGAGGACAACCTGCCATATTTGAGAAAGTGTCTGTTTACAGAAGAATAAATCACAGGAAAATGAAAAAGGTGAAATGGTTAAAATATCTTCCTACTCAAATGTCCATTATGCCTCCCAGTCCAATGTTTTTGTTTTTATTTTTGGTGTTTTTTTTTTTTTAAAAAAAAAAAAAAACAGCATCTTTTGAAAGAAATGCACATTTTGACTGTGTATCATGTATCAACACTGAAAACCGTAAGTTTCTTTTGATTACTTTGTGAGAAACGAGTTGAAATTCATTGGAGGAAATCAAATGGGATGTCATGGAACAAGTTTACAGATTAAATCCTTTTGGGTCCTTACAGACCTTTGAGGCATAAAATATATTGTACAAACTGCAGACTGTGCTCTGAGGAGAGTTGCTTACCACTGGCAAAGTATTGTAAAGTAAATCAATCGCGGGCTGACTTATTTTCCTTTTTTCTCCTATAACTTTCATAACTATTAGGAAAACATACAAACTGACCTTTAAAGCAATTCATTTTCCTTTCTACAAAACTTTGATAGCAATTTTAGTTTAAGAACCAAGAAAACAAGTTTAGAAATCTCAAAGGCTATTGTGAGAAGGGACGGCTGTCCTCCAGCCAGCTCTATTATGCACTAGACAAAGGGATACAGCTTGCTCTGCTGTACCTGCATTGATTTTGCAGCTGGAAAAATATGAAAACATGCTTCAAGCAGATAAACTCCATGAAGAAAAAAGGATTAAATAAAACCACAACACCTAGTATTCTGACTGCAGCTGTACTTCAAAGTCACCAATAAGAATTTTTAAGTTTAAAAAATTAGAAGAAATTAATTACAAAGTTACAGACAGCAAAATCAGGAGTGCTAGAGAACCCACCACCTAGTGATGTTACTTTAGTAGCAATTAGTGCAGCACACTGGACTAAATACACAGGACCCCTGAGTCCTATGTCCTCCCTTCACATCCCTTTTTACCTCCTTATTGCAAAGATACAATATGCAAACAGGCAATCATCCTAACGGCATTGGTTATAAAATGGAAATGCATACACATATATAATTGTTAATTAGTTCTATAACTAGAACCCATCTGTATGCTTGCATAGCTACCTGAGGCATGACAAATCCTCAACAACTAAGTACAGGGAAGGAGATGTCTTCGGGAAATACAGATTCCAGTTGTGCTGTGGGAGTTTATAGCTGGGCATCTGCTTCTGAGGAGGCAGGGTCACCTCACTGGGGAGGCAGAGGAGTAGATCGACAATAAGAGTGGGGGTATCCAGCTCTGCAAAGTACTGAAGAAACCAGGGTAAAATGATACAGCCTGTGCTTTATTTGTTTTTTAAATGCTTTTTCTGTACATGTTGACTATTCTGTTAAAAGAACACGCCAGTCACAGTATCAGATTCCCATAAAGAAAGTAGCAGTCACTATGGTTAAGAGCCTAATTCCTGCTGGGAGTCTCACACAGCCCCAGGACAGGATGCAGAAACTTGCTGGAGTACCAGCGTATGGCTGGGTCAGAGTAGCCCTAAAGCAAGTCTACAGAGGGGCTGCAGAAGAATACATTATGTACGCCACAAACCTTATCAGTCAGTAGAAAGACGTGTCCAATAGGCATCTTATTCTTTGACTTTTTGAGAAATATTTACAAGATCATAAAACATGTCAGATTATAAGCAATATATGAATTAAATCTTACAACAGTTACTAGGCAACTATTACTGATGTTACTATAGCAATATTTCTATAAACTTCAGAAACTCTATCTTAGATTTTAGGAGAACACTTACATTTAAACCAGGCCTTGGAGTGTTTCAACAAAACAAGTAGTGCTTGAAGTATTATTATTTTTTTCCAAATACATCTCCGTGTCTAAGAATTAGCTATTCCTAAACTATGAAGTCAAGATTGTCTTTTCATAGAATCATAGAAACACTAGGTTGGAAAGGACCTACAAGATCATCTAGTCCAACCGTCAAACCGTCACGTTTACATATGCACACATAAATTTGCATATAAAGGAATGCAAGTAAAATTGTCAGATAGAAATGGTGAAAATCAATACAAATGGCACAAGTATAATAGCTGCAAGCTGCCTGTGGTGGTTTAACCCAGCAGCAGCTCAGTACCACACAGATGTTTGCTCACTGCTTTCCCAGTGGGATGGAGGGGAGAATTGGGAAAAACAACGAAGTAGAACTTGTGGGTTGAGATAAAAGCTATTTAATAAGACAGAAAGGAAGAGAAAAGGAAGTAATAGTAATGATTTCATATACATATATATATATATATACACACTCACACACACAAATGGTGCACAATGTAATTGCTCACCATCCGCTAACCGATGCCCAGACAGTCCCCAAGCAGCGGCTGCTCCCCTGGCCAAGTCTGCACCATTTTTCAAGTTTTTTGCACATGATGTCATATGGCATGGAATATTCCTTTGGACAGTTTGGGTCAGCTGTCCCGGTTCTGTCCCCTCCTCAATCCCCTTGCTGGCAGGGCAATACAAGAAGTTGAAACAACCTTGGCTCTGTGCAGCACTGCTCAGCAACAACTAAAACATCGGTGCGTTACCAACATTGTTTTTCTCCTAAAGCCAAATATAGCGTCATACCAGACACCATGAAGAAAAATCAGCTCTGTTCCAGATGAAACGTGGACATGGCCTGCAGTGCATAATGCAAAGGCCGATAGCTCCTGTAATGCACAGTGCTGATGAAACAGCTTCCTGGAGCAGCCGAACCCCTGTCAAGTACCTTACACACAAACCACTGCTGGAAAAGGCCCTTCTAACATTTTTAAAACTAAATAATAACAAAAGTATTTCTGCATCAGAAAATGCATTAATATCTTAAACTAGAGGCTCCCTCTCCCAGCTGCTGCTTACAGTTCCAGCCACCCCATAAGCTGTACTCCCCAGAGGAAAGCCAGAGAGGACAGTGTCACCAAAGGCCATGCTTCTACCACCTCCATGGAGACTGCGCCGTTAGCTGCAGCCGAAAACCTGGAAAAGACCCTTCCCTTTCAAGCTCCCTCTAACAAAAGCACTCAAATTCCTGCCTTTTTAATTAGCACACACTGGTGTTCCTGCTTTGATTGTTCCTCGTGCCTTCATCCAGACACCTCTCTAGTCCCCATCAGAAGAGAAATACGGTTTCATAAATGCTGTTTTAAGTGTTATGGATGCTAAAAACCTAACCTAGGGCTCAACTTGACCTGCATCTTAATGCCCACTGTGTGAAGAGGTGTGGGAAGAGTTGAAAAAGAAACCTTTCCTTGTTCGATATGAGTAAAAAATTGTATCTGCTGGCATTCCAAACCTTTAGCTGATCTGTGATATCAGCCTAACCTCAACAGAATACCACTTTAAAGATCACGGATGAGATTTCAATTTCATCATGAACTCTCATTGCTCATCATTTTAGCTTAACATTCACAGGATAGTGGGAAGACTTCTGGAAAATGGCAACTGTGCATTAGTGAGAAAAGGACAAAAAAGAATCGAAGAATGTATGGGAAAAGTTAAATGCTAAATTTTGAACCAGCTTCATGAAGTATATACCCTCCCTGTGTATGCTCTGCAGACTTACCAATAAATGTAACAGAGAGATCTAATGTAAATTATAGGAAACATGTCCAAATTTTAGATTTAATTTTTCAGTGAAATGAAATGTAAATTAACTCTGTAGCCGCAGTGCTAACATAAATTGTTTTTTTTCCTTGGAATATGTAAGTCAAATAACGCGTATGGATCATGTGAAGTACCTGATGATTTTGCAAGCAATTATCTCTTTTTCTTGCAGACCACTCTACCTGTCTGCAAACAAATAAGGACCATTACATGTTTTGTTGTTGTTTTGTTTGTTTTTGATTTGGATTGGTTTTAAACAAAGTCCATGTTAAGCAAAAAAGATCAGATGCACTATAAAAATAGCACAGTTAACCATGAAAAAAATGAGTCTACAGCCACCCAAAGCTGCTGCACTCTTCAACAATCAGATTACAGTTTTGCTAAAATAATTGTAATGTAAATATTCAAATAATGTGTGCAAGTAGCAAGAACAAGTCTTATTACAGTAACAGAGCACTGCCACTGTCAGCCCGCCTGTCTGCATTCATATCCAATGAGAGGTAATGCTGCCACTACTGAATTAGAAATCTGTGGTGATTTCCAATACTTGGCCATCTTTAGCAATGCTCAGATTATGTTTGAACACACTGTCTTTGTGCATGCCCAGCAAGACTTTTGGGACCCAGACTTGCAGAAAGCTAGGGAAGATGAAAAACTTTTCACTCTCAAGTCTATCAGACACTTACCTGGAAAAATAAAACCATGTGCTGGGGCTTTCAATACAGCTTTATCCACCCAGACAGGTGGGATCAAAGATCACAGAGTACTGAAGGTAGAATGATCAGTAAGACTAAGGTAACAGTAACGAATGCTAATATTTTCTGTGAGAAGGTGTTTTATTCCCATGGGTGCCCAAGTATAATGAAGAGGTAATTAATCTCCATATTAACTATTGTTTACAACACAGAGAAGCAAAGGGGTGTCTTGTCAGCAGGCAAACATTTGCAGGCAGCAATGGTCTGTAATGCTAGAGATCTGGTTGGGATTTTCTGGTTACTCTGTCCAGAACACACTGGGAGGCTTTTAAAGTTTTGATCTTACCGGAGCACTATTTTTTCCCTTGGTCTTGTGATGAAAAGCCTCCTTTGGCTGTGCCAGCTGTGAAGTTTGATTTGAAATCTGACATGGATCTGCAGTCACACAATGGAAGAGGACCAATCTTTCAGCTCTTACGGTCAGTGGGAGGGAAACAAATACCCTGGTCCTTCAGCAAAAGAGAGCTGCTAGGCTGCAGGTTTAAAGCTGTAGGTTGAAGGTTTTAGACTCCCATTCTGACTAATATGCTCCGGTCTTTGCAGAAAATATGAAATAGATTTCAAAGGACTATGAAGAAGAAATGTTTCTTTCTTGCACTAATAACTGTCTTCAGAACATCAAACCTCTATATAATGCTTCAATAAATATAAAATATTAGAAGACAAAGTTTTGCTGCTGAACTCTCGTGAAATTCCTAGGTATGTGACCAGACTTTAAAGATACTTAGCCATTTTATCTATTTATCTGATTTTAAAGGAAGTGCAGAAATTCTGGACGTTAGTAACTTCCTCACCTATTGAACTAGTTTTCAGATTCAAGTAATGCATGCGTGATAGATATTGCTTTATCAATAGTACAATTCACCACTAAAGCTCCACTGAAGCGAAGTCACAGATGACTTCTTATTAGACACTAAAAAGCCTGGACTGCATTCATTGATCTTGTTTTAAACACAGGCCCATGACTTTTATTTTTTGTTTTTTGCCCTTTCCATTCCCTTTTCCATCAGATTATGTATGCTTTTGAGAAACATTATAGAAAGATAAACACACACAAAGATTCAGCCAAGAACGCAGTTAAGATACGTTTAAGCTGAAGGACAGTGAGACTTGTACAAACCATGCCTTCCATCTTGGCGTTTCATGCACAAGGCAGAGAAGGCAGGAGGGCAGGACTGCCCTAAAGATAGAACAGCTGTGCTATAAAAGGAACTACTTGACTTTCAAGAAACTTTAGGGAGAGACCTAGAATTAGTTCCTTTTCTGTAACTCGTGTTTTTTTAAAAGCTCTCAGGAAGAATATAAGATCTCAGCAGCCCACTGGCTTAGCAGCATTACCATCTTTCATTTCCTATTGCAGTGTTTTCCCTTCCCATGTACATGTTAGCTCTGGCTTTATGCTCGGCAGGAATCAGATGCTCTAGGCCAATTGACCTATACATTTAGGAAAATGTCGTAAGATATTATTTACAGAGCATAAGGACTGTTTCCTTGAAGAAAGGTGTCCAGGTACCAGAATCCCTCACCAGGCGTTCAGCCCCTGACTCCCCATGATATTTGAATTCTCATTTACAAATTGCCTCCACCTCATTTACATATCTGAGTATCACTTCATTTACACCTTGATGATCTTCTCAGTAGAACTGCATTAGCAGGCCTCAAATTGTAGCCCTGCCTTCTACTAGGAAGCTGGTTTTGAGATGGCTGCCTCATTTCTGCCTGGAATTTCTCCTGACAGCTTCTGCATCCCACAACAGCCACAATGCAGAAGTGCCTATAAAAAGCAAACGTTTGGGTCTGTGAAACACTCACGGGATGAAGAGCATGATTGTACCTGCCATTGCCACCCATCAAAACGATGTGCTTGTTTTATCAGAGGCAGTTGGGCACTGGAGAGCAGCACACTGGCTCATTTAAAGACTGCAATGCAAATGCTGAACACCACAAGCCAAATGCCACTGAATGGGAGACAAATTTGCCAGCTTTTGCGTTGAACAAAGAAAGAGAACAATATATCAGGTTCTCTCACTTCTACCAATACCAGCGCTACAAGGAATATGCGACTTTCTGTAACCATAGTGGTCTAATGGATGCCGGAAAATTAAAACAGAAAAAAAAAAGCAACTCGAAACACAGGTATAGGCAAAACTGAGTGTCAGAGCCTAACGCATGATATATTTTGCATAACAGGGAAATGACACTTGATAAACACGTATTTTAGTTTTATGGAGAAATGAGAGGCAAGTTCTTGAGCAGGGATGCTGAACAGAAGGACAGACGGGGCAGTGAGATGTCTGGACACCTATTCATGCCCTTCACGCGTCAGGTGTCTGAAGCCGTGCATGATAATGAAAGCAGCCTGCATCGTCAGTCCACTAACAGAGCCTGATTATTAAGGTCATGCACCCTCAAAGCAGCCAATGATTGAGAAATCATTTCAGGAAATCTGAGCCCACATGCACGTCTTATGAGTCAGGTAGCATATCTGCTGTTTGTTGCTCCTAGCAAAATAATCATATTCACCTGTGAATGACATATGGAATGCCACTTAAGACATTGCTCTTCTTTCATTTTGAAAAGAAATAGACCACATTACAAATGACTTCCCCTGCTAAATCTTTTTTCTCGACACCCTTCTCTGCAGATTCAGAGTCCATCTGCAATAATTATTAATTATTCCCACTTTGTCTTCCTCTTCATCGCACTAAGACATGTCATCTCATCGCCAGAAAGCATGAATCTAGATACATCTAAAGGAGCATTATAATCATAGCTTTAAAATTTATTCACATTAAGAGGGCTTCCAGCATACTGAAGAGCTACTTGTAGACTTTGGCCACTTTAAATCATAATAGAGCAGGAAAGTTACATAAAAGATGGTTAATATTAGACTAAGTATTAGCAAGATTGGGAAACTTTCCCTGGTAAAGCTCTGAAACTCATTCGAATGAAAGTTATTACCGAGGAAAGGCAGATTTGGGAAATTATGTTTCTTGACAAAAAAGGCACAAAGGAAGGATCGAGTGATCAGTTACATGTTACAGTATTTCAAAGTGGGACATTATGCACATTCTGAATTTTTTTTAAAGTAACATTTTCAAGGAAGGCTACATACCATAAAGCTGAAGCTACTGCAGCTTCTTTGAATTACATGCATAATTTCACACTTTCTATCTTGTCAAAAGAAACAGAAAGAAAGTGAACAAATGGGAAGTCTTTATTCACGGCTCATGATGAAGTGAAAAAGAGCAACAAAATTTAGCTGAAGGAGCAAAGCGAAATGGTCAGCTGGGGGAAAAAAAGATGGTGAAATAAGAAAGGAGCATCCTGGCAGCACAGAACTACCTCAAAAAGTTTGAAAACCAGATGAGTGAAAAAAAAAAAGAAAGAAAGAAAAAAAAAAAAGGGTCAGAGTCCTTACCTTTTAACTGTAAGAGCAGTACAGATCCCCAAAGCTGATCAGAAGCAGGGTTCTAAATTAGTGCCTCATATAAAATAAGAATTGGAACTCCAGGTTGCCTATGGGGTGTCAAGATTAATTTGTAAGCGTTGGCACTGTGCTTTAAAGATACAAGACACTGTATAAGTGCTAAGTATTATCATTCCAAAGAGAAGTTTCAAAGAATTTTCAGACCTCGAAAGGGCCATGTTTAATTCACACAGTTGAAATTACTAATTTCTGCCAGTAATTCTCCAGTACTTTTACCAGTATTTGCCACCATCCAACTGCAACAAATGAAGCCTTAGCTAGCTTAAAGACAAGATGATGATGCTATTTGGCCAGCTAATGACAATAATACAGTGCAAGGCAGAGTAGCTCAAGAAAAAATGAGCATCTATTAATCATGATAAAAGCCCCTAGTGTGTTACATTCTGGTAAATGCAATTGATACTTATTTAAGACTTCAGCCTTGAGAAAGAGAAAAAAAAAAAGAGGAAACAGAACTGAAGTTTGCATTCATTTCTGTCTTTAAAAAAAATCAAATAAAGGAAGCACTGGAAAAACCTAAGCCAGATGTGTCCCTCACTCCATTTAAGTTGTTAACAAAACTCCATTGACAGCAGAGCAGAAGGGTTTCACCCGGTGCATCCAATTCTCTTTTAGCATAACTCCACTGAAGAAAAGTGAGTAATACTGGATAGCTCATAAGCCATTTGGAAAACAGCACGAACACCAAGGTGACAAAGCCAGCTGATGATACTCGTTTGCCCAAGGTAGTAAAAAATGAAAGCAGCTGTGTAAAGGTGCAGAAAGACCTCTGGCACTGACTGGCAGATGAAAGGGCTCACAAAATTGAACGTAGATAAAGGTATAGTAGCGTACATGAGAAAAAAACAATTTTAACTCCATATACACAGAAATGGGCTCAGACCTGACAGTTAACTGCCTAGAAAAGAGATCTTGTCATTAGATAGTTCTAGGAAATACCAGCTGGGGAGGAGGTTATGAACTATTATAGCAGGAAACAAAACAAAACAGGGAATATTGTATGCTCCTATACGAGCTCAAATCTTGATTACTTTGCTACTGTTGCAGACTGAAACATATAGTGGAAATAAACCAACACAGAAGAGCAATAAGGATGGCCAGAGATACGGATCCATATCAGGAGCTTATACAGCCCCTCAGCCTAGAAAACACCAACCACGAAGCTCATGATAAAGCTGTAAAAATTCTGAGAAGCATGAGGTATATACACAGGGATCACAGATTCATGAATAAATTTAATGTAACAACTGGTGGCACCAAAATGAAGTTAGCAGGTAAGCAGAAAGCAGCAGAGGCTGCCTTGCACCCACAAGACCAGGCAGCAGCATGCATTGCCATGGGGTGTTATAGGAGCTAAAAGCTAAAATACACATCGCCATAACGACTAATAACCAAAAATAAAAGTCCATTGAGGGATACAACACAAAGACGCTAACTTCTTGCTCAAAGAATCCATGAGTATTTGCAAATTATATCATCCTGCATGTTTACCCTCTTTTATATTCTTCCCCCTCTTGCTGCTACCAGCCACTGTCTTGCCCTTGCAGTGCAGACTGCTTTTGCAGCTCCTGTATTGCTTATCCATGCTGCTGAGCTAATAACATATGCTTAATGTAGAGGCTGGGGAAAGGGGGTACATGCAGACGCTGGAAGCCAAGGGGGAATTTAGTGGATGCAGACCAGGTACAGCAGGGGATGCTCTTGCAGGAGGACAAAGCGCCATTCTCCCTGGTACTTGGTGAGTGTGTCTGGCAGAGGGCACGAGCCCCTCCCTCGGTATGTGTGTCTAAGTCTCAGGGCAGCCCAAAGCTGCTGCTCTGCGGATGCGAAGTGGCAGCAGGAGGTAAGTGTGGGGAGGGGTGAGGGCTTGGCCCTTCTCAGTATGGCTGTAGCCCCCAGGGAATGCCCTGAGTCTCTGCAGTGAGGAGGGAGGTTTGAGGGCTCCCTTGGGCCATGTACACCCATACCACTGCATGATGGCATTTCTGAGAGGCTCCTACCTGCTTTTCCTCCTATGGTGGTGAGAATGGCTGCAGTGGGGCTCCTCCTCCCTAGCACCTGCTTGCTTGGCACCAAGCCCATGTTGCGATATTATAGAAAAATAAAAGTGAAAAAAAGACAAAGAAAAGTAAATTCAGTGAGGGAAAGCAAGCAGCAGCTCCTTGAGCTTCCACCCACAGGGTTGAGGGGGATGAGCTGCTGGAAAAGAAGGGCTGGGGATGCTCCTGGGTTCTGATCAGCCTTGGCTCAGGCTGGTCTGACCCAGTGGTGCTGGCTGTTCCTCATCCATGCAGGTAACTCCTGCAAACCCCGGGACAACCTGCAGCACGCTTTCTGTTCTGCCTAGCCTGCTAAATAACTCACAGCAGACAGCACTTTGATTTCTATTGCTCTCCCCAGTACAGTGCTGAGTGCAGACTTCATGCTTAGGGACGGAGCACAGGTATGACCAGACAGGCAATCAAGCCACAGGTCCATCAAAAGCAGATCATTAACCACAGCGCCT
Organism: Penelope pileata; assembly: GCA_013396635.1. Lineage (NCBI taxonomy): Eukaryota > Metazoa > Chordata > Aves > Galliformes > Cracidae > Penelope > Penelope pileata. The sequence continues at coordinate 1,354,469 of WBMW01005992.1, read as the reverse complement.
CGAAGCCTTTCAGAAGCTAGCACATGTGAAAATATAGGGCTGCCTATGTTTGAAATGCATCTATGTCTGGAACACATTTTGTTCCAAAAGCCTTATTTTTTTACCTTCACTGAGCACCTAAGAAACTTCAGTGAAAAGCTGAATAAAGATGTGCCTGAACCCACCGGGTTATGGGGCCTCTTATTGGTTGTTGCAAGGCAGAGGGAGGAAGGACTTGAGAGCTCCTGTTGTGGTCCTACAGGGCACAGTCTTGTAGCTCCAGGAATTCCGGTCACTTCAGTCAAAATAAAATCTTAACTTCTTCACATCCTGACAGAGATGGTACAGCTTTTCAGATTCAAGCATTGTTTTAATTTGCTTCTTTACAAATACAGCTTTAGTCCTAATACTGCGAACATGCTAATTACAGTACCTGCAAGAAAAGCCTTGCTTTTGGAAATTAACAGAAATCCCTAAATACCCACTTTTTCCTGCTAGTTCACTTATCACTCCCTTTTTATCTGGACTACTTATATAACGAACAAATGAAAAATTGCTCTGAATTCATGCACTGGCTTACAACTGCACCATTTTCCAAGGACCTTTTGTTCAGCTTGTTTTTCCTGTTGTAGGGCAGCAATCTGCTTTCTGCCTGCTGCTCGCCTCAGAGAAGGAGCAGAGAGGCTGTGGGGAGCACTCGTCCTCGCACGCGTGCGGCTGCCATGGGAAGCACCAGCGGGTGGTGAAGCACAGAACAGAGACGGAGAATCGCGGGTGAGTTTCTGGCTTCCTTCTGCCTAATTGCCTTTTAATGACTTGACTACTAGTTAGCTTGCCCATCAGCTGCCCTCCATGGCAAAAGAGGCCCCGTGAATCAGGCACATCATCTCAGCAGGACACGGTTGTTTAGAAAACTGAAATACATAATTTAATAATCCTTCGGGCCAGATCCTCAACTGATGTAAAGGAGCGTAGCTGCATTGCAGTGAGTCCATCTACGGCGACTGGCCTTAAGTGAGGATCTGGCTAGCTGATCATAAGCCTGGTAGGAAAGAGCTTTTATCTATGCAATATTACAGGGGCAGGAAAATCCCAAACTCCCACTGGGCTGTCTCACTGCATGCCATAGTTTCTCAGAGCTCTGAGCTAATTTGAAGAAACCTGATTAGAGAAAGTGTCATAGCTGCAAAAGGATCTGTAATTCATCACCTGCTGAACAAGAGCAGTCAACACTGAAAAATGCATGAGGTCTTCAGAGTTCTTGGAGGCACTGGAGCAGTGGATCACAGCAGCTCATATCCCAGACCTCCTCCCTCCCTCCATCCCCAGGTTTGTGGTGGTGGGCTGCGAGCAGAGCGCTTGCTCTGCAGGGATGCTGCGTTTCCCTTACTGATGTCATACTGGAGGGTGCAGGGTGTCCTCCTGACAGAGCCACCCATTTAATGTCAAGGTATATGTGGACATGTGAACAGCAGGCACACGTGGACCTTACCTACTGGGAAGAACCTTGCTGGGATGCAGGCAAAGACCAGTGTCTGGAAACCAAGTTTGGTGCTGGAAGTCTGAGTCTGGTTGGGACCGCTGGGATTGTGCTGAGGCGTGAATCCAGGCACCTGAGGAATAGCAAGTACAGAAGTGAGTCACCCTTCAGGCCAGACATTCCAGATACTTGTTGAGCAAAGAGATCTCAGGGTAACCATTTTAGACACAGGTCATATTCCTTTTTTGTATTTTTGACAGCCATTTTTTTAGTGACAGAAATTAATAATGGCTTGGGACTGAATCATTACATATGTTTAGATGTCCAGCTCCAGAAATGTTCCCAACTTGAACCGAGACTTGAACCATCTATTTTGTTATATTCCACAAAGGATTTCTGGGCATTTTTAACATGGATGGTTGCTAAGCTAACAGCATGGCAGAGAGGCTACGCTGAGAGCACCTTCTGAGCACGTACGAAGGCTGATCCGAAAGTAATGCCTCCTATTTTATTATGGTGGCAGTACGGCAGCAGAGGTTGAACCTTCCCACCAATATTTCGTTTCATGCTGTTCCCATGTGACAGCTGGCAGCAGAGGAGCAGTCTGACCAAATGGCATCTGACATGGAAGTGCGGATAGAGCACAGGTGTGGAATTTAATTCCTCCATGTGGAAAAAATGGTACCCACTGACACTCATCGACACTTGCTGAACGTTGATGGAGACCAAACAGCGGATGTGAGCACAGTGAGGTTGTGGATGGTGTGTTTCAGCAGTGGCAACAGCAACATGAAAGACAAACCATGTTCTGGACGGCCATGCACAGCTGTCACACCACAAAATGAAGAGCATCTCAATCAGCTCATCCGTACAAATCAGCTAACGGTGGTGACTATGTTGAAAAATAGTGTTCTGTAGCTAAGAATTTGTCTATCAAATAGTGTATTATGGCGTTGTATCTGTTGTAGTTTCCATGGAAATAAATAGGAGGCATTACTTTCAGAGCAACCTACACACTTCAGAGTAGGACAATACCACATAAACTGTAATTGCTAGGATAAAGTGACCTTGGGGAGGTGTTGTTAAATGAAAAGTACACCTGTGACATCAATTTGTATGTGTGTGTTGATTTTTTAAAAACAATATTGGTCCTTTATCCTTGAAAACAAAAGAACTATGCTGGCACCACTGCAGATATCTATTTAAAGCAAAAATTACACTTTCAAGCACAAAAATGAGTGGAAGCCAAATAAGCGGGCTGCAGCAAACACTACGTGCTCTAATGCTATCTACTTGGACTTGGCAATGTACAGCAGGCTGCACCGGAACTCAATCTGATCAATGTGATCACACGCTCTGGGACATGCCATGTCTGCCAGATGCTCTGAGGACAAACTGATTCTATCTCAGCACTGTGTGTATTGCCATACAGATCTGTTTATGTATGCTCAAGGCTGATTCCATTACATTACTAAACCCTAAATTATCTTCTTACAAATGGCATGCTTGAATGGCACTGTGAGAGAAAACTTGAGAAATAACCATGGAGAAAAATAAATCAAGGGAATCAAGGAAATAAGTTGAAAAGTCCTCAAGGCAAAAAAAACCCCACAACCCAGCACACTTCATCTCCCCCCATCCATGATTCCCCAGGCCCCAGCACTGCAGAGACAAGAACTTGAAGGGAAAATGAGAAAGGTGTGTGCTGATGTTTGTAGAAGTGATGATATCTTCAGTTTGGATGTACATGGTCAGTTATGCAGTGAGAAAAAAGGTCAAGTTGTTTAAGAAAGGTGATGGGTATTTGTTATTGCTTGTGAACGTAACATGTGGCAATTGTAAGCACTGTGCTTGTTAGTGGGTAGGGGTCTAATAGTTTTGCTTGTGGGGTAAGGTTTGGAGACTGCTTTCAGAGAAACCTTTCACTGACATACAAATGTTTTCACTGCTAGACTCAGTTTACCCGACTGCTCTAGGAGCAGCTGTGCGAGTCAGAACAAACCTTGCCTGAATCAACGTAGGAGGAAAGATGAACCTAGCAGCTGATGTGAGTAGTTAAATGAAACCACTTGTGCACATACTCAGAAATACCGAGGTCTGATAGCACCTCTTTTGATCTACAGCTCCGTTGATATTTGAAGTAAAGCTAATGACACTGTTCTGACATAAGGAAGTATCTATGTCAATGACGGTGCAGCTATTTTTATCAAAAGTAATACTGTTCACAGCTTAGAAAGGTGATTTTACTTCAATGCAGATTGTTCTCTTTGGAATCCAGAAAGGCGTTAGAACAGACCTATCATTTTAAAGAAGATATTTGGGGTAAGCAGTCCCCTTTAAATGAAAGTCATAAATTGTGCATGTGCTCCTGCTGGCTATTAGCTTCTAGTTAGTAGATTCTGAATTACCTTCCCGGAGTGAAATGCTTATGTGAGTCACAGTTCATAATATTGCTTATTCAGCTACACGTCTGTAATTTGAACTAATTGAGTTAAGTAATAGTGTCACAGGACTTTGGTGCAGACAGTTTCTGTTCTGGCTGTAGCTCCTTGTCATCAATTATCAGCTCACACTAATCACTATTACTGTCAAAACTGACATCGGTGCATGACAGTATTTATCTCAGTCCCAGTTCTCATTTCAAAAGGCTCATTTACATGTGGTATCTATTTTCTACATTCATGCCTTGTTCCCATCATTCATGCTGTTTTCGTTCCCCATTCCATACTTTACTCTTTCTTGTATTAGCTATAGCTCTCTTTCATTATTATTGTTTAATTTATAGTGTCCATCCTATTATTTTCAGCAGCAAACCACAAATGAAGTTTCCCTAGTCGTCTGCTTTCCTCTTCTCTTCCTGCTCTGTCAGTGCCGTAACAGGCTTCTCACTGACAGTTGCCTCCTCTGCACGTGCTGAAGATACACAGTAGGCTCTCAGTGGAGGAGCACTTAATTGCTGTTGTCCAAGCAATCGACATCATTTGAACTGTGAGAAAGCAATGGTTGATTGTGGCTTTACCTTGCGCCAATCTGCTAAAGCTTTAAAATTTATCTGTAATTGCTGTTGATGATAAACTACTGGAGAGGATCTTGCAGCTGCAGTATATTGATACAATAAATAACATAAAACACCATTCCTGTTAACAATGAGGCTTAATAAGGAGAAGGCATAAAAAATCTTTCAAATCCCCATTGTATTTCTGCATTTTGTTTATTCTTTTACTTCCTACAGCTCTCACTATTTCATTTCTCTTATGATTCTTTGTTACCGCTTTGATATACCTCAATATCAAGCTTTCTTCTAGGCCTTAGTTCATGTTAGACTTCTTTTTCTCCCTTCTGTGCCATGCAAACTTTATTAGTTTTCTCATAATTTCTTGTTCCTTATTTTTTTGACCTCTCCAGTTTTTGGCTCCTGCTTTGCTGCATGACTCTCTACGGTTGTATGATGCTTGCCACATTCAAACGCCTTCTTTATCTCTCTAGTTTTCCTTTGTATCTTTGTTTTCAGTCCTTGTCCTCCTTTTTCTCTTTGCCCCACAGGCCTTTTCCTTATCAATTTGTTCAACATCTGATCAATCATTTATTATTATTATCATTCTTAAACCTTCCTACTAAGCAGAATAATTTATATTGGTGTTTTAATAGAACATAGGTTGAAATCCAGGTGCAAACTCAAATACTATTTCTACGAGTTTAAGAGGTTACACTGCATTTTGCATTGCGAGGGCTGCTTCACAGACTGGCCAGCATGAGCATGTAACTGTGCTGCAGTGAAGGCAGACTGAGGTTTCACACTAAATCAATGCAAATTTATTTTCTGAGTAGACCAGAAAGTGGGTTTCCATGTGAAAGTTTTAGAACTTTATCAGAGTTTAACCTTCCTGGCAAATGCCACTGTGGATGCTATATGGAAAGCTAGATTCATTTAGGAAATATGCCAGCACCTCAAAAAGTGTCATAAAAGAAATATTTGTCAGTGCTTAATTATTTTCATATTGCAAAAGAAAGGAAGCTTCAACAAGTTCTAGAGCTTTAGAGCTGAAACTTCTGGCTCTGTCAAACAGAAGGGCACCACAAAAAAAAGGATGGCATATTGGGGAAAAAATTCCATAGCAGGGAAAAACAAACATAGTATGTCACTCCAGAGCTGATTGCTGAGTCCACATTAGAGTCCTTCCTATACAAGTTTTTCATTGAGATTACTTATTTCTGAACATAGATCCTAAAAACATGCATAATAATTGTACCTTAAACTCCTCCAGCATCATGATTTAATACTGGGCGAGAATAAATTGTTTGGCTGAATTTAGAGAACACAATTAGAACACAATTTGCACATTATGCAAAAATAAAACCTGAAGAATATCTGAATAAAATTAAGACTGTCACAAATGATGCAAAGACCAGCATGGTTACATATGTCACCTGGCCTGCAGTGTTCTTCCGTCAGAGATGCACTGCACAGTATCACAACTGTCACTGAAGAGACAAGAACTTCACATCTCATAACACCTCATTTTCATTTTGCTGGAGGACGTTCCCGAAAACACGACATTTTTTTTTAATTTTCAAATCTGACTTGCACCCAACATTCTGGCGTACCTTTGCAGAAGAAATCTTTCCCTTGAGTCCTCTCGCTGGGCTTGGGATGCTTCCCTTCCAGCTGAGTTGTTTGCAGAGCAGAAGGAGTGGCTACTGCACACAGGATTTTACCAGCAGTGGCACCTGGCTGAACTCAACCCTCCTTAAAGCCCCTGCCTGCAGGGCAGGACAGTGCTGCAGAGCATTTTCACCTCTGTGCAGCAGCTAGGAAGCAACAGAAGATGCTACTGCAGTCACAGAGTGATGCAGTCCTTTCTCTCTGGGCATTTCAGCATCAGTGATAGCTGAGGTGCACACAAAAGAGTATTTCACAGCGTGCTGGAAAGTTGGAAGAATACACCTGCAGTCAATCACACCTTGCTTGTATTGAAAGCAGCTGCCTGAGGCTGCCACCAGCCTCCCAGCAGCATTCCTTATTTCTCTCTGTACCTCAGTAGCCCCAGCACCCCGGCCCTGTGCTACTCCCACAAAGATCCCACTTGCCCTTGCACAGCGTCTGCTGGGCAGCCAGGCAGTCTGTCTAAACTTTTCAAGAGAGAAAATACTGTCAATTCTAGCAGAAGTATTAAAGCACTGAATCAAACATTTGGTTCCTTCCCAGTGCTACTCCCCATCCTCTCCCAGGGAATTGCTACTTATAGCATTTTTCTAGTTTAATTTCTGTTGTGCTGTTTTTGCAAACAGTCAGTTTGTAAGAAAAGCAGCTGGCAGGATCTTCGTCAGTTCTCCTTGAGTATCATGATTTAGAATGCCTAGGCAGAACTGAAGGAGTCAGTGGGGTGCTGCATAGTCCTGGAGACCAGACAAGATCAGCTGTGGATTTCCCTTCTAATCAGTGCTGGAAGGGTCAAGTGGCTTACTTATAATATACTGAAGTGTGAGAATTTCATGCCACTTTTTCCAAATATGCACTTGTTACACATACTGCTAATCTTTGCTTCCAAATTGACTACTATGTATCCAGCATAGCAGAGGGAAGAAGAAAGAAAATAGATTGGACAAAGGTTCTGTAGATTTAGTGCAAAACTTTCAGTGTAAAGCGTCCTTTAGCAGCAAAGCTGGCTTGAAATATTCCTGATTTTATCACCTTTGCAGCTTGTTCCTGCACCTATATCACACCTAGATTGCATCCTCCTCCTTGGGCTAATGCAGCTTTTTGGGGCATGTATTGAAATCATTCAGGTTACAGAAACCCTTGGGGGAGGGGGGAGGGAAACCAACGCGTTGAGAAAACAGAGGCAAAACTTTCATATAGTGACTTTATTCATTTAGCGCTGCCTCTTTTTGGGGAGCACAACTCTTCTGGAAAATGCTTTGTGATCAAGTGATAGCTGCAACATATGGGTTCTATTAGTTATTTAGAGATCATCGTTGAGACCTGCACTGTGTGCCACTAGGCTTCATGAAGGACTCGAGAGCAGCAAGGCCCCTGTAAGTAAGTATTAGCTTCCCCATCTGCTCATGTAGGGAGGAAGAGGAAATTAGGCAAGTTGTTCAAGAGCCACAGCAGGTAGCGATGTCAGGTTTGAGTTCTGAACTCCAGAAGACTCTGAATATCACATTTGTCTTCAGACCACAATGCTACGCTTCTGTCAATTTATTTGGAAGTCCTGGAATTTCCATCAGTCACCCAGCTCACTCCCTTATTCACACTCTATTTTAACAGCCTCGGATTATACACGTTGTGCCTGCCTGCCTGTTTTCCTTTTCCCTGTAATGAGCTGTAGAGACACTACTGAGTCTTGCGAGCTCCTGCTTAAAAGAAGCAGCAGCTTGCAGAAGTTTGAAACATAAGTGAAATGTTTAGCAAGCCCCGAATCATTATCTCTGCAACTATGGGTCTAAAGGGCAAGGTTATTATCTGTATATTGCAAAATGTTTTCATATATATTTAATAGATTTTGTCAATTCGACCAAATAAGTGTCAGATAATTAGGGCCAGTCTAACAAAAATGCCACAGCTATAGTACAATTTCCATGATTTTTTTAGCAAGTTCTATGCTGAATATTAGGGAATGCAGAACATTTTTTTTTCCCTGTAATTACTCCTTCCTTCACTACACTTTTACCACAACTCCATGTGGTGTGGAATGATGCTTTATTATTTTATCTGTTTCGTGTCAGAGATCGAAACTTGGCTTACTTAAATGCCTCCCTTCTGGAAGTGGGGAGGAGAAAAGGGCCTGCTGGAGGCTTGACAAAAATCCAGGCTGGCAGGCTAGACATGGGAAAAATAGCACCTGACTGCTAAGATTTAAACTACAGCAGCCTAGAGGGAGGCCATCTCAGAAAAAAGTGAGGTGCAACATAAACACAAAAGCCGTGCAGCATGGCGAGTGACAGATAGCAGTGTCAGCCCGTCCCACATAACAGGAACAAATGCTGCCATGAGGACTGGCCATGGACGCGCAGCAGCCACGTCGCCACCTGGGTCTGATGCAAAGGAGGTCTCTGCTTGTCAAGTCTGCTATCCATTTTATTTTTCAGGGTGACCTCCACAACACTGACAGCTCCAGCCTGGGCTTGAAACACTAGTTTTGATACAAAGACCCGTATAGTTAAATGACATACCGTAAAAGAAGGTAATTTATCAGTGTGTAATACAAGAGAGGATTGTGGATCACTACACTTCAACAGGAAATTCATGGATATACTTCCCTGACATACCAATTTGGAGCCCATGCCTCTGGATGACTTTTCCCCTCCCTGTTTCTTCCTCTGAGCCTGGACGTCCTTTACAGGAAGCCATAATAAAACTAATTTCTATCATCACCAAGGGCACTGAAGATGAAAAATGAGAATACAAGTTGAAATGAACATAAATATTAGATGCCAAAATATATCACTGTTCGGAATGCAATAGGGGCTGAGCATTGTGCAGTCCTGCATATATCCTGCAGCCTGTGACAAAGTCATTTCTGTTTCTTTCAGGATGATAAATAGGTCGTAGAGTTCAACTACATAATCAGTTAACATGTAGAGGGTACAAATCTCAATGAAAGAGTAGCATTTTCTCTTGCTGTATCAACCTTCATGGAAACAAATAATCCATGAGAACTTCTGAACTACAAAATGCAAAATGATCTGCATCTAACTTCAGGATGAGAATTAAGAAAAAATTAAAAAAAAATCCCGTGATCAAAAAATAAAAAAAGAAAATGAAAGATAACATTTAAAACCTTCATCTTCATAATGATTCAGTACTCAACATGAAGTGGAGATGAATCAAGTTGTTATTTAGTACCTCCGAGATTGGAGAGTCTTACAGTTGTACTTAAAGTGAAATCATGATCAGGATTTTGGTATGTTGGGTCTAAAAATAAGGCTTTCTTTTCATATTAATTTTGATTAATATTTAAATCTGGCTATGACACTGTGTATGGGATTGGACTCCAGGAAGAAAGAAAAAAACCCACTGTGCCACGATGTACATGTTTTGCCACGAAAGATGTAAGGAAATTATCTAAGAAGGAAAATGTGCTTTTAATCTATTCTATTCCTTTCTCTCCTGATAAGTATTCTTCTTTGTTAATCTTTTTATAACATGATTTAGGAAAAACACCAAAGAACCTCACATGAACATCTGAAAACACAAGTTGACCCATAAATGGACCACGTTAGGTTTTTCATGATCTGAACTTACTTAAATGCTTACTGTGGTATAGCAGCATAAACAACAGATTAGAAGAAAGAAAGTCTGGAATGATGATATGAATATCATACTTTTCTCATTTCCAAACTCACTGTAGGATGAAGAATATTTGCATACCTTTAATTTAAGTGTAGTTACTCTGGAAGATATTAACATGTAAAAGAAAATACAATGATGGATATGTTTAAGAAGAAGAGAGAATTTGTAGTATCATTTTCCTTGTTATATGTTTCATTGATTTAACTATCACTGAAGAGTTTGAAAAAGTAAGGGGAACTCAAGATCTGTGGCAGCATCCTCAGGTTATCCTAAGAAAAAAAATGGTGGCAGGGTAACACACATAGATGAGTGGTCTTCAAGTTCAGCATGTCTGGCAATGGGTCTAGAGAGGATCTTCGTGCAGGTTTTTTGGAGGTGGTAAAGGTACAGCTCTTGCCTGTATAGATGACGACTGCAGTCTCAAATCCCATCAGTATAGCACATTTTGTCAGCTCTGAAGTTCTCTAAAAATTAGCCTGCTTAAGCAGGAATTGCATAAAATGTTTTTATCTCTAAAAGACTTTCTGAACCAAGTCATCTAGCCCTATCCTCCAGGTAGCATGAGAGCCAGAGAGCAAAGGTGTTTGGCTGGGGTCTGGGTGAGAGCAGTTGGTTTATTCAAAGTAAAACACAGTGTTAAAAGAAGGGATAGCAAATTAGGCTAAAAGCAAAACGTGGTAATTGAGAATGATAAATTATGTGACAAAATGTGACTATTAATATGCATAAATTTAGGCATATAAATAAACTAACCTTAAACCACTGACATCTAGCACAAAACTTCATTGCATTATCAACTTGTGGATGCTACACAAACTTGATCTAGTTTTTAAACCTGTTCCTAGCTGTAACAAGCAATGAAGTGTTTTTGCTGGTGTTGTTTTGTTTTTATTCAATTACTACATTACAAGAGCTAAATAGAAAAAATGACTCACAAACAGGTAGCCCATATGGGAAATTACATGCAGTGTGATTCTGAAGGTAAATTGTGTGCTGCTGTTTGACTTTTTATAATAAGAAAAATTCAATGGAATTGAAAAGTACTTTCAAATCACATTTGAATGAAGGAAATAAATTCTGCTGTAACAGATTGTATTCGCAATACGTATAAGCAAGATCTTCTTTGAAAAATATGCCACAGCAATGGCAGAAGCCAAAACCCTTCACCATTGCTATTCATCTGCAAATGGAAATCAGTCAGCTTCTCTGAAATAAAGGCCTATTAAGAAATCATTATTCATCACTAGCCCTCCTCAACCTGGGTGGCTGATAACTGAAGTTATCTCTAACCCTTGTGTCAAAGTATAATTACTTGGAAGGTCCTGAACTGCGATACTGTCTTGCTCTTCAAATATTCTAACAAAATGGCAATTTAAAATGGGCTTGGACATAGAAAGAGCTCCAGACACTGCAATGCTGACCTCTTTGTGGGCACAGGGAGTGAATGAATGACTGCACCCCTACTTCTGAAATCAAGATATTAGCATTCTCCAAGCATCAAAAAAGCAGAGCTGAAGGAGCATGCAGGAAAGCTCGTGAGAAGCTCAGGGGCCTTTTTGTTGAGGGCCTCTGCCAAGCCACGCTGAGGATGCCCCTGGCCTCACTAGGCCCTGGAGTGGTGGCATTCCTCACAAGAAGGCTGCAAACACAAACTCACACTGATGCCCATAGCCGGTTCCTGATAGGACACAACAGCACAGAAAGCCTCTACTTGTACACCTTGGCCTGATAATAAAGAATGCTACCTGTGCTTTCCCATAACTCCCTATGGCAATAACGTGCAGATTTTAGCATCCCTGCTCTACACCTGTAGCTATTTTTCAGCACGCATCACTCAGAGCAGAAGACTTTTTGCAAAAATAATAACAAGTATAGATTCGGTTGGATTGCACCTTTTATGTAGACATTGCAGTTTGCTCGCACTCAATGTCTGTCAGGAGTCTGGAGATGTGATTAAGATGATGAAGAGGATCAAGAGAAAGGGATCAGCTACTGCCATCTCTCCCTCAGAAAGCACATGAACATGAAATGTGTGTATGAGGGTAGACGTCGTTAGGGTTGTAGCAGAACTACAGTTGTGGGTGAGAAAGGGAGAGCAGTCCTTAGAAAAGAGGCAGTATGAATATTATACTGCTTTCTCTGAAGGCATCTGAGCCTCATGAAGCACAACTTTATCAGTGCCGACTGGGAAGTGGCTGAAAGTGGCTCTTGGTAACAAGCACTCGTATTTTTGAAGACAAGACCTTGGCGTACATTTTCAGACAGTTAAATCTCCATGTAATATCCATGAAACACATAACTACACATGGTCCCTTGCAGTCCAAAGCATTCAGAAACACACAACAAGGTGCCATCTGGGAAAACCTGTGTTTTGATAACCCATGCAGGAAGGCACAAAGGAAACTTACACAGTACAGGTTTCAGAGTTCTAGTTTCTAACTTTGGTTATCAAGAGCACTCTCAGTTATAAACAGTTAAGATTTTTACCCAAACTTTAAAAAAGACTGAAAAATAAGTATCTGTATTCTGCTGTATGTATAGATAAATCCATACTACCTACACGAATGCCTACAGCTTCTTATGCAATAATATGCAAATTAATACAGCATCATTGGAATTTGCAATGATTCCTGTGCACTCATAAATAAATTAAGAATGAGTATATAGTAACACATTCCTCATGACCACCACAATGTACCAATGTGACAATGTCACTCATTCATACAGAAACTTGCTTCTATGCTCTCAAACTAAGCTTTGACATTCTAGAGATAAAAATTTGAACATATAAAAATCTTCACGTGTATATATTCTTATTTTTAGTATCTTTATATTTTTGACACCCACCTGCACTATGTTACAGTATTTTATTCAGTTTACATCAAAAAAAGCCACCTTAGAAATTACCTATTTATTTGCAATCCGACACTGAAAGAATCACAGTTCTTGTACTTATGAGACCCACAGGGCTGCAATGAAACATACTAAAGAAGGGAAATCAATTGATAAATTATTTTCAGGACCTCACATAAAGAGAAATTCTTTAGGAGAAAATAATGCAGTTGACTTTTTCAAGCTCCACTTAGCCATTATTTACAGTAGTATCCTGAAAAATGGATAAGCTCACTGCATTTCAGAAACCAACTAGTTTTCTAACCAACCACCTTGGACAAGGTAAAAGTATAAACACAGGATGATTTATAAGCCAGTATTCTTGAAAACATCAATCTCGATGAATCCTTTGCTCTGCTAAGCATGTTGTATATGAACATTCTTCATCAACAGAAGAGTGACTGATAAAAATAAACAAGACAGAAAAAATTATTCCTAGAAAGACCTTCTGTCCTCTTCATCTCATATTGCATGATAATGGACGGGACAGAATAAAAGATTTAGCAAAGACAGAGAGCACTTGTCTCTCAAAACCGGACACCAGCTACCACTTCAGCCTGAAGGTGTCTGTGCTCTCCCTAACCTTGAATCCCCTAAGCTCCAAGGCTTACATCTGTGTATGTCTCTTGCTGCCACTCTCCTCAATCAGAGCAGCAAATCCTGCTCAGTTCCTCATTACCAAAAGGAAAAAAAAAAAAGAATTTTTATTGATTTATTTTAGGCTGTGGATCCCAGCTGGACAAAAAGATGTCTCTCAGCAATCCTGGGTGAAGGTCTACCTCCATCACTGAACAGGTTTTTCTTCATTCTCTACCTAGCAGCTCTCTCTGTTTTTTTCTGCTCCCCTCTCTCCAGTTCCCTTTGTGATTGAGAAATAGAAGGACAAAGGTGGAATCCATTATTAATTCAACTTAGGTAATAAATCATGTTATCACAGTTAAACAGTGAGAATATGCTGGAGCAGAAAGGCAGCACAGTTCTATTCTAATCAAATACAAGTCCCCTGCCAGGGCTCAGGAACAAGGTGCACATCTGAGTCTCGTTCCCAGCTTTGTCATGCTGCTGGTGGCTTCATATTCCAGGGTTTGTGCATGGCAGCAGTCACACATGGAGCAGTAACTTGCTCTAGTAGCATCCCTTTTGGGCATGGGGGTCACAGAAGGTGGAGGTGTCATTGGGGGAATAGGAAAGACATGAGCTTGAAGCTGAAAAGCACTTGTGTCCTTGGCAGTGTAAGGAGTGATTTCCCGGAGGAGAGGTACGGTAGCATGATAAAAATAACAGTTTCATGAAGGATCCTTAAACCTGGGGAAAGTCTACTAGCAAGATGGGAGAGAAAAAAAAAAAGGGAGAGAGAGAGAGATTGAAAAGAAAGGAACTTTCCTGGGTAGAAAACAAGATTGAAATTACACATGTAGTAGGAAGACTAATTTGAAATTCAGTAGTTAGTGATGGCTCCCTGTTGCCTGGCCTGTTTTGAGGCAGATACAGCATGATTTTATCTGCTGCTCTAAGCTTGCTCCGAGGACGTCTACCCACTTCCAGGAGTCACATGGCTCTGCTTGTCCTTCAGGCACAAAATGGTATACATGCTATTCAGAGATCAGACGCTGCTGAAATCCAGTGAATGAATAGTTTAATTCTACCAAACTACCCTTGAAGAGACTTTCATTTCATGGAGGAATTTAAAAGGGTTTACTGCTTTTGAAATATTTTGTTTGGTTAAGAAAAAAGCACTTGCTTTTAAACACCCTTTGCTGTACCAGGTCACTACACAGCTTTTCCAGTCAGTTCTTACCCTCTGCCCAAAAATCACATGGCTATCAAACTTTAATGCTCTCTTTTTATTTGTATTGACTTTTTGGCTGAGCACTGCATATGACAGTGCTCAGAAAAACAGTCATTTTGAACTAAGTATTACTGCAGTTCATTACAGATATGCACATTGGGTTCCTTCTTGTTTTCCTTAAAGCAAACTAAAATATTTTAAATTAATTTAGATTTGATTTTCACTCATAGAGGCAGAACACCTTTAAGATAGCCTTCCAATTAAAATAAATTAATTTGTTTTGAGGTGCAATATGTGTCTGAACCATGGTTAATTTTCGTGCAAAGAACGCTCATAAAAATGTCTAGGTGGATCAAACTTGAAAAGTAGTGCTGCAAAGCATTCTAAGAATACTCCTAATTTATGTCATTGCTTTTCTGCTTGCCAGAGAAGTAGATGAGCACTCAAAGGAAGAAATTTTGAAACAAAGCAAAACAAAATGAGGTCTAGAGCACGGGCTCCTAAAATAAAGGCAGCAGAACATTTACAACCTGTAAAGCCATAGAGGCAGCCCATGAAATTACTTTTGAGAATAATTTCGACCACTGATATTGCAAATTAGATATAAACCACTACTCAATGTCCACCTCAGAAGCTACCCTTACTGGTAAAACTTTGAGAATATGGACCAAAAAGGAACTTAGAGGAGTTCTTGAAAACAGAGGTTGCTTTTTCTGGTGTTCAACATGTCACATGGAGAGAGGCAGACACAGACCGCTGGGCCAAAGCACCAGTTCATCTCTGAACAAAAGAGAAAAATGTGGAAATTCCACAAGCGGAGAGGAGGCACCTGAGATAAAAAATACATAACCTCATTATTTGCTCTGAAGTCTTTCATGTATAATGTGTGCATTCCCAGCAAGTAAGGAAAGATTTTGTCTTTCAGGCATTCAATGAGAATGGGCTGTGTTTTATACTTCGTAGTAGTCTGTATGTTACTAATGGCTTATAGATGCATTTTTTGAGCAGAGGAGCAAAACTCCCCTGTCCCTGTTTTCCAGTTTTCCCTGACAGACTTACCAGAACTCTGATGCGTACACAGCTACTTCAGGCAAACATGGGACATTTATTTAATTTGCCTGTATGTGTTGCAATCTCACTTCTCGCCTATCAAGGTTAATTCGAACTAAACAAGTCCTAATAAATTCAGACACGTGGCAGTGACGGTTTGTATTAGTAAACCAAAACGGAAAATGGGGGCCTGATTTTCCTAGACTTTGGACAGTTGTTTTTTTTTTAATTTATGTAGTATTTTGCATAAGCCCACTATGATCCTAGAGTCAAGCATGATCGATCATTATGAATTATGTATTAATAATGATTAATTGCAATGATTAACTGCTGGTGCTCAAGTCAGTGACAACTATAGTTGTCATTGTTATGTTAATTTGCAACACTACAAAAATGATGATGAACTAAATTGACATCATTTACTTAAACATAACCTATATTCTGTTTTAATTAATGTAAAGTCTGTTCAAACAGTTCTATAAATACCTTGCTGGCAATCACGCCAACCCCCATGCTCCCCATTCCTGTATATTAGTAGAGTTTGTTTAATCAAGGTCAAAACATGTTTTTCCCAGATAATTTATGCATAACAATATACTATCCCTCCTTTCTGTTATTTAGGAGGTGAAAAGGGAACACAGCTCAATCCAAAATACCTGAAGAGACCCAGCATCAGGAATTACTTATATTTTCTGCCATTAAGCTCAACTCACAGAGAATGCAATGACTCCTTTAAAACTTGGATGCTACAAGAAATGAACCAGGTACCAAAAACTTAAGGTTCTTACTCTGAAGAATGTAGCCATTTCTATGCGCTGGCCTCAGCACAAAGGATCATCTCTCTTTAACTTCTTGACACAGTCCCTCCTTGTCCCTGAGCACTCTACATTTCCCATTTCCTTAACTGCCCACAGCTTTCTGAAACCTCCACCAAACACTGGAGAACAGAATGATGACTTTGGGGATCAGATGACTGTTGTCAGTATGAAGCAGTTCATGCACCACAGTATGAACCAGTTAAGGCCCATGCAGTAGCTATCACGTCAAGCACTCAGTGAGGTGAGGTAGAGCAGCAGCCCCCTGGACAACTTGGACATACACTGAATACTGACAAGGATAATAGGATGAAGACGACAAGATCCCAAAATGAAGACTTCATCAGGACTGGTCTGAACAACAGAAGACAAGAATTTTTGCTGGGACCCCTTGCATGAGTGACTTACTCAAGAGAATAGGGTCCTGTGCATCTTGTGCAGCTCAGAATAAAACAGGCGTAGTTGAAATGGACAACAGATGATCTGTGTTCAGCCTTCTGCAGCACTCCTGTGCACTGGCTTTCTGCCAAGTCCTGTGCTAACTTCCTGCCTTCCTTGCTGGTTTCCCTTTGGAGAGTATAGAGAATAAATGAAAGGGAGCAAAAAACAACCTCTTTTTTCATATAATCTCTCAAGCTGTTTTTCACAGAAACCTCAGAAACAGTACAAACAATACACAAGAAAGGCCAGGAACCCTGCGCAGTGATGGAAAACTGTCAGGGAGTCCATCCAGTGGCCAAAACACAAGCAAACCTGCCACAGTGAAATGGAGTTAGCTACAAAGCTGCCTGAATTCCACGTTTTCCTTGTACCTTTTCTAATATACATTAGAAAAAAGTATTACAGTATGTAAGCAAGTGTCTATTTTAATCTCTGAATGACAGCATTTTGCTCCAGGCATACTCAGAGTGCTCATCACAGTGGATGATTCTGTGATGCCTTGGGCCTGTGAGAGGATACAGAATTTGTTAAGCACAAGTAGAAAGCATCATCCATAAGATCCTAACTTCATTAAATGAACTGGTAAAGGAAAGTTATTCCAAGAGACTAAGAGCAGGAGAGGAACACTGATAAAGGCATCATCCCCTCTCTCCTCCAAACTAATTGCCTCTTTTTGTTCCATGTCCTGGTCTCCAGGCGCTGAGGTGGCACTGGAGATGCTGGCAGGGATGTATTGAACATTCCTTTGAGTTTCTGCCAAGTCACTGAGAAGTTTCAGAGTAGGGTAGCTCTGGTGAGTGTGTGGACACCCTTGTCCTGTGGCCACTGCAGCTCCAACATGAGGCCAGCCTCATCCTAATGTCACATGGAAAAGGAGCTGCTCCCACCATGGAACCAAGAACGAGTGTTCAGCCTCAGCATGGCCTCACCCAGATCCTTTGCACTGGGTCTTTTAATAATGCAGTATGCAGAGCACAATGATGAAACTTCTACAGTACACAACAACAATTAAAAAAAAAAAAACCTGCTTACCAGTTACAAAATTTTGTATCTTTTTTATTTTTTTTTTCCCTAAATAGCATTCAGCAAGAAAACAATAATGGGTATGTTTCCTTCTTTTAGCCTTTGTTTTATTATAAGCCTAGCTATTGGATTGTAGCAATATATCTCATTAGTTGAACTCAAAATAATTAAGGACCATCTGAAGATTCATTTCCCGGTATCACAAACTGAAAAATAAAATATAAGCATAGAGCTATAAATTAAAAGCATAGGCCTATTAACCATATGTTTCAAAACTATTAACTGCCTGCCCTTCTCATCTGTACTTAGAAGAGAGATCTATGTTCTGATTTAAATACCCCTAGCTGTACTGCCTGCAAAATGCCAGCATTAATATTCCTTGTACAACTAATCTGAGGTAAAATAAAATAAAAACATTAAGCTAATCATATTCCTTGAAAATCATAACCAGCATTCAACATTTGGCTGGTTGCAAAATGTGTCCTCTATGGATTTTACAGTGTTCTCAATTTACAATCAGCTCAGTGAAGGTCATCAGCAAAATTTGAGATTACTGCAATTTGAATTTCCATAGATGTTTTCTTCATTTGATTGCACATTGCAAATAGTTTTCAATAAATCTGCAGTGCAGTTTTTGTTACATCCATGTAACACAGCTCATTATTAGGTTTTGGTGGAAACTGATAGATTCACAGTCTTTTCCACATTAAGAAAGGTCATGTGTGGTCATATGAAAAAGTGTCAGATGCTTTGTGTAGCCAGGACTGTTAGACCACACATTGACCCTTTCAAAATTGGAATACAGGAAATGCAGGAGCTTTGGCTTGCTCAGGAACAGCCTAAAGCAATGAGGTCAGGTGGCTGGCCTGGTGTCAAGCATACAGCTTACTTTCATGGTCCTTCATGCCTCGTATTTGCAACTTGCTTTTTAAAGCAATATGTCCGTTCTTCTTATATCTTTAGGAAGAAATTGCATATTCTCAGCTACAATATCTAGCGCTTCTATTTTCCTTAGCCTACTGCCTTTTTTACAGTATATTTTCTGCAGTTTTGTTTTTTTTTCCATTTGTAACACCCTGATTGTGCTATTTTTATAGAATTATCTGAACCAAGAAAGCTCAGCTACACAGATTATTAGTGTTCAGAGCATCTTTTCTAAAGTGTACTAAGAGCTGTTGGCACGCCAAAGGACTGACTGCACACACTCACACACACCCCTACGCACATAGAACTCTAATTTGAAATCATTGCAGATCCCAGGACTCTCATTTACAAAGGACTCTCATTTACTCTCATTTTCTGCACTTACAACTTTTTCTCTCAGCCCTTATTAATCAACACTCCCATGGGGATCAGATATCAAAGCCTGGCTGCCCAGTCTAAGGCAAACTATCATGTAAATCAGTGGCATTTGAAGAATAAAACAGGAGTGGTTCAAGTCAGCCAGATGCCTCAAGATTAGGTTTACTAAATTCAGCAGTGCACGGAAGGACAAAGGTTGACAAGGTTTTACATCTCCTTAAATTCTACAAAACTGATGTTTTATTGTACTTGAAATGTGATGTATTGGTTTTATAGTGGCTTCTAAAGTCAGGATGCATCAATATTTTGGGAGCTATGAACACTTCTGCATTCATTATTTATTTCTTACTTCTGAGCTACAACTGCACCGCACTGAGACCTGTTCAAATATAAAACAAAAACAGAGCTACTGGACACAAGGAAGAAACACAGTTAACAAACAACATGCTCTTCTGATTTCCCACAGTTAGGAAAAAATATCACAGATAGGGCAGTTCTTATATCATACAGACCTTACAACATATTGCTTTCCAGTAAACCCTAATGATAACAGTTGTTTCCTTCATCTAGCAATGCCGTTGCATAGCTTCCAGATGTATCCCTCTATGAACAGACAGGGAAGAAGAGGACACAAGGAGTCTCTGGTATGGAGATATAATATGGCTGCTGTTGCTGCTCTCTCCTCATGCTGTAAATAATTGGCTAGCACTGCTAGTGCCTGCAGCTGTCAAGCCTCCTCTCTTCTACCTAATGGTGGCGATACTTAGGATAAAAGGCTGTGAGTTTAACTCATCCTCACCTCGAGCTAATGGCATTGGTGAGCCATGAAGCGGGCAGTGCCATGCATCTGAGCATGTCTCATCACCACTGTGACACTTGCCTTGAGCGCAGCCCCTTGGCACTTGCACTGAGGTGTCCAGCCTGCTATGTCCCAATGCAGTGCAGCATCCACGTTATGTGATACAACTGTGCAAAAGCTGAGTTCAAACCACCCCTTCAGCTATGCAGAGCATTTACATTGAGATGAGCTTATACTAATAACACCACCGAGGGTCCTGAGGATAGAAAATATCATTAACATTGCCTTGGTTTCTAAAATGCAGACTGCAGGAAGCATTTCTAACAGTTTGGAGATTATTAGCAGTTAAAGAATGTTATTGTTTTGCCACTCTTCCATGTTTTTGCCCTCTTAATGATCCCTCTGTTCTATGAGCTCTCTTTGAATTTACATATTCAAAACAGCAGATAACTGAGAAGTAACAAAATTCATTTATCAGGGCATTTTTAATGGCCAAAGACCCTATTATCCTGATTTCCTAAAGAATGTCCAGACATATACAATAGGTTACATTGAATTATATATATTGGAACAATTAATAATGAGCATTAGAGATTCAAGACATTTCAGATAGCATAAACCTTATTCAGTAAGCTTGTTAATGCTTGCATTAGGTTGAAATGAATAATAAACTGTCTGAGGTCTCTTGAGAACTCTAAAATACAGTATGAAAAGTAATCTCTTTCCTTGGTGGTGGTTCAAAATATCATCTGACTTTTCGGAATCTAGTGTGTAATACTTCATTAAAACACTTTCTAGATGACTGATAACAAAAGGAAAGCCACTAACACTTCTAAACAGCTAAAACACATAGTTAGTAGTTAATAGGCAGACTTAGCCTTGACTGAGACTGAAAGAAAATAAAAATTAAAAATGTATTTTTTTTCTTTCAAAATTATTTGGGCTTTCACTCCCCTTGGCCAAACTCTGCTTAGACTGTGTTTTGGCAGAATGGAATTAAGGACAAGAATTTAGACTGCAGATTTTGTGGGGTCCCTCTCAATTTCCCTTACTTAGAGGAAAGAATCAGAGCTATCTTCCAGATAAAGAAGGCGGCACTTTCACAGAAGGCATGGTGTACTGCAAAGCCACAGCCTCTCATGGAAAAAAACCTGTTTAGATAACTGTTTGCAGATGCAGAGCGTGTCTTCTGGGAGGATTACTCCTTTAATGCCTCCTCATCACTAAACTGACATGGCTTTGCATATCAGAACAGAGATGGAGCAAAGGTATGGAGATTTCAGAATAGTCCATTTTCCAGAAGGAACAA
This sequence comes from Penelope pileata, assembly GCA_013396635.1. Taxonomy (NCBI): domain Eukaryota; kingdom Metazoa; phylum Chordata; class Aves; order Galliformes; family Cracidae; genus Penelope; species Penelope pileata. The sequence goes on along the minus strand of WBMW01005992.1, from coordinate 1,333,294 downwards.
AGAATGAATCATCCCATGGTTCTATTCCATCCATACAGGAAAGTACATGGCTTGCTTTAATATCCCATTGTGAAGAGCCAGCTGTAGTCTAGATAAACACTTTGTATAACAAACAATCTCTCTGTGGTTTCACTCATTTGTAAGTCAGTGCACCTTATTCTTCAGATCAGTTACCTTAGTCATGGTGACCCCTTTCATGCTTACTTGTAGGCAGGTATCAGAATTCCTGATGAAAAATTCAGTCATTTGGTTGATTATTAATTTTAATCATTTATTTTATCTATTTAAATTTAATCATTAATTTTAATCATCATTAATCATTTGATGCATTGCAATCAAATGTTCAAAAAGAAGTTGAAAGAGACTGGGCTGATGCTGTCCAGCAACTGAGTTATTTTAGCAGCAGTTTGTAGCTTATTTAGCCCATAATAGTTTTGGAGAGTAGACAAATTCCTTCACTCAAAAGTACTTCCCTTAATAGAAGACTAGGATAAAAGAATACTAAATCCAACTGGAAATCAGAACATGTTCAATTTCATAAACTCGACTGTTTGTTTGTTTTGTAAGTAAGTTTTTGGTTATCCTGCATGTTAGCATATCTATATTGAGTTTCCCCCATGAATCATTACCAGGCTGCAGAGCTTCCTGAGCAGGCCTTTGCTGTGACTTTCCAGCCAGGTGTCAAGGATGTTATTATTTCTCTTAGTGAGATGTCAGCTGTCAGCTCTAAGAAAGGAGTAACACATCTGTGTAAGTCACAGCACTTCTTAGGGTGTACTCATCTTCCCTTGGTTTCTGTGCTCGTGCTCTCATCATCATAGACTGGTATTGCAGATTTTCAGTGCTCAGAAAACCAGCAGTTAGGTATTTGACACCTCTAGGCCCTGCTAATATTTCATTAGCTTCTAACACAGTAACTGAATGTAAGAAAGAAAAAAATGTAAAGAAAATTACACAATTCACATCCAGTCTGTCAAATGCAAATGCAAAGAAACCTCTTGGAAAAACATTTAAAAAGGGCATACCTCACCCTTTCTAAGGGAGAAATGGCTGCTTAGCGTGGGGTCTAATGAACTGTCCTGATGACTAGTAAGAAATGTTATATGTTTATATTTGTTTAACTTATAAGTTAAGCAGAAACATGTCTAAATGATCTAGCTGTTGGTACCCAGCACTAACATCTGAAGACAGCTGGATCAATTCAATCAATGGTAAAGATTACCTCTATAAAGCACTGTATTTCCAGAGTGCAATTAATGGGAAAGGAAATCATTGGCTTTGAATGAAGAGATACATAAGATTCCTCTTAATTACACTTCATTACCCAAGAGCAGTCCTTGTGAGTGATACAGAGCAAAACAGTATGCAATCATTTTAATGTCTTATAAGTAAAAAAATCACTGGCCGATATGATGCATGCTAAGAGAACATAGCCTTACTGTTATCTTCTCATTTATATTTAATGCCTACTGTCCCTTTAAATGATGGGATTTCTTCTCCTCTATGAATGGATGTCCTTTGATAAGGGGCTACTTAATTAGAGATCAGAGACCACAAGCATTTTTAGCATTTTGAATAATGCTCTTGTAATCCCAGTCCTTCTCAGGAAAAGACAAAAGACATACAGTATTAGATATTTGGTCATTTTTTGACTATTTTTAAGAGTGCAAAAAATAAGCTGATGAATATGTACTCAAACAATTTTGAAAAATAAAATCAGAACTTTGTTTATTTGATTTAAATTTCCCATGCTTTGGTAGTTTTCCCCCATTTTTGCCTGATACAATCTTAGGGATTAAACAAGGACTCCACAGATCCTTCTGGTTGATTCCGAGACATTTTTGGTGAATTAAGTCTCAAAAGAGAAGTCTTGGGAATTTTGCCATCAGATTAATGATGGAGAGTCTGAATCCTGTATCTGCTTTGTATCTGTTTTTTGGGGAAAAGGCCAGAACTGGGCATAAGGTACTTTATTCATCTGTAGACAGTAAGATCTTTCACAGTTACATTATAAGAACAACAAAACCTGAGAGGAAATAAGCATGTATACTTAAAGTAAAGAGCTTAAGCAAAGAGCTGTTTCGACCGGACAGAAGGACAGGAAGAAATTTCCTCTATGGTCGCATCCTGCTACTACATGACTTCCTATAAAGTCTTGTCATACATGTGGCTATTTTCAGAGTCAATGTGCTCAATGTGTCCAATCTGATTTGGCAACTGATATTTCCCTAAATCCTTATATTTTGTCATTAAGTCTCTCATGGATTTAGTGCAATCTGAAAATGACACTTTATTACTTAAATGTTGTTTTGCATTTTAGAAACAACTTGAAACTTACGAATCCATGTTGCAAAACCAAAAGCGATCAGAGGGACCTGATAAAAAAATGTCACTGATTTCAGTGAATATTGAATCAAGATCTCAAAGAAGACAGCACATCTGATTTCATTACTTGAATTCTTTCCTACCGCTTTTGATTGACGTGTCCATGGAGGAAGAGCGGTCTTCTAATGAGACCACAGATGTGGTGACTCTCACCTTGGGGCACTACAGACCTAATTTTAGTAAACCTTGCCTACCAATTTTCAAGAACCAGAACAATAAAGAAGTGATGACATTTTTCTTGAGCAAATGGTTGGTTTTGAGGTCTACAACAATGTGGGTTCCATTAAAATCCTGACATTTACCAGACCTTGGTAACTATCTTCATTGTTTTCTTTTCTTGGTATTCCTATACAGAGAACAGGAAATACTATGATAAATTTAACAAATGTTTGGTGAATGTCAACATTTTAATGATGCCCTCTGTTTTCTGAAGTGGAAGGGATGGAGCTGTCAGCAGCAAGGGTAGACAGGTCTGTTATCTGAAAGAGAAACAGCCACTCTGAAGATATTTTTCACATGAAACAGTGCTAAACTAACAGCAAGGGACTGTCTTGGAAGTGTCAGTCCATTCTTAACTCACTCTGTACTGCCTAGATACTGTCAGAGCACAGTGTAGGATATATGACACAAGAGTCTTCAAACAACATGCTGATGGGCTTAGCATAAGAAACTGGAGAGACAGATACATATGTTATAATGCAACACCTCAGCGCAACAGAACCTGGGCTGCCGTATTTGTCACAGCTACAAAGAATCTTGCCAGTGTCCTCAACAGTTTTCTTTCTCCTTGCAAAACTCAAACTCTTAATTTATGTTTTTCCTAAATATTTACGGACACATAAACACAAATTTAGGTTGCTCCAAAAGTAATGCCTCCTATTAATTTCCATGGGCAGTGTAACAGATACAAAGAGCACAACAACACTACTTGATAGAGCAAATTCTCAGCTACAAAACACCTTTTCAACATCATCACTACCCACCATTAGCTATGCATTTTTGCCAGAGATGAGCAAGAGCCTGCGTGCCATGATCATAAAAATCTACACCAGCAAAGGTGCCCCTCTGTCGCTGTCTCCACCACTGAAATGAATCATCCACTGCCTCTCTGTGCTCACATTCACTGTTTGGTCTCCATCAATGTTCAGCAAGCATCACTGAATGTCAACAGGTGCAATTTTTTCCACTTGGAGAAATTCAATTCCACGGCCTTTGCTTCATCTGCACTTCCATGCCAGACGCCATTTGGTCAGAGTGCCCCTCTGCTGCCATCTGTCACACGGCAACAAAATGGAATGGAATATTGGTGGGAGGCTTCAGCCTCTACTGCTGTACCACCAACATCTGCTTCTGATGTCATGGGCCAACATCATAAAATAGGAGGCATTACTTTCGGAGCATCCCTCGTATATGTAAGACATTATCGCATACATACATAACATATATACCCCTACTCCCTATAACATGCTGTTAGCTCTTGCCTCAAAACAGTAGCTTAGGTGTGCATGGTGCACTGAGGACATGCAGGGTGCCTCGTCATGCAGGTGTCAGGGATGTTTGTTGGCAATCAGGTCTCCTCTCTCGCAAGAGTAAGGCCCCCCTCCTACATATCTGTGCATCTTGCATATGTGCACGTATGTGCAACACCAGGAAGAAAGGGTCCTGGGTCACGGACTTGACTGTTAGGGATATAAACCACAAGAAATCATGCTGGTGGCTGGTACCTGCAGCATTTTGCTCTTTTTGGATTTTTCTCTCAGTGCAGCTCAGTGGCAGATTTAATTTCTTCAGGCACCAAAACCTGACAGATCCATGACTAGACTCCTGCAAGTTGCAATGAATTGGAAGATCAGGGACATGCCATGGCCTCTGAACATCCTTGTCTTGTCTCCCCTGTAGAGGACCTATAATTCTTGCTCCTCATCTTACGTTTCAGTAACTGCTCTCACTGCTAAGATGGCAAAAGACAGCAAGACAAGCACTTCAGGATTAATCCTCCAGTGCTGTTAAGGGTGGAGTCCTTAAACAGAGGGAATTGGTGTCTCCCAGGTCCTACCTTGGGATGAAACTGTCAATGCTAACGGTCGCAGTCCCCTTAGCAGCCAACACGGCAGGCCCAGGGTCCCTGAGGAAGTGACAGGGCCCCAGGGAGTCAGGGCATCTCAGTCATCCTTCCCTGCTGGACCCTTTCCCAAGACTTTCGGAGCAGAGTTAGAGACAGCAGCAGGAGTTCAGAAGCTGTGGGGCCAGTCTCTTTCTGCTTTCTTTATGGACAAACGTATTCATCAGGGAGGACTCCACTGAAAAAAGTTGCATTTATGCAAGAACAAAAGTGATGAGGATCTGGCTTCCTATGCTCTGTTTTCTCATAAAAATAGCGAACTCTCCCCAGGCATGGAGCCGGGCCAAGCTACATGGTCCTGGCAAGGTACCATCATAGCACAAGGCTAAAATTTCTCTCTCAGAACTTAATATCAAGGAGTCATTTGATTACTTTTAAATGTGGCTTCTTTTCCAATTATTTTTCTCAGCATGCTCTCCCTCCATGCGGAACACAGACCCTGCCATTACACGGCTGTGCCTGGCCACAGAAACGCGTGAAGTGCTGTGTGGAGTGGGCACCGAGCTGCCATCTCCCCTCTCCACTGGCACCTGATGAAAGCACCCTTGGGCTCCCCATGGCCTTAAGGGGCCACGGCTCAGTGGAGACACAAAACAATGTAAAAGCTGTCTGGGAATTATCTGCAGACATTGTGTGTGGATTTGAGAGGTGGTTTGGGACCCCCGACTTGGCTTCTCACAGCACAGCACAAGCAGAGCTGGGAGAGCTGCTGGCTGTGGGCCTGGGAACAGCTTTAGTCATACAGCCATGTGGTATTGCTTCCGTGCTGCATCTTGTCTGACATACACTGTATATACAATAGATGAAAAATAAAAGTATGCTCCCAGTGCTTTGCTAACTCTCCTTATCAGTACCGTATGATGACAGTGAGTGCTTGCAGGCGCTTACAAGCACTCAGAAGAAACTGAAAATGCTCAGCACTTTTCCAAACCTTAAATCTTAATAAAAAAGACAAATATAAATATCATTTTCCACATTTAGACACTATAAGTAATCTTTTTTTTTTTTGTTAATTTAATGGCCAGTAACACCTCAAACCCCAGTAAAAAGTGGTCAGTTTGCAAAATATTAGCAACTGAAATCTTTTGAGAGTTCTTTTAGATCAGTAATAATTGTGTGTAGGGTCATATTTTATAGGAACAATAAAAAAAGGATGTGTAGATTAGTCCAGGACAATGTTTGAATTTGCAAGTTCCAAAAACAGCACAGAAAACAACACAATGTTTCTTCAGAAAACTACATAGACATTAGTGGGATTTTGATGACTATTTTTAAATACATTTGTTAATTTATGATAATGCCTGAAGTTCTATCAGACAAAAAGACACAAGAAATACTATATGCAAAATTCACATCCTGACTCAGAACTGGGCAGTCAATGTAAGTAAATTGATTAAATAAAAAA
>WBMW01005992.1:1293829-1327341 GCA_013396635.1 Penelope pileata | reverse complement strand
AAAAAAAAAATCAAAAAACCTCTGCAGATTTTCTAGAAAGCCAATACAGTAATACTAAGGTGTCTATCATAATTTTACAGGTATTGAGTGGCAAACACTTACCTGCATTAATTCACTCAAATCTCACATTGATCTTCACAGAAACTAATCAAAGATTAACTGCGTACCACTGCACTACAGAACTAAAATGTAGTCATTGAACCCTTTCCAAAATACAGTAATTCTCATGTACAGTAGAATTTTTTGATTTTTTACTGCAAATTCCTTAATACCAGTCCTTTACTCAGGCAAACCTGTGTAATCTGAAGCCTGGCTTCCACCCTGTCAGTAAGCTACAAAGAAGATCCAGCATCTAGTCGAGCCACAAGCTGCACTGAGGTGTATTAGGCACCACAAGAATGGAATGTCTTTGGTAACTCTGCTCTGAAATTAACCTTGATGGACCCAGCATCTATGAAATTCACTTCAAGCTGGATGCTAACTGTAGTTGGTGCATAACAATGAAAAGAGGAATAAATAATGCATAATGAAGATGAACTGTGAGTGGGGGATTCACCATCAGTGAGGAGCATTCATTTAGACATCTGCTTTGTACTTGGGAAAAGTCACCTGAGGCTACAAAATTAACAAAAATGGCTATTACACCAGGCTTTCCAAGAGCAACTCAAGATTTAAAAGGTGCTATTGAAGTTGGACATTTTAAATCAGTAGGGGATAATGTGGATCCCCGAGTTTCAGAAAAGGAAATGGTTAGGAATTTTCTGTACTACTTTGCTGATTTTCATTTACTTTCAAGGCTATGGGGAAGAAACCACAGATGCTGCTGCTATTTAATAAAGGTATCTGAAATACCCAGGTAATGATTGGCATCATATCTGACATTCATGCCTGGCAAGATAACCAAATGGCTAGCGCGCGCGCGTGCAATTTTGATCAAGAACTTAGAGTGACAAAAAGCCAGCATAGTACATTTTTAATATTTTCAGATCAGAGAATCATCAATAATAGACTGAGCTTTTTTTCAGAGCCCTACTTGGATCCTGTTTTGGTTCTTACATATTTATCAGTTTAATCAAGATAATAGAAAATCATCATCTTTGCTAGAGATGATGCCTAAGAATGGAGAAGCGCTAAACCAGAAAACAAATGGATAAGACAGAAAAACTCACCAGCTAGTTTAGACAAATGAACAAAGACTAAGTGCTGTAACACAACTAGACGTAAAGAAACACATCCAGGAATATGATGTGTAAGCCGCACATATAGGGGAAGTTTACTTCAGGGACTCTATAAGGCATTTAGGAATCATACTGGATAATCAATGGTCCGTGAGTGCCTAATGTGATGCTGCATCCAAAAGACACAACACAGTCCCTGGAAGAATAAACAGGAGAATTTCTGTAGGCAGACAGTCTGCAGGCAAGCAGAAGGGAATTACATTAAGTCTGGATTTGGCACAGTCATAATCACATTTGGATGTTTGCGCTGAAATATGGTGTCCGAGATTCATCAGGGATGTTGATAAATTGGAGAGGGTTCAGAGAAAATCAGTGAGGATCATTACAGGATTGGAATGCATGCCTCTAAATTCAAGAACTGCCATGTAGCTGGTTCTCCAAAGAGATTAAGGGAAAACTTCATAGGAGTATTGAAGTAATAGGAAAGAATACTGTGATAACAAAATAATATAACAATATTCAGGACCACAAGTAAAAGTCAGAAACACTGAGTAAAAATGAAGTCCACATTTCTATTAACCACCAGAACAATTGTAAAAGAGCTGTGCTTAGAGTCTCAAATTTGGGAATGCTAACAACACCCTTGGAATTTAAAAGAGATCCTTTAGCTTACTTAGACAAAAATTAACTCAGGAAAGATCACACAAGGTCAGGTTACTTAATTTAAAATGTTTTTTCAACCCCAACAGTGCAAAAATAAGTTATGAATAAGGAACTGAAGCCGAGGGAGACCACATATTGAAGAAGTCAGCAAAGTCTAGAACTTGGAATGCATCTGCTCCTTAACAGATTTGGGGTTTTAGAGGACAGCCCTGCCTCTTGCTATCCTCTTTCTCTACACAACTGACTTGCAATTCCTAGTGATCTACGCATTTCTTTAACACACAGAGATAAGACTCTAAAAACTGCATGCACAAGCTTTCCTTGAGGTTAGCATTATTGCACTGGTGACTCACCCCAGGTGCGCAATCCCCAGAATGTAAGATACCAGCTGCAGGTCATACTACTGCTGTGTGATTGAGTAGCCTGCTAGTCACCAGTTCCCACACATACAGGATTCTCCTTCCTAAATAACAGCACCTTGACTTTTTTTTTTTTTTAAATATATATTTGAATATCATATTAGTTGTGTGTCATCCTATTTGCAACTTCATCTAGACCATAGCTGCTTAGAGCACTTCCAACAATGACATGGAAATAGACCAAAAGCCTCCCTGCAATGGAGGTAGATGGCATTGCCTCATTGCAGTGTGAGCCAGAGGTGCAACACACTCACTAAAATACATTGTTTCATCATGGTTTGCTCTTGATGAATGCCTGCTTGTCATGTGCCACTGCATCCTCTCAGCAGTTGAAGGACTTTGTACTCTGTTAGGGCACAGAAATTCAGTCTGTTTGTCTCTAGTTCTCTTTCTCCTCTGTTCCTTGTTCCCTTCTTTTTAATGGTAAGCAATATCTCTGTCCTCTTGCAGGCTTCTCAAATTCACCTATCCTTTCAGTCACTGTGCAGTAACTGCTCGTTTTAATCCCCATAATACTCAAAGAGCATATTCCAGCAAACCTAATGACTGGAGTACCCTAAAAGTATCTAAGAATATTTGACCTGATCTTTGAGCATTTGGCCAGAGTTCTTGTCCTCTCATTAACTGTTGTTAGCTGTATTAGAGGAGCAACCACAATTTCATTTTATGATGGAAAAAAAAAAACAAAAACCAAAGCTGAATGTTTGTGTTCCTGTCTCATTGAGGTTAGAGACTTGCATTTTCCTCTATCTCCTGTAAAGGAACAATATTTATAAAAATGTTGATGCTGCCCCTTACATCCATCACTAGTTGTAATGAAATGTTTTTCTTAGTCTTTCTGGTCTTGTTCATGCATATCCAAGTATTTTTATAACCAGCCTGCAGCATCCTTTTTCTACTTATGGTTTCTCTTTCATTTTCATGTCATTCAAGAGATCCTGGTGTTGCATTCTGGTCTTTTACTAAAACCCCTCTCCTTTCTTCACATTAGGATAGAGAATTATCTGGTTGCCTTTTTGTGTTTTCTCCACTAGAAATTTCCAGCTCTACACTTCGTGTTTGAAATCCTCCCTAGGACAGTTTGCCAAACAATTTTTTCGGTTTACTGAAGTTCACTCCTGTTGTCTGACTGCTATCATGATGCGTGGAAGCCCTCAGACCATCTCTACATCCAGTCTTCTCTAGGATGAGAGCCATTAATCTGTCACATCAAGCCACTGCTGGCAGATCACATCCTATGCCTCTCTCAGAAGTCCCCTTCCTGGATGCAGTTCTCTGCTAACACACTCCCTCTCCCCCACTGCCTCCTTCTTTCCTGTGCCTTATCATGATTCCCCACTGGTATCATCTGCATGGTTCGAACATCTACCACTCGAGCTAAATGAGGGACTATATTTATATTAGCTACTGGCAACAGTAATTTATTAAATTCTGGAAGATCAGCCACTAGAGGGAATCTAAGACATACTGCCAGCATGTTAAGCTCTCCCTTTGATGCTTTTCCTCTTAAATGGTGGCATTTGGAATGGCTTTATGCATAATGAAAATCTAGTTTTACAACCTTTGATAGACAACAACTACTTGAAATACCTGTTCTCTGCAATGAAAATATCTTTGCTGAACTGCAGCTGCTGTGGGTTATCTCTGAGAGTCCATTTCAATCCTAAAACGAGCACATATTAACTCCCTCTCATTGTCTCTAGATGCAATACTGTGCTTTCTAAGGCTCAGTTGTCCAGGCATCCCCGAGGAAGTGACTGAAATCTGAAACTCAGAAACAAAATGACAAAGTATGTCACAGACTAGCAATTTTGGTTGGTATATTTGCTTCCTGGTGAATTTACATCTTCTGCTATCTACAAGGGAATACAATAACTAACAATAGCTAAAGAAAGAGGTGAGTCTGTCTGCAGACAGAAAAGAGTAAAAGAAGTACAATGATTTCTTCAAAAACATCTTCCTCTTGCTGAAGACATTAACTAGGGGAAAAACAGGGGTAGCAGACATGACGCTTTAAAGCTCAAAGTGATTGGAACGTTTTTGCATAATGCTTTTGCCTTGAAAACTGAAAAAAAAAAAAGAGGCTGAAATGTGTTGACAGGGCCCCTTTAAGTCCTACTGACACACTGGGGCTGGTAACTGCACCCTGTGGTTTGCATTACTTTTTTTATGTGTTCCCATTTTTATGGAGTGCTAAATGGCTTAATTACATTTTACTGGTTTATTCTGCTCATAACTTCATTAGTCTGGCACACACCATTTTCTTCCCAAAATGGAGAACACACCATCATTTTCATGTAACAGTATCTCTAGGTATGTGCAACTTTCTGACAAAGGTAATGTGGTTTAAATCACTGTTTATTAGGAAATTATCAACTCTACATAAAGATGTAAGTTGTGAATAAAAAGCATAAACTGGGCAGACTAAGTTCTTTAGCAGCACATCAGGATCTGATGATCAACTGATTTAAGTACTTGATGGTACTGATGGAGTGAAAGGGATTTATTTTTCAGTTGATTTAATAATCTTTCATTTACTTTTACATAAGGAGATTTCCAGTATTTACTTGGAAACTTTTAAAGGTCCTAAATGCGTACCTTACAAGCTTGATTCCCCTATTATTTGACCCAAAGGAGATGTTATGGTGTGTCTGGTTTTTGATACCTAAGTAGCAGAAGCTCAGGGACTGCAGGACCACCCCATCACGTTCTTCACTTCAGGGGACAGCTTGGCACATAGGGAAGGCAGGGGCGGGATGATCCAAGAAAGCAGGAGGCAGGTCAGGCATGGAACAAGACATGGAAAGACCAGAGCCTGACATTGCACCTGTGGGCTGAGCTGACCCATAACTTGTCTTGTGAGAGCAGCTAACTACTGCCTCATTTGTTTTGAAAGACTGGGATTAACAGTTTGGTTTTCCTTTCTTCCCGGGGTGCCTGATGCCATTCACAGTCAAAGAAAGCAAGTAGTTGATACTTTCTGTCATGTCCATTTATAAAAAAAAAAGTAGGTTTCATAGAGTAGAAGAATGTTTTATGACCTCTCAAGGATGATGCATCTCTAGGTTTAAGTGCTGCAGGTAAAGAAAAGCTGAATTGTTTTGACTTATTTTGAGTGAAAGATGGCACAATGATGCAGGTCTGAAGGTCCAATATCACAGTGACTTCTCAGCTGCAAATACAAGACCAGGAGCTTTGAGGATGAAATTGGATAGCTTCCCTCTGTCCTTGCTTTCCTCTATCCCTATACAGCAGTCATTCATTATTTTGGCTGTTTAAACCAAGTGGAAATAGGATCTTAGTGTCAGAGTCAAGAAAAAAATATGGTTTCTGAAAATATGTATTTCATATAAGTGGTCTTGAGGAGATAGAAAAGGACTTATTTAAATTTAAATGCTCAAGAGAAGGGATGTTTTGTTATATCCCCAATTCCACTTCTGTGAAATCTTCGTACTGGAAAAACATTGGGAAAACCTACTGCCCATTTTTGCCAATAGAGAAATTCAGTGAGACTTCTCTGGAAGTAAGATGGTACCCAGCAAGAGCTTTTAGGCTTCACCAGTGGAACACTACTGGAGTTGTAAGTGATGCCTGCCTATCTGCCCTGCCTCTGTTTTGAAGTAAGATGGTTTACAGTTCACAAGCATATAGAATGCACGAACACAGCTTCCATATTGAATTCTGTCATCAAATGTAGTAATTTAAAGACATTGCTGATGACTTAACATCTTCTAAAAATGTTCATTTACAAATAATCATCACGGTAACTACAAGTATAAGTAATTGGGAAATTCCTTCCAATCTTGCCCTTTTCCTTATTGCTTTTTTCCCTTTTATTTATTCTTTTTTCCCCCTTGTCTGCAGTGAATCACCAGTACACAGGAAGGCAGTGCTTACCTGAAACCGCTGCCATGGAGACTTGAAATTGAAACGGAAGATGACTGAAGAAGAAGTAAGGGTGAGGGCAAAGAGTAGCAGGAGGGACCACAGCTTTTCAAATACAAATGAGGGCAAAAGGACTAGTCATTATACAAAAAAGCAGGCCTTCTGTTCCAGGGATCTGTCAAAAATCTCAGCTTTTTCATACAAGTCTCACCACAAAAAGCCCACAAAGCTGAGAGTGCCCTTTTAAACAAGTCACTGAATCTCATGTAACTGGTTTGTGCTGCATGATTCAAGAGGCACAGGTGACAATAATGGAAAAAAACGACCCATTACAGATTTGAAAGGCATGCATCACTTTTTTTAAGCTAACTTAAAATGGAAAAAATCTCCTCGCTACATTGTTTTTTTTTCTGTTGTTGTTGCTTTTTTGTTTGTTTGTTTTTCCCTCTGATTGCTATATTGATTTCTTCTGCCTTTTATCTATGGCTACAAGCTTCCCTCATCTTTTTCTTCTTCTCTCTTCTTCTTTAAAACCTTTGATGACATAAAAACTCATTTTTGCATTTTCTTTAACCTTATTATGTCAAAATGCAGTCTGATATTTTTTTTCCTGAACTCCTGCACTGCTTGTTAGCTAAGGACCCCTGCCTGCAAAATCAGTTTTAGAATATAGTTCGAGCCCTTCTGACCTTCCAGTGAGCTACACGTCCCATGTAAATGACTGAGAGACTTGGTTCTGCTCAGTTCCCTCATCCATCTTGCATGTCCTTGTCTTCTTTTCACTAAGATGGCTGTTAGCCCTAAAATAGTCGCCATGCATATAGGATCGGATATTTTCTATGGCAGTTTATCTAAAGCAATTACAGTAACAGATGGCTGTCCTCATTGGCTTGAGACAAGTTGCCTTTAGCTTTCACACAGAGTAACTTCAACTGATAAATTATTTAGAAATAAACAGGAAAAGAAGTGGGGAAAACAATATAATTAAATGGCTTTATGGCCTTATCTCTACTTTTTGAAAAACTAGATCTCCAATTTAAATTCATCGTGTGTTGAAACAAAAGTATTCTACTCTGTTTTGTGCTTATTAAAATATAGGAATATTTGTATTAAAATATGAATCAAAGGAATTGCAATAATTTATAATTTATAATTTAAAACTAAAGCCCATCACATTTGTATTGGTAGGGGAGCTATTTTTCCTGCAAGAGCACACTTACAAAACCAAAACATCCCAACAACTCCAGTTCAGAGCACTTTAAAAGAAAACGTAAGAAAGGCATAAAATGAAAAAGACTCAGCGTATGAACAGCTATGTTGGGTCAGACAACAACAGTCTAGTGCAGGATCCTATCTCAGATAGTGGCCAAGGGTTAGTGCCTGGAGAACAGTATAAGGAAGGAGAAACATGCAGTGATATTTATTATAGGCTACACTCCCTGTGGTTCAGAGCCTTTGTGTTTAATTGCCTCTGATTAATCTCTCTCCAACAAGCTTATACAGTTGTCCCTTGGACCTATGCGAAATTTTGTTTTGAATCTGCCATCTGACCACTCAGTTTAGTGGCCTGTAATTCTTGTACTGGAAGACTCAGTAAACATCTCATCTCCGTTTATCCTCTGTTTGCCCTTCGTGATTTAATAGACCTCTGAGGTACCTCTCCTCAGTCATCCTTCAAAGTGAGTGAGGACTGCACAGAAAAGAAAACGATATATTGCCTTTCTAGCTTAAGAGCCTTTTGCGCCACTAGTAGTGATCCCACTAGTGTCCAAGTTGAGAATCTTGTACTAAACTTTATGTAATCCTGGAAATTGATCGGAGATTATAGAAAAATAAAGGGTTCCTAATAATTAAAAACCAGCAACTTTAGAGCACTACAGTTTATATAAAAAAGTCCGACAATATAAGCTAGGTGTGTCCAACCAACTCTCTGGAATATTGTTCTGCCCATTCAGGGAGTACTAAGAATCAAATTTTATTTTTCCTGGACTGACAGTATGAAAGACATGAGCACAACAAGCCACATCGTCCAGGCACCATCACAGCAAGTTGAGTTCATGCACAGTAGGTCAGTCTGGTTCTCCCTATCATGCAACAGGTTGGAGATAAGTCCATAGTGAGGCACAGAAAGACTCATGCCTCCAGAGTGGCTGAGGTATCAATGCTGTCCCATTCATCTCTGAACCTCTCTTGTGATCAGGAGTTATGGCCTAACACCTTGACAGGGAACATAAAAATAACTGACATTTGTCAGAGCTGAGGCTTGCCCATAGATTTTTGTCATATATGAATCCCCTGAAATCTGAACATGGTTTTCTCCTATAGGCCAAACTCCTCCTGTCTGCAACTCTGGTTTTGCCAGCAGAACTGCCTCCCAGGGTGAACAACTTTTGGTAATCAGTTTTACAGTCTTTGGAAAGGCAGACATATTATCGTTAGACACAAACAAACACACCAAACCAATCACTTGCTCAGTCTATGCTGTCTGAGTAATAATTATTATTTCACATGGGCCCTGATACTTTAGGATTATCACTTAATTAGCTAAATATAAATAGAGCAAACAATTGGTGCAAGTCCCACTGGAGACAGTCCTTGGCTCCATGATGGATCCCCAAAAGAAAGCCTGGCAACCGGAAAAAGACAGCTCTAACAGCCACCTGCTTTGGATCTGGCATGAGTAGATGGACAGAGGCTTTTAGTCTCTTTCAGGATGCTACCCTGCACAGTGGGGTATTAAAAACAGCAGCTGTGGTGTCAACATGGTTCTTTGGAGTGCTTTCAAACCTTATTTCTTCCCCTCAGAATGGGTACATTTCAGAAGGTATAGATTAATTTCAAGAGTGTAGTAGAGAAGGCTTCCTTTATCCTACACACATTTGCAGTAGGATATTATTTTCACATAACCTATGACAAAGTTCAAGCTGCAGCTCTGTCGTGCTCTTCTCAAAACAACACAGGCTCCTGCAAGCGCAACCCTGTCAGTATGGGTGTACCCAAAGCCCTCAGCTCAGCAACACCATGGTTCCCTTCCTGCAGTTTAAGAATACATTTCCCTTCAAGCAGTCACTTGCACAGGCAAGTGGATTTAAAACAATATGCAACCAGACTGGTGGCTGCTTTATTTAAGGGCCTTTCTCAGCACTTTCCCAGTCTGTGGCAGCCATAGGGAGCCATGTCCTCTGCCCTCACCCTCTGAGCAAGCGTCAGTGTCTGGGAGGTCCTCATCTCTCTGCATGAGCTGATGAGCTTTGGTGTTCATTGACCACTGAATTATGGCCAAAGGCAGATATAAAAGAAGATACTCTGTTATCTCTAGCTCTGCAGGCACCTCAGTCCTTAAGAAATAAGAGTAAAGGCAGGATGTTAAATGGAGCTCAGTCAGACAGGGAGAAGCTGCGCCCTTATATTTTGCACTAGAGGGCAAAGGCATGTGAAATTCAGTAGCGCCAAATGAGCATTGGGATTCCTCCTACTTTATCGCTCCATTTGAGGCTGAAGAAATATAAGACCTATGGGTCGAAACACATGAGGATATTTGCAAGAGACCCTGTGAAATCAGCCAGATGTTTCTCATTGTTTTACAGGATGGAAAGATGGAGATGTACCGGCATGTAATAGAAGTAATCCCTGAAATTTCCTTAAATCCATTTGCTTACAATAAAACAGCATTTTCTATTTGAAAACTTCTTAACATCCAACAAGACATAAGAGACTGAGAGCATTTGCACAAGTCAGGGCCTTGTATTTTGACCCTGAGTATGCAAGCACTACAGACTTGCTATGTGGATGTCCATGTATGTGCCTGAAAAAAAGAGAGACGCAGACATCAGTAGCAGAATAGACATCCGCCTGGCTGTGAATCGTGTGAATCTTTGGTATTTTGAACCCACTTAATGTTAGCAAATGTCTGCAATTTAATTGCAAGTCTGGCCCTTGGTGTTTTGGGAGTGAGGGATATGACACTCACAGATGTATAAGAATATGGGAGGAGATAGGAAAAAAATGGAGACAGGGAAAACGCACAACAACTTTAAGCTTTTGGCTTTAAGAGATCTTCTACATTATCTTCCTTCTACTGCTTGAAGATGCTGGCAACCATCACTGAAAGATATTTTAATTGCTCTGTTCACTGCTTTTTAGCAGGAGAACAATTTACCCTGTGTGCTGACTAAATGCACTCTTGAATTGATAGGTGCCCTGACACACACTGCCAAGATATCAGATCACTCTGTGCAAATAGTGGTATTCAAAGCTAAATCAAAACACTGCTTTATCTCAAGTCACTAGGACACTGCTAATAAAGGGTTTTGAAATCCTCTCTGCAGGGGAGCATCTAAATCACAGAATGCGATTTTATTTCCCCTAACTGAATGATTAAAATCAGTCAGCCAGGAAAACAAAATAGCATAGCTCTTGCATGTTCTCCTTCCTCTCTTTCACTTCTTCGCTTTGAGCAGAAAATGCACAAATGCACCTAGAGGAGGTTGATACAGAGGTACGGCTGCGAATGCACTGCGTGACATGTCCCTGCCCCCAGCTGGCCCGCACCGGGCAGGTGCGAGAAGCCAGTGGAGCATGGAGAGCTTCGCTGCTTGCTTCCCTCCTTCACCAGCTGGGAAGAGGGAGCATGAGAGAAGAAGAGGGAAGGCAGCAGATCTGTCACTTGGCTGCTGTTCTGCATGAGCAGCCTGCAGGCACTGAGCAGGCAGCCTACAATCCGCAGGGGCCCGCCAGCCATCACCGCTCTGCTGGGCTGCTGGCCCGCTTCAGTGCTGGGCCAAGAATTAAAACTGCAGCAAACTCACTTCTAAGTAAACTGAAGGAAATAGCAGGAGCAAGCGCCTGGGAGCAGCTTCCTGTGATCAGAGCACTTAGCCAGCACCACCGCCGATAAGGAAGCACGGGCGACACTGCTTTTTATTCTCCCTTTGTGGGTTTGATCTTATTACAGAAAACAAATTTACCAAGCATGAATTACCGTAGAAATTCTCAATGCTTTGGTGGAGAAGAAAGTCAGACACGGATGCTGGTAAATGCGCATGGCTGCTAGTGAGAAAACCTCTCCTCTGCACACTTTCCTCTCCTAACTTTCAGCCAGGAGCTGCTGTGAGAATTATTTCAAAAGACGGCTGCAGAAAAAGGATCAATTAATCTGCTGAGTGAATTTCAGAATCCATTCTCAATGCTGCTGATAGCTGGAGACCCCCTCCCTGCGCTTGGTAATTACCTCAATATTTCCTGCACACTTGTTTAAACGGCTTACACTTGGGCTGCCTGTGAAGAAGAGCTCTCCCTCCGCTGATCTGAGGCAGGGGAGAAAGGCAGCTCGCCTTATCGCTCCGCTTCACTCCATCTGCGGCCAGCGGGGGGGCCGCCTCCTCATTGTCCCTGGGACAGGGGACGAGCAGGCTGAGGGACGCAGATAGATGTGACACCAAAGGGGAGCGGGACTTTCCTACCGTGCCATGCCGCAGAAAACTCATCATGCTCTTGCGGTTTCAAAGACAAACGAGGAGCCCCTTTAAACTAGAGGCCTGTCCCTTAATTATACAAATGTGGTGATCAAAGTTATTATCTGTCCTTACAAAGGCTGGAGCTTTAATTGAATGGCGTGTTGCTACCTTTGAGAGAAAGTGTTCAATCCTTGTGGAGAGCAAAGGGACAGGAGGGAGAAAATGGAAAAAAGCGAGAGCAAGAGGAAAAGAACAAGAGAAAGGGAGATGGTATTTAACAAGTAGGCTGCTTTATATGGAAATGTAATGAATACGGTTGATAAAAAAAGGGAGAGACAAAAGTTGTGAAGTTTCAAGCTGTGAAAGAACTTCAAAGTGTATTCAAATGTCACATTGATTTTTCTTCAAATCTCTAAGTAGGAAGTTTTTCAAAAGAGGAATATGATCCCCTATTTTATCCACTAATGTTTTATCTACAAAAAGGGGAGAAAAAGCACAGTGTTTTCCTTTCACATGATATAATCCCTATATTGGAAGTCCTTATCTTTCTTTCCTAACCAAAGATTTCTTCCGTGTCTTTGAGAATGGTGACGTCTTCACCATATTTGCGTATTGTCAGGTAAAGTCTGAAGAATTTCAGGTCTGGACCCTGCTCTGTGTTGAGCTAAGTGGGGGCGAGCCACACCACAGTGGGACCTCATTACCATGGTTCTCCAAGCTAACGATGGTAAGACAGTATTTCCTTCCTTGGAAAGAAATGATGGCACACCTCTGGAAGCAATCTTCAAAGAGACACGTTACGAAGTCAAGAAGGTTCTGCATGGGGGTGGTAGCACATCAGCAAGGGAACACAATATAATTATGCTAACTATTAAGGCAGTGGCTCAACCCAACATGAACAATTTAGTCCAAAATTAAAATTGACATCATGACCATATATTATGTTCAATAGACTGACACGTATCTAGTCACCAGGAAGAACCCATCTTATGCTCTAAAGAAATGACTGCCTGCTGTTTTATATGTCCACTGCTTTCCATGAGAACTTGATAGAAATTCTGAATAGCACTTCTGGGAAGCTGAGCATAATTAATACAAAATAAGCCATTAGAGAAAGCAAAAGCTATTTTATGGCAAATTTTGACTATCTCCAGTTCTTCTTCATGTCTGAATTCCTAGACCAATGCAAAGGAAAGGCTTATGCAGCACTCACAGAACAAGGACAACTCTGTAAATGTGCAGAGGCAGAAGAGTGAAAAGAAGAAGATTATATTTTAAGAAATTGTGATTTCTAAGCTGCTCTCAAGGTTTTGGGGTGATTTCATAGTATTCCAAAGTTAACTTTAAATCAGAGAGATTACTTTTGACTTTGAGGCTTGTCTGGGAGCCTACTGCATATTAAACAAATTCTGCTGAAGGTCACATATTATAAAACTGATACAAAACTTATGAGAAAAATAAGGATCAAACCAGATCACAATAGTTACATCTTTGTCAGCAGGCATGTTCTGTGGTGCACTGCATGGTCCTGGAAATAGGCATGAACCTTGATTACCTCCTGGCCTTGTAGGGGCTGTACCATTCATTCCATTGCAGTCTGAAGAGAAACCAGAGGGCTCTGAGGGGCATAAGGAGCACTGCAATGTACATCTCACTTAAGACAACCCAGACATCACAACTGCATGAAGACCACAGAGATGAACACTGCAGAGCATACCTGCTTCAGATAACTCACAGAAGTTGTTACATTTGTCAAGAGACGAAGCCTTTGCTTATCTTGTGCTTTGTTTTTCTGTTCTTGAGATTTGGTGCTTTCACAGATAAATCACAGAAATGGAAGATAACACATTCTCTTCTTTTCCATGTTTATTTCCCTTCCATGTGGATTTCAGTGCTAATACTATTAAATCCAGACAGGACACAGATTTACGTGGACAGTGGCCCAGAAATTGGATTTTTTACTTAAAGAGATTTCTATTTGTGAGTCAGCTGGACGTGGGAAGGGTGCCTCAGCTGGCTGCCTAAGATTGCTGCTTTATGGAAGAATCCTAGAACAAGGTGATGCAGGGGCAGAGTCTCACCTACATGTCTGCCTGAGACTCTGTAGCTGTCATACTCTGTGGAAACACAGGCAGGTGTAAAATATAGACGTGCTATACCAACGTACTTGTGAAATAGGGCTTTCTTCAGCCAGAGGAAAGCTGTAAGAGTCTGACTTTCAATGAGTATTTTGTAGAGTGGTAGAATTCAGATATTATAGTGAGAAAAACTTCTGGATATGTTTCCAGTTAAGATGATAAGACTTTGAAAAAAAAAGATTTTAGTAGCAAAGCTTACATGACCAGGTGGAGCTCTCCACTCCCTATGCTGACAGCTTTGAAGTCAAAATAACCACAGTTCCTGTTGTAGGAACACTGCCAGTGCTGGTTCTAACGGTACCCATTCTAGATTGCTTGAGGAAATCTTTTGGTCTGTTCAGTATCTGCAAGACTCCCTTCTTCTCCAAGTCCTTCAGTAGGAATAAACCAGGCCTTCAGCCTCTTGAGTCATGTGTAGAAAACAGAGCCAGTCCTTCCTCACAGGGACTCCACTGTACTGTCTGTAAGGGATTGAAATCTGCTACAAATGTAGATGAGAAAAGTAAGTAGCATGAGCCAGGGCTCTCTGGAGGATGCCAACAAGAGCCAAAATGAATGTTGGGAGTAAGATTTTGAACATACCCTTATCTGGTCCTCCTGACATGGACCTAGCAAGGAAAAGGTGGATGGAGCCAACAAGAAGACCTAAAGGGAGACAATCCAAACTGGCCAAGTAGGCAACATGGCAACATAATGGAAAAGACATAAAGCATTTCTCTTTCCTAAAGGAGTCAGATGAATAATTATTTTAAAGCTATTAGTCCTCTTGACTTTTTTAAATATCCCCCAGAAGCTTTTTGCAGTGTGTGCTCCTCCTTCTGTGACAGCTTTCACTCTGCTCACAGCTTTGTTCCTGTAAGTTGCTCATGCAATACTAATTGGTGAGATTTTCTCAACAGGTGTGTTCAGGCCCCAGGAATACCTGCTAAATTTCTAAAACAACTGGAGATAAGACCTGAATAACAATAAACATAATTATTCATCTCTATACGGAAATATCAATTTGTCTTTCTCCTGCTTTGTAATATAATTACCTCCTTCTTAAGAAAACAGAAATATGCCCTTCTTCTTCTGCGACATTTTCAGCTCCCTACGAGATAATTCACACAAACTTCATAGGGAGAGGTTTGTTTGTTATTTAAATTCTGTCCATAGAAAATTTATCCAGAGTAGAGCAGGATGCACTGAACTTCATATGGTTGCTTGTTGAGATAAAGGATTCTTTTGGAGCCCATGGAGAACA
Source organism: Penelope pileata (assembly GCA_013396635.1). Classification (NCBI taxonomy): domain Eukaryota; kingdom Metazoa; phylum Chordata; class Aves; order Galliformes; family Cracidae; genus Penelope; species Penelope pileata. Next base: position 1,312,359 of record WBMW01005992.1, on the reverse strand, counting down.
CAAGACTGCCACCAGAAGGAGGGACCATCACAAATCTTGGCTCATTTGCAAGGTGCATTTCCTTCACCTTGTCTTTTGTAATGTAAACACATTACATTTCAAAGCAAAAATCTTACAATGACAGACAACTACAGAAGGGTTGAATACCTGGTGTGATAAACTCCTTTCCTGCTCCCTCCCCACAAGTAACCTTCTGTCAGCATTAGAAGCCTCCACTCACAGTACTCAGTTTAGCAATAGCAAATTCCCCCTCCAGTGAGCCCCTCTTCTGGAGAATCCTTTCCTAAAGCTTTTGAAAAACCCAGGAAAGTTAAAGCCATTCAGTTATAAATTTTTCTGGACAGGACTTTCCTACACAATCATGGATGTCTTTCTTCCAAAGATTCTCTCAGATTAGAGGGCCATTATTTACCCCTGTGGTAGGCACCACGGTTTTGTCTAAAATCATAATCATCTAATACTTGGATTATACTCAGATTGTTAGTAGATTTCCTCAAAGCCGAGATTTAGCCCATCAGGCTACAATTCTTAATTTTGTTCTGTTATTTGCTTTAAAAAGTACAATAACTTTTATTCTAAGTACAAGCATCAGGCTGGGTTTTCCTTTTTAAAGAGAACAGCTGCTATTTTTAATGATTTATTGCCAGTATCTTCCCTGTTTTGCACTTTATTTCTTTCAGAACCCCCTGATGAATACCATCTGGTTCAAGTGATTTACTACGCTTGCATTTCATGAGCTGCTCCACGACATCCCAAATTAAGACAAGGAAAATATAGTCTGTGTTTCAGGAAAATCTTTCTGACAGATCTATTAGACCATGGAGTAATCTTTCAGTGGGAGTCTCATTGTCTGAGACATTTATAGCAAGACTGGACAAAGCATTGGTAAAATATACTGCAGGGGACAATTCTGCATTCGGAGAGGGGTAGTCTAGATGTATGGCTCTGAAATTGAGCTGGTCAGAAAAAATTTTAAGGGAACCATTTCTGTCAGAAAATACAGTTTTGACAAAGCTAAATATACTTTGTTAAACTGTGTTGATTTTGCTGGCCGTTATTTCAAAGAGAAAAAAGGGCAGAATTTTAAAGTCAAAGTGTCAAGCTGCAGATTTTTTTTTATGAATAAAGACTTCCATTTCTTTCCCACCAAACATTTTTTGATCCCATTCCTGCAGTACAGAAATCAAAGTGAAAATAAAATATTTTGAATAACCCAAAATTTCTACTCTTCCTTCCAGAACTGCCCTAGAGTAATACTGAAATGCTCAATTTTGCTGCAGTCAAAAAATGAAAGCAGATTAGAAATGTCCTACAGCTTCACCACTGAAAATTGCCTTCTAACACATTTCTGAAAGTTCTCCATGGCAAATGTCACCTCTTTATGCTCCAAGTTTACGACTTGTTTCTCTGCATTTGTCCTTTCCCTAAGTCATTTCAATGCTTAGTGCCTCAGTTCCTTCCAGATTAAAAGGAGAAAAAGGAATGTGCATTTTTCTCTGAGAAGCAGAACTGAAAGGCACTTCATAATAGCTGATATTTTAATAGTGAATATCTTTCTCATTCCCTGTGGCACGGCTTCTTTATAGCCCTCAGGTTGCTTTGCAGTTTGGTTCTGCTTTCATTGATGTGTTTTATCCTTCCTGCTATAATATAATTGGAAATCTTAATCATGGTTGAAATCACTCTAAAGACAGACAGGGAGAAGCAGTCTAACTTTGAGGTGGACTGGATTTTTTTTTTCTAAAGCTTGGCTGGTCACATAATTTCCTGGAAACCTTTCTGCCCTCTTCAAGAGTGGAAGAAAAAATACAGGCTCCTTATATAAACAAATCAACTTTCAAAAGTTTCAAAGCCTAGTATTTATTTTTGATGTCCTGGGACATGGCTGAGTTTAATAGCTTTGAAAACTACTGTCCTTAGAGGCAGAAAGTGACTGTATTTGAAGGCTGCCAGTTGCTTCAACTTTCTAAAGGAAGCAGCCTTCTCAAAGTGTTCTGCTACTCCTGTTGGGTCTTCTTTTAGTCGCTGTTTGAAGCCTAATATCTTTCACAAAATAGAACATGAATTTGGAAAAAGCAAACACTCCTGGACTCCTACTCAGATGCCTCCCACAGTGAGTTTCTTTCCCTTCTCACAAAAATTCTCTTTTCTGCTAACAGTGGCAAATTACCTTTGCTGTCTCAAATGAGCCCTGGATGCTTCCCACACACATCTTGGCTCTTTGAAGATTATCTGAAATACAGGAAAGTTTCCTTCCCACCTTGTGGGATCCATCTGTGATCCCACAGGGGACTGGAAGAGCGAAGTGTTCCCATCTCCATCTGCGGAACCAAGCCTATAGGCAACTACCACTGCTCAGTGATGCCTTAGCAACTGTATGATCATACCTTGTGAGTGTGAGGTTGCTAAGGTTACCTAGCTACCATGTGTAGTTTTATAGATTCTTATCTGCTCTTCAGCTTTGATATAAAAGAATGTATATGCAAACTGGGCATCTTCTATTGCTGTCTTGTATTTGTACAATAAGCTTCTTGTGCTCCGTTTCAAGAGGTGCAGGCTTTTAACAGGGTACAGAGAAAGAAGGTGCTCATAGGCCCCATTTGACTGTTTTTTAACAAAAAGAAAACTGAGAAATAGCTACCCTGTAGCTGCCATAGCCTTGAGCGAGAAACTCCCCTGAACCTGAGCTGCAGCACAACAGGTGAAGGGGATTTCTAGTTTCTTTCACAGCCAGTATCTTTGAGTAATAACGCCCCACAGTTCATCTTGTGGCGAGCAAGAGGAAAAGGAAAGTCGCAGATAGGTGGAAAGAGGTAAGAGACATGGTTGAAAGTTACTGACAGATTTCTTGTCATAATACAAATAGTCATACTAGTCTGCAAGGAAGGCTTTCTGCCAGCTCCTTCTGTAACATATACTGTAGGACTTAAGTCACAAGGACGAAACTGTACTTAACACAACATAAATGCACTGCTCTCCCACATTCATGATGCACATCCAGGATTGGTTTAGGTAATATCTGAATTCACAGCATAACTTTTTTTTATGTGTGTTTTGCACACAGGGAAGAGGTGAAACATGTTGATAAGTGAATACAAATACATCATGCTTACTCAAATTCATAGAAACCTTTTCCATAAATATAGTTGAGGTTATTTTTGCTGTGGCTGGGAAACAAGTGACCCCTTCCTACAGCTTGCTGCACTCAGAAGGGAGCTGTGCTCTCCCAGCCCCTACCTAACCTGTGGATCTCAAGTGACTTGCAGTGTTCACTCTGGTTTTTGGGGATTTCTTTGAAGTTGTAAAACCTGACCCTCAGTGACCACACCAAAAGGGAATTTGTCAGCATGCAGCAAGGACCAACCTGCAGAGGTTGAGGCAAGGCAGCCTGAGGAAGCACTAATGTTTTGAGGGCACACTGCGCAGAGAAGATTTTAATTCATATTTTCACATCATACTGTTCTGTGAGAGTGGAGGAGTGAACTTGATGCAGGGGGGTATGGTGGCCATTACGCTGTGCTTTCAGTTTTAATATTGGGATCGAGAAAATAACTATAATAAAAAAGTCTACTCAAGAATTAATCTATAAATTACTTAATCAATAAATTACTTCTATCACAAACAGTGCAGTCTGCCCATCATGAAGTATATGCACATATCTGTGATAAAAAAAGTTCCACTAACTGTGATAAAAAATGTTCCACTAACCTGCTCATTTCAAATGCATCATCCAGATCAAGTATTTGATGATTAGCTTTAACTATTCCTAATGTGTTAGTCTTGCTCACATCCACCCAGATACTGGAATGAGTACTGTAGCATTTAGTAGCAAATACAAGAGATTGATCTTCTCATGAGGTCTGAACTCATCTGCTGGATAAGCTTTTCCACTAACACCCACACTATGGCAAATATTTCATTTTTATGACTGTAGTCTTGCACAGTATTTCCATCCTCAATTAGTATCAAAGATTCTTTATTTCTGAACATTAAACACATACATCCACATATTCAATTTTGTTGTCCAGAACATGCAAGAAAAAGGACTTCACTTGCAGATGAACTATCATCAGGAAGCCCTAGAAGCTTACTTAATGGATCAGAAAACACATTCTTATCTCACTTTTGATTTAAACAGTACATATGCAATCACTTGTTGCTTTACTTATGCAAAAGCAAACTAAGGTAAACATCATCAGCTTCCTTGAATCTGCATTAGGAAGGCCAAGTCTCCTGTGAAAACTGTGCTGAAGTATAATTGACCGTGTTACCTTATAGCTTAAGGGGCTAAGTTATTGCCAGATCAAAGAGGTCAAGCCTTAAATAACAGTGGTTGTTTCAGATCCACGGAATGCTATTAATGTTAAAAGCAGTTACGATACAACTTAATGACCTTGCCTGCTTTACTTACTTTTTTATTTCTAGCATGTAACATTTTTCACAAAGGTTACAGAAAGATAGCCACCTGAAGGCAAAAAAGAATTTCATATGATCTCACTTTTAATTATCTAGTACTAGGTGGTTAGATTCTGACACCCTTATACACATTGTTCCCTTACTCTGTAAAGACTTTTACTAATTCCCATGGTGGTATGTCTTTACCTCCATAAAATCAAGAGGACAGGGATCTGATATTTAAATTCTGAAGGAAAAAAAAAAAACACTGCAGTTTATTCCGGAACAGATCTGCTGACTAGTGTTTTGCTATCCCACAAGGAACAACAGAAAATATTTCTAATTCTTCCTTTAGTGGGCACATGGGGCTTTAGATACATAGCTGACTTGATGAGTGGACACTCTGTCAATAAGGCATTATCTTCCCACATATCCTACTTACCATAAAAGGAATATTTTATTAGCAAGCTAAAAAATTCATACTTAATTTCCACTACAAAGAAGAGGTGAAAACCAAAGAAGAACACTGCAACCTACCTGACAGTAGTCACTATATTCACTGATTGTGTATAACGCAAACAGAAAACGCAGCATTCAACAAGTACACTGTGTAATTCTATTCCTCCGAGTGCCTATTTCCTGCTCCTGTAATTCCAATAACCTCTGCAAAGTTACTGCCAGACTACATAAGAGAAAACCAAAGTTGAAACAACACCATTAGGCATCTTCATCTGCTGAAGTACATTAATATGGAGCGGCAGCATACAAGTAACCTCACTTGTTTTCTTCAAGAGTTACTAGTCTCTGGTCTCACCTTCTAAGAGTGACTTAGGAGAGCGTCTCTAAAATACATGGCTTCTTGAAAGTGAATGTTAGTGCTCCTGAGAGATACTGCAATTTGATTTCTGACTCTGGGTCACAGGACTATCTAGTGAGTTTCTATTTTCTCAGTTTTCCAGGCAAGCAGGTCAGGGGGGTCTCCTGTGAGGCAGATTAAACTAGACAAAAGTGGATCATGTTCCGGTCTGGATAAAAGTCTGTGCTTGTGAATCATATTGTTAAAAGCTAACACTAACCCAAATAGTCATGAGGGTTTGGAGAGATACAGTGTTACCCACTGTATGTTTTCATTACTATAAATATGTAGTTCCATCTATACAGAAATATCATAAACATGCTTACTGGAATATTGTCATGCCACATTCAAATTCATTAACTCTTTTAAAATAGCAGTGTTAAAAGTGGCCCATTAGATAAGGTCATTACAGTACTGCTATCTGATAATTTTGCTGCTACAATAATTAAAGAGAAGGCATTATAAAGAGCAAACACATCACATGAGGCTCAAAGGTTCAGAAGTAAAATGGGTATTCCAGGTTGCTCATGGAAGACTTTATCGAAGCAGGAATTACATGTCCATGGATGCCATCTCCTGCCATCTCCCCTGAGCAGGGCTGTCCTTGCTGACATGCAGGCAGCATAAATCTAGGGCTATAGTCCTCATTTTTAAAATAAATCTCAGCTACTTTTTTTACTAGCCCTGGGGAAAAAATGCTAATAAATGTTAAAAGCTCATCAGAAGATTGTCCCAGGTGCCACTGTCACCTGTTGCTACCAGAAAGCAAGTAAATACTTCATGCTAAATCCCACACTAAATTTGATTTTTTAAAAAATTCTAAGCTAAGCCTTTTTAGAATGCTAAATTACTTTTGATCCTTGAAGCATTTTGACAATAAATGAGTCTGATATAGCTTTAACATTTAAAAAAAAACTGTTTATTTTCCAAATACTTTACATATACTGCTGTTCCAAAATCTACTAAAGGTCATTATTAAATGAGATTTATATATTAAATGATCTGATTGGCAGTTATGACTTAATAGCTGGGCATTTATGGAAAATCATCATGCAGGTGAGATATAATTACCTTCAATTTCTCAGCTTTACAGAGAAAATTTCATTATGGAATTCATTTTTTTTTTTAAAGCTTCAAAGAAAAAAAAGAGAACAAAACTGAAAAGGAAAAAGACTCATCAGTTTTTAAATGTATTTTCTTCATGAGAAATTACTGAAGCAGAACATGAGAACATGAACAAGCCTGCTGCTAGTTTCTGGAAAAAAATAATGAAAGTGCAGTTCAGACCTTATTTTTTAAAGAGTTCAAGTTCTACCTGCTATTCTTTGTTTGATAAATTATATTAAGAAAATAAAAGCTCATATGTTGGTCAAGATTATGACAAGTGATATTATTTTAGAGCTTCATACACAGAAAAGTGCTTCAGAGCAGATTAGGAAGTAAGCACAAAAATAATGTAATTTACAAAAATGAACAGTAGAATTGATTTTCATCAAATTGAGTAAAATGTTAATGGTTGAGATCAGAAATGTAATTTAATGAGACTCAGAACTTCATAATTTGGCTTGTAAGTAAAGCCACAAATTCCTTAGGTGACGTGCCCACGTAGGTTTCAGAAAAGTGCTCAAGTAAACTTGAATGAGGCAGACATCACATTTACTTGAATTAAGAGAGAACCACATACTCTAACAGAGCCTAACTCTGATGACACTGTATATTAAGCTGGTGCAGACTGTGAGGAATTTTTAAAGTCACCATGGTTTGTTTTTCAGCAATACATCTAAACTGATAGAAATACTGCTGTGGATGCCTTAGAGCACGGAAACATTTTCCCACTGCCTAAAGAGCAAATAGAGTTTATTCCCTTAAACCTATGTCTGTACGATTCCTCCAGATAGACTTCAGCCCTGTGTAGCACAGAGTGGGCCTGAGGTTCTGACTCTGATTAAAAAGCTCTGTTTCGTAACCAACTCTAAAATCACCCACACTCCAGAATTAGCTACCTTCATATAGAAAGCATTAGTAGTCATGGGTCAGAGAAAAGGATGGGATTCAAAGGGGGTCAGGAGTCAATTAGAACTAAAGATGCCATTGCAGATGGTGGACTCGCATAATCCTGCTTCACGCACACAGATATCAAGGAGATGCATAGGAAAATGCCCTTATGGTGGATAAGGTTTCATGGGGTGAAGGAGAGAATAGAAACAAGAGGGACATGTACTTTAAGACTACAAATGAGTAAGTTATCATTTTGATAGGCAGAAAACAATAAATTAACAGCAGTGGGTGAATTGATGTGCCCCACTGATGCGAGAACATTGTGGCACTGAACTGAAATTCTGATCCTTCTGCCGCAGGATGGATGACAGAAATTCTTTTTCTAGCAGAGAAGACACCAGGCAAGAGCTCCATGGAAGCAGCGTAGCACATCACCTGTATCAGTTTCTTCTGACTGAATACTGGGGTACCCATAGACTCAGTCCACGAGAACACCTCATGGTCTCCTCAGCTGTGTACAGACATCCAGAAATCCAGGCATGGATCATACCACACTGCTACTTGCTACTGAGGCAAGGTGACAAAGCTCTTGAAGGGACACATGGGTGCACACCCCAAAACCAACCTCCATGCATGCTGTTAGGTATCCAAGCATCCAATTTCAACAACAGGGGGAACCAGGACACTGCATCAGACTACACTCCTTCCCAGCCACAGTGCATGCTCCCAGCAACAGACGGTAGGAAGTGAAAAAATAAACTACTTAAGGAAGCAGCTCAATTTCAGATCTTTAGTTTACCTTGGCTTGCATCCAGGATTTGCAAAGTAAAACGATATCTTAAAACTTTAATTCAAAGGCTGCACAGTATTCTCAAACGTATTCAGTAAAGGGGATAATGTCAATACCAACAAAATTTAGAAGTACTCTGAGGAGTTGAAATTTGTCTGTTCTTTTGAAATAAGTAATATTACCTTAAAATAGTCTTTCTCTAACAGAAACACGCTGTACTAAAGTGTGAATATTAGGTCCCTCTGAAATGGGATGACAAAGTTAATTTTTATGCAAGTTTCTATTAAGTCATACTATTTCCTTAATGGAAATGACAGTGGAGTCTATGTTGTTTGTTTGCAAACTGTCTGTGGTATTATCTGTCAAACCTCAATTAAACATACTTTGGTATCATAGAAAAAGTGTGCATATGGAGCAACTAAGCAGAAGAGTTAATTAGCTGAAATATGCCAGCTCCATACCAAGGGAACTATGAATATTCATTGGCTCAGTTACACAACAGGTAATCAACTATTCCATTTATGAATTATGTCAATAGTGCCATCAGTTATGGTGCATTTTCTCAGAAAGCGATTTTTTAAAAACGTTCTAAGCTCATAGTTGAGGTCCTTTGGGAAGCATACACACATGCACACACACATTGTATAAATGTATTTACAAGTGTATGTATATATGCATATACAGGGCTTGGTCCAGAAGTAATGCCTCCTATTTATTTCCATGGAAACCACAACAGATACGAAGAGCACTGTTTGACAGAGCAAATTCTCAGCTAAAACACATCATTTTTCAACATAGTCACCACCATTAGCTATGCATTTTGAATATGCACGATCTAAAAGCAGCTGCATACAGCTCTGCAGAAACCTGTCATCATTTACTTTGATATGACACCTCTTATGGTTGTGTTTGTTACCTGTGAAAATGACCATAGAAGAGGACAGAGAATGAACACCTACCTCCCTAGAGCTCATCTAAATGTTCTGGGCATTTTCCTACGATAATCTTTATTTTTTCCTACTAAAAGCTCTAGTGATTAAGAATTTAAATACCTGTAAGGAGATGCTTTACATCACTGAACTCTTCTTGCAGACAGTAACTGAAAAAGGTCTGAAAATTCCTGATGCTGGCCAACGTATTGCTTCTTCAGTGAGTGCCTGCAACACAGCATCTAGGACACTGGGAAAGGGGAACAATGAAGAAAGCAGAAGCTGCGCCAGAGCTAGAAGTAGTTATATGCAAAGGACTGGCCGCAGTGAGCAAAAACAACCAGGCAAAAACAACCCCCTGCTTGCATGTTGATGCAATCCCTATTGCATTGTTAGCTCTCACATATATATGTATGTATGTATTGGCATTCCTTCTACAAAGATTACCATCACTTGTCTGTAAAATCTGAACAGGTACACAATCAAATTGTGAATGTTCCGTTTCATAGGTATCATTATACCAAAACCACCGCATTACTAACATCTGATTTACAGGATCCACTGTGGACTGCAAAGATAAATGTTATTGAGTCTCTCTAAGCTGTAAATATAACAGTTCTCAGGAAGGATGCAAGTCAGCATAACTAGTACATTCCCTATATATATACAAATATTGTATGGTTTTTGGGATTTTTTCTAGTTTGAAGATCAGTTTGAAGAAACTCAAAGTTTGCATTGTATTTCTTTCCTTTAGTGGCAGAAATTGTTGTGTTCACAAATCATTTCCTTCCATTATGGTAATCAAGATCTGTTAAATCAGTTATGTTTTCCCATCTTAAGGAAAGTGTGTGTCATTTCAAAGGGTTCAGAAAGACCAAGCTTCTCCTCTGGCCCTACACAACATCTGACACTAAACCATCACTTCACAGAGTCACAGATGGAATGAGGTTGGCAGAGACCTCATCTGGTCCAATCCCCTACTCAAGCAGGGCTACCTAGAGTCACATGCCCCGGACCTGGATGGCTTTTTAATAATTACAAGGACGGAGACATGCCTCATAGATGGTTGCCATTTGGGCTAATGGCATAACTGACAACTGTGTAATGCAGTTCCGTTCTTGTGGGCGGACCAACACTGGTAGGAAATGAAAACCATACATATTTACTGATAGCAAAAGAATGAAGAGAAACTGGAACCTTGTTTCTCTTACTACTTCTCAGTATAGCACGCTATCGTGAATTGCAGAATGGCCTGCATCGGAAGGGACCTCAAAGATCATCTAGTTCCAACCCCCTGCTGTGGGCAGGGTTGCCAGCCACTAGATCAGACACTAGATCAGGTTGCCAAGGCCCCATCCAGCGTGGCCTTAAATGCCTCCAGGGATGGAGTGTCTGCAATTTGCTCTGGGCAGCACAGAATCAGTATAGAACATTGAGTACAGGTGATTCTGCTCATTTCCCCAGACTTCGATCTTTCTCCCTTTTGCTTATATAATTTATCCTTTGTAAATCCATAGTCTGTACCCAGGCTTTCACAATCCCTCAGCTCTTTGCATCTAGCTTCATTTCCTCCTCTATTTCAATTTGCTATGTCATTGCCCTGAGCATACTCTGACTTTCTGTATGGCCACACAGAAGCTGGTCACATGCCTATTTTCGTTCCCACTTATCATGGGCTTCTGGCTTTCTTTTCCCCCAAGATACTAAAAGATGTACAACACAGAAAAATTCAATCTCCATATTGAAGAAATTAAAAGCTTAAAAGCAGGTGAGAATGTTACAGTGCATAGTGTTGGACAGCCTTAAATGAAGTTCTCCATATGATGTCTATTAAGACAAGGCACAATTGATAGGGATTTTTCTTTTCTGCTCAGTCAATTGTCACGTCTTTTCTGCAAAGAAAATCTTTAGTTCAGTGGTAGAACTCATAATATTAGTAAACTCCTGAAATAACTGAGATTAGTGAACCAAGGAATGTCTACAGAGTGTGCTGTATGTTGCCACTCAAGGAGTATAATGAGACCTTATCCTTCCACAAATAAGTATTTTTTTTGAAGTATGGACTTAATCTTAAATGTCAAGGAAGCGATCATGTACACTTTTTGCTTTCCTGTTTGCTCTTAGGAAAATACCAAACACAAGCTCCAAGAGTTTGTGCTGTTAGGTATTCTGTTCACCTATCCAATAAAAATGAACTGTGCACAATACTTCTTTCTGGTGGTAATATTAATATTAAGAGTATATTAATATTAAAAGATTATTGAGAAAAACAGAAAGAACTTCCAAGACAGGAACACATGCTACTGTTTGATCCTACCAAACAGCTTGTGTAAGAAAGGCAGGTTTTCCACGACTAAAATGCTTTTTCTTTTTTTATGATGTAGCAGTATTTTATTTTATTTGCCAAGTCAGAAAAAGCCCTTAAAGACAGGAAATATCAAACTGTATGGATGAGAATGCAGAGCATTCATCTCCTTACAGGCATCTGTTGACAATGGAAAATGAGAAGACTTGAAAATACATCTGACCATTCTAAAACGTGGATGAATTGCAACTGTATTTTCAGTTTTAGATGAGCTAACAATGCAGCAAAATTAATAATTTGATGCAATGATATACTTGTAATGTGACTAAAACCAACCATATTGATTGCAATGAAAACTTCGAAAAAACTTCTAAATGATTAAGCAAAATCACAAGAGGAAAACATTCTGCTGATATAATAAGAAAGTACTGTTGACCAGCCAAAGAATATCAAGAAAAAGGAATTCTCTAATAATAAACTTGAGTAGGACAGATAAACTGAAGTGGAAAATTTTTAAGTATATGAAGAACGAACATTAGGAAAGCCACCAACAAACAGTAAATAAAAACCTCTCTACTTCAAAGTCCCACAAATATGCTGGTGTTTTCCAAATCACTGTAACCAGGTGTTCTAATTTAAATAATAAAAATAGTCTTCACTTAGTAATTTTTGTATTTTAAGGACTTATTTAACACCATTTGTACATCTGCAATGAACATCATACCATCTTCTGTGTGAGTTACAGAACAGAAGTCATTCATTGCATTCACTCAAGTCATTCACTACATGGCAGTCCTGTTTTCTAAGCTTTGTTCCACCTTCTCTGTAGACCAGGAAGGTAGCTCATACCTGTATTTAAACCAAAGCTGGCTTATGATGAAATTTGACATATAACAGCACAGGTACTTTGCACACTTTTCACAAATCATAATGTTCGGCAACTGTTTCTACTCCTCTTTTATCAATGCTTCCCCCATAGCTATATATCCCAGTTTCCAGCTCAGGTCTTGACTCCTTACCTAACTTAATGGCCCTTATCTAGCTCTCTTGTTTTCGGTATTTATGTATCCTCCCTCTTAGAGAAAAGGCTTTCCTTTATATTTGTGTTTGGAGCGTTTGTGCACACACACATATGCAGACACACTTGTCCAACCCACCTAGCCATTTTAGAAATACATGCAGGACCCTGAGGAAAGTTAGTTGTGTATAAGAAGATTTTCTTTAAGATATTCCCATCCATTGTCAATCTTACCTACATGATCTTGCTTTGTCAAACAACAGTTAGACAGCACTGTGATGAAAATATATGCACATGGAAAGAGATACTATAATCTGAAAATCAGCTGTAAAAAAGACAGATCAAAGCAGCATTAAAATTTCTAACAGACAGATAAGATGGGTGTAATTAGATCTCCAAATAGTTTCCCACCCTTTTTGTGCACACTATAGTATGTTACTCTTTTCTTTTGTTTTTCTTGCAGATACCCTTTTGATATTACAACAGGATTTGAAATTTGCTATTATGCCTTCTTGGAATTCAGTGAAAAAAAAAGGAGATTAATAGATAAAGGTCTGAGAGCAGACATAAATAATCTGTTCTACACTTTGGGAACTGTAGCTCAATGGATGCATTTAGACAAGCATTTTTATAACAAAAAGCTGTGCAACCAGTGTAATACTGGCATCACTGTATGAATATGAAATAAAGGAATTTAAATTCAAGAGGAAGTATTGTTAATGAGGAAGAACATGCTTTCTCACTGAGTTAAAAGTTGACTCTCCCATTACAGAGTATCACAAATGTGCCAAAATGAATCCCAAGTAATGCATCTCTTTGTGATTATTACAGTCATTTAATTCACTGTTTGCGTCAAGTCTTTTCTTTCTATTAGGAATTATTAATAACTCACATATAATTTCACACTGCTTACCTTTTCTACAGGGTTGGCTGATCTGCCTATCAGCTTCTAACCAAAATGCTTACACTGTTGAAGAAAAAGAAATTTCCTTCAACTACACAGTGACTTGATTACAGACTAAACATATATTCTAATTAGCTCCTTATTGTAATAGCCAAAGTCCTGAAGTAAGCTTGAACTTGAACTTTGTAGGTATACTGGGAACATGTATGGTCTGATCCTCAGTCCTTTAATGGGCTGGGTCATAAAAGAACCTCAGGTGTCTTTGTGTTTTGAGCTAAATCAAGGGAAATGGCTAAAGAAGCAGAAAGCTAGACGGAATTCCAATTTTGTCTTGTTTCTACTTTGATATAGTTCCTAGTGAGAGGCTTTAAGAATCATTTTGAAAAAGCTTGCCTCTAAATTATGCTACCTCAAAATTATAAGTAGGATTAAAGGAGGAAATGGACGTCAAATTTTTGCTCCTAGTCAAATGCCAATGAAGCATGGTCAGTTTGGGGCTAAGTCTCTAATGGCATACAGAGACAACCCAAATGTAAGAAGGATTTCAGAATATCTTTCCTGCCTAGAACTTACTTCATGTTGGACTAATGCTTGATTAAATTCCAAATGCTTGATCAAAAAAATCTGAATGTTGAAAAAGATAGATTCAGTCCAAGTGTTGATCCTTGAAATTTAGGAATGCTGGAATGGCAGATTTTGTTTCTGTGGTGTGGATACCAGCCTCAGATGTTTGAGGGGCTGGCACTGCCAGTCTACATTGGGTCTAATTATTATCTAGTTATTTCCCGCTATGAGACAAGGGGTACAAGGTGGATGTGAGATACCGTCAGTATTCTGATTTAACGCTTCAAGTGGACTGCACAAAGAGTTCAGATGTGAAGTAGGTAGACACAAGGAGATAGGAAAAGTATAGTTGGTAACACTTATTCTAATCAGCATATATCTGCTCTGCTGAGCCTGAAATATGGATAAGCACAACATCAACAGCATCAACTGCATCTATTTTGCTGCCCTGCTATTGACGATATTCAGAGGAAAGTATTATCTAAGGTATCTAAGTAAGATAAGGAGATAAAGGGAAGGAGTTTAATACATAGTGGAAAATACACTTGAAACTTGTACAAAAATACAGAATATTTCCTAAACAGGTACTTCACAAAATATGAATAAGAGTTCTATTTCTACTCAGTAGAATGCAATTCATACAGATGTTCTGGCAAATAGTCAGACTTCCCAGAAAGGAAAATGGATATAGACTCTGCACAGGGGCTTGCAAACATACTTCCAGTAGCAGTACATTCCACCTTAATTGATTCTGGTCCACTTGGAAAATTCAGCTTTGTATGAAATTATTTTTATTGATCATGAAAGGCACTCCCAAGCTGCCTTTTTGCTTTCATTTATGTCAATGTAATGCCATTCAATTCAGCAGAGTTGAGGGGGAAGCAGAATTGGGCCCCCAATGCCCAATGCAGGAGGAGGGAGACTTACAACTCATCTGTCAATGTGACATTTCCTATCCTCGAGCATATGAATATCGTTCTCACTGTAACTCTAGGCAAGAGTGAACTTAAGAGAATATTTTTAAGTTTATGTTTGTCTGATGCCTGAAACAACTTCGCAAGGAAGTGGTTTATTTATCACCATACATAAATCAAGGCTGGATTTACCTGACTATAAATACATGACTTTGGTACACAGTTTTTCTGCAGTTTTCAGTTCATTGAAAAGAAAAAAATACGGATTATTTTGTTCATCCGATTTGAAATCCTTACTGCAGGATGTGTTTTTAAGTAAGTGAGCATTTTCTCAGGTAGGCAGATGCAATGCGCTGTTGTTTTTTACTCTAGATATAAAGCACACTGTGGTGTCTGTGAAACCATTCTTATATGACTACTGGCAGACAGCAATATTTTACATTATATTTTTATAGAGGTAATGCTATGGATGTAGCTTGCTTCAGGCATGTTTAGTGGCTGCTTGGCATTAGAATGCTAAGGCAGCAAAAGCTGGCATCGGTGCTAAAAGGCAGCACCCTGCTCTTACCTTGTCATGGGCAGATTATTCTCCAGCCTCTGCCTCCCAGTTTCTTATGCCGTACAACAAACAAGAGTGAGGAACTGGCTTGGCTTAAATAACTAACCCAGAAAAGAACCTCCAACAAATAGTCTTAACCCAGAGCAGCTTCTGACCATCTGACACAGGGGAAGAGCAGAGCAGCACTGGCCACAGGCTCAGTGGCAGTACTGGCATCTGCTTATCCATAGTGAGTGTGCATCACTCATCCCAGAGGCAGCAGAAGGCACATCCCCCTTCCTATTTCCACCCCTTGGAGTTGCATCTAAACCTTCCAAATGGGAACTGAGTAATTCAAAGCCTGTAACTGTCTGCAAACCAGAAAACAACAAAGAAATGTGAACTGTCTAGTCACTGTAGTGATGCATTGCTTGAATCCCAACAGCATAACTCAATAATAGTTCATATGACCTGTTTCAGAATTAATCTGCAAATTTATCTCAATCCTGTGTGCCAGTCAGATAACTGAACGTACACACATACAATGCTTTGCTTGATAACTTTTCTTGATATTTTTCTTGATAACAAACATAACAATAGCACTATTAACCCAAAGTCTGAGAATGACAGAAAATTAGATAACTGCCAACAAATTTGGGGCCAGGGAGAAGATGGAGCAACAGGAAGATGGGAAGATATAGATCCCTGTCCATAAATAATAAATGCCTCTGTAGAAAAAAAAAAAAAAAAGAAAAGAAAAAAGAAAAAGAAAAAGAAAAAACTAATTTCCTTGAAAACCATGGTAATCCTTCAATTCTCTCTCATGCTCCAATCATTTCTTAATACCACATCTGTTCCTTACCAGCACCTCTTCAGAACTGACCTTCTCCTCCTCCTGCTCTCCAGACACCTGTGTCCCTCCTGCAGCCTGGTCACCACATGGTCTCCTGTCTGGGTCCTCCCAGACCCTCTGTGAGCTCCCCTAGGAAGTCCCACCCAGTTTTACTGTGTCTCTTTTTCTCTCTGAGCCACCTGCAGGCAACCAGGGCAATCCCTGACTTGAGTCTCAAGTCCTCATGTCTCAACTCCTGAGCTCTTCTCCCACTCCATCCCAGTGGGACTACTCATTGGGTGCTCCAAGGTGGTGATGGAGAGTGCTCAGGGCTGCCCAGCAAACCTTGCAATTTCCTTGTCTGCTCACTCCTTTGCCTTTCTTCCTTTTGAAGGTAAGACAAGCAGAAAAGTGCAGAAAGAGGGCAGGAAAAGGACATAACTGTCCTAAAGAGTTAAGCTTGGCGCACGTCCTCACATCCTGGAACACAGTCACACCAACAGAGAATAGCCATGTCCTAGGCAAATCTTTCTGTAAACCTCCTATTTCTGTCACCAGTGTGGCAGGGGGATCAAAAATAGTGAATAACGCTACCTCTGTTATGAAGACTCAGCACACAAACCACAAGACAAAATGTCCTGCAATTTGTCTCTTTGCAGAATGCTTTGACAAACACTGCTTTTTAGAGACATTGCCTAGTAAATATTTCATATAATTCTTTTGAAAATGACTCATTTGGCCTCTACACTGTAAAAAAAGAATTGTGATTGCAATCTAGTTTTCATTCCTGTAGAATAAGGAAGAGCTAGAGCTGTATGTATCCCTCAATGTCCCAGACAACCCTTGATATTCTTTTTCACTTTACTAAAACCATTGCTGCTTCTTGCATAAATTTCAAAAAAGAGAGGTTTTCTTGTTACATGGAAAACATAATAGTTTCAACTTTATTCATAGAACAATTTGAATACCTAGCAGCTAATGAAATCCATTCCTTGCAGAAGGTAAGCACAAATTTCATTATCTGTAAAAGTTTCTGATAGCTGGCTCCAGCTTACAGATTTGGATGGGGCCCTGGGCAGCCTGACCTAGTGGGTGGCAACGCTGTCCACAACAGGGGGGTTGGAACTAGATGATTTTTAAGGCCCGTTCCAACCTAAGCCGCTCTATGATTCTATGCTATTTCCATTCAAATAACTTCCCAAACTCCTGTGAGTTTGCCTCATCCCTATATTCAGTAAAGTTTGTTCTTTTTTTCTTTAAAAGTTAAGACTTTTTCTATATTTATTGTCCTTTACTCATCAATTTTTTGTCATGCCAGCTTTTCTGTTTACTTTCCTTCCTTTCTTCTCTTGTCATCTGTGTTATAAAGATATTGAAAAAACACTGCAGGAAAGAAAGTGTAGTTTTATCTGATTCTTTTCTCTCAGCCAGATTTTGCCATGCTTATTTGGGTTAAGGATTTCTCTCCTATTCAAATCATCTCACTCAAATTTGTAGGATTATTGTTGCATTGTTGAATCACCTTCAAGCAGTCGCTTGCCTTTTATCAGGACCCAACACCAAAAATACCACTTTTGCTTTCTAGTCTATGAGTCTGATATGCTGAGACACTTTAATTGCTCTGCATTCCTGAGTAATCATTTTATGATGGCTTTATTGCCACCTCTCCCTTATCAGGGCATGGCACTGTTACAGACCCCAGTGATAAATTACTCTTTAGAGAGGGAGAAGACAGTGCCACTTTAACAAGTGCAATAAAGCACTTTTTATACCAGGAGAGTTCAGTGCATTTCCCATTCATCATACACCCTCAGTGATTTTACACAGATTTTACACTGTTGATTAGCTCATTAGTGGGGTTAATTGGATACATTAACTGGCAGAATTACAGCTTGACTATGAACCAGAGGCTGCAGCATTATAAATGACAGACAAACTACAGACATACATGGGCAGCCTGAAGGAAGTTCTTCTCTTTGATTAACTTTCATTAGGTTTTAATTCTTTCCCTTCTACTTCTATAATTGACTCTGCCTGAGTATTTACTATAGCAGGAACTGAATAAGGGGACGGATTACATGAAGCTGCATTTTCCGTGGCTGTCTCTCCCAATGTCAAAAATATTCAGAAGACAATAACTAGAAAAGAGCAATAAGGAGACTGAATAGTTAGACCTTATAATTGCAGTAAGTGTTAAAGCAGAAAAATCCTGGCTGCCAGCACATTTCTTGCTGGAAACTAGTGCCTGCAGTTGCGCATTCGGGGCCCAGTCCTATTCCCTGCACATAACTGGCATTTTACAGATGGATTAAGGTGACATAAAAAGATGGGGAACATTTGAGAAACAAGATGGAGTCACTGAGTAGCTATTTGCTTAGCCTAAATTTTGCGCTGGCCTCTACAGCTGCCGGAATGATGACGCTGAAGAAGCCCGAATGGTTGCATCTCACAGATGCCAGAAGAATTCCCTGGTCATTTTGGATGCTT
>WBMW01005992.1:1276263-1293801 GCA_013396635.1 Penelope pileata | reverse complement strand
TTTTTTTTTTTTTTTTTTTTTTAAGGGTAATACATTTTTGAACAGCACAGAATAAGTATAAAGGCTCAAAATCTAGTGATTTGTTGCAAGGATGTGATTTGGTAGCTAAATCAGTGTTTTCACACTGGCCTTCTTCTGGTAGTTCTGGCTATGCAAACCAAGACTTTTCCACTTCAGATATTTCACTTTGTCCACTAAGCACTCAAGAATCTTTCAATCTGGATACCTTAGAAGGCTGAAAGGGAAGAAGCCCTGTTTATTTCATCCCCCATCCCTCCTCCATCACAACCAAACACTTCTTTACTCCTTCTAACTGCAAGGTATTTCAGAGGGTGACAGCTTGGGGCAGACGTAGGATACAAAGCCACATTTGTTTTCCTCATTGCTCTGCCACAAGAATTTCTCCTTGCATTTGCACCATGCCCAGTTTCACAGGTAACTTCTCCAAATACCATCGTCCATCCAAAAATTAATTTTACAGGTTCTGGACACCTCCTTGCACATTTGCTGTTTCTTACATCCAATTTCTTAGCAGAAAGATATAGATATGAACAGGTATATGTCTGTAGACCCAAGAGAGCATTTACACATGCAAATACAAGAGAAAGTAATGCCTAAATCTGTTGAGCACACAGCTAAAAATGTGGAGAGGGACCTCAGGCAAACTCATTTGACTACACAAGCAGGGATTACTTTTTAATAGCTCACTGTGCCTTTTTAGGCCAAAGCTCTTAGCAGGATTTTGTAGTAGGGCTTTTGGTTTTTTCATCTATGCCTGCAATTGTCAGCATAAGATTGCTGGTTGTTCTACTAGGATGGAGCAAGAATACCGTAGCTACCAAAACTGAGCTAATTAGCATGCATAGTTCAGTTCACGACCTTCATTTTCATTTTGGCTTGCCCATCTGGAAAGGAATATGTTCCTTGGACTTTTTTATTGAATGAGTCTGATTTCCAGCACTGTATACTATCTTAAATCCCATTTCAGTAAGATGGGCTTTGGCAAGATAGCCATTTATTTTGCTCAGCTTCTGTTTACGCTGTCTTTCACTTGCCTCCTAATTTCTTTGTTAAATAATGCTAGCTTTGGATTGCTACTAGTCTCTGAGTTTTTTGTGTCTCTTCTGGATAGACAGCACTTAGTCGTGAGTAGTAACAGCATCAAAGCACTCCAGTATATTCCCTCTTAACTACCTCACAACCATTACTTTCCAAATGATGTTATTATCTACAACAAAGTAACTACAAGCAATTTGAAAACTAAGGATGAAGTCTGTGGGTTGTAAAAACCATGCCTACATCAGCATGAAGAAAAGTAATTTTGTTGTTGACTTTGCTCCAATTTTTGAAGCTGAATGACCATTTTATACAGAGAGACAACTAAAGTATTATCCTTAACAAAGAGGATTGTAGACCTCCCAGGTAAACAATTTATTAATTCAGCCCTGAAAACACAACAGGATAAAAGCAAATCAACAGCAAGATGGACATTTTTCTTCCGAGTAGGTGGTTTGTTACCTTAAAACTGAAGGTACAGAAACATCTGAGATGAGCATTTCTTCTTACAGCACTAAAAACAACATCCTCTCTATTTTTCTTCTCAATAATTTGCTTCTGTTTGTTCTTGCACTTTTTCCCTTTGGGAACAAGATTATTGTTCCATAAACCAGAAAACGGTTACTATTATCCCTTAATTACTAGTAATGGTGTGAAGCTGGAAAGTAATACTGTGTGTCTTGTATTGTGAATGCTATTACGCACTGCACTTAGCGACAAGGAGCTTGATTCTAAGTCTGGTTTAGCACTGCCAGAGCTCAGCGGCTCAGACCAAGATTTGCATAGTCTCACAGGCATGGCTACCAGCCTCTGATGTTGTTACTCACATCAAGCAGAGCTGCTTTGCGAATAGCCCCATGCAAGCAAAAGGAAATGCTGACAGAGTGAGGCCACGATACTCAGCATGAATAAACATATTTGAATCTGGCCCAGTGTTTGCAAACTCCTCCTGTGGAAATCACGGTAGGCATCAAAGACAGATGTAACATGGTGTGACTGCAGAAGCAGGCTTCTGGCACCCTTCAGCCACAGGCACATGCCTTATTGCAAATGCAGAAGTACCCTTTGAGACAAGAAGATTGTTCATGCACCTAAAGGTAGACGCTCGTGCATGCACCCAGACTATAGGCATTATGCATGCTGCTGCAGTCTCAGAGCTCCCAGGTGCTTTTAGCCCAGAAAGCCACTGAATGAGCAAGCAGGTGAGCATCACTCCCAGGCAGCACAGGACACAGGAGCAGCCAGGAGCCCTGGTGGCACCGCAACCCTCAGCCCTGCCTGCTCCTGCCATACGCTCACCTCACAGCTGCTGCATTTACCTAGCTTAACAGCCTGGAACTTCCTGAGCAAACCAAAGGGAAAGCACAAACACCAGAGCTGTTTGCCCTGATTTCTGGACAATTAAATACTCCTTTTCCTAAGACAGGTTTTCTTCCTTGTTAATTAAGGTGCTTAGCTGGCAAAGTTCAACAGCATCACACAGACAAGAGGCTGGGCACCAGACTGGAAAGCTTAATGGCTATTGCTGCTCAGGTGAGTAATTTGGTTCCCCAGTTTGCTCCTCAGTCCTCTAACCAGTTATGCTACTTCTCTGTTAGCTTTCTTCCCAGCCCTATATTGAAATGAACTGACTAGTTATCTTTGAGGTAAATGCAGGTTCAACTCCACACCTGGGCAGTAACACAAAGACATCATGCTGGAGGCAGTCACCACAACACTCGCATCGTGTTAAGATATTCTGAATTTAAAAATTGATTTACATAGCTGTCTTAAGATTCCAAGAAGCCTGGGGGAGATCTGAGAAAGACGCTACGTGTGAACAATTATGTTTATATGACTGAATTTATTATTACGTTACTTATGATATTATTATCACATTACTAACACTAGAGCATACCTTCATGCAAACTCCACATTGAGGACAGCCCAAACTCAAGCTGGGACACCTCTGCCAGTGTAACACTCACTTGTAAATCCAGTGCCAGCATGTGAGAAGTGTACCTAGCCCCATTTAATTCACTGCTGCAGATATACAACACTGGCAGGATGGCTCTGAACCGCTGCTCTGAACTCAGTGACACTAGGACAGATGCCTTCAGCAATATGAATATAGCCTTCAGCAACCACCCAACTTAACACAACCCCTTTCAGATGAAATTTCCTCAGTCTCTCTTATAGTCACCAGCAGATGGTCTTCAAGAGTCATTTGCAGTGAATGTTCATCAGCTGATGTTTATCAGCTGCCTATATGATCAATAATTGGTATCCAGGTTAAGAACCTTGTAAATGAAAAGCCTGAGTCTAAATTATTCGATGAAATAAAAAAATTAAGTACCTGTATTTATTGACTTCAATCTCATTTATATTTTGAAAGTTGCAACAAAAACTTTCAATTCCTTTTGCCAAGAGACTTGGCAAAAGGAAATAATTTGGTAATATTAAACCTTAATTCTTCCATGGCTGTAGTTTTGGGAGAACTAATTTGTAATTTTACCATGAAAATGAACAGCGTGAAAGGTATAACAGGCTAGAATCTGACGCTTAGAGAAGGAAAAGAAGTCTCTAGGAAATATAACTAGATGAATAATCGCATCAAGTAAGATGCTGGAAGTCAGCAGAGAATCTACAGATGAGAATGAAAAAATAACTGATTGAAAAAAAACAAGCTGTGTCTTAGGGAAAAAATGCTGGAGGTTTTAGTGAGAATTATGACAAGGCAAGCTGAGCTACAGCAATTAAGTAGATTAAAAGCACCACCAAAACAGACTTCATAAACATGATAAAATTTAGGGAGGAAAAGTGGAATCTTATGTAATGAGAAATAGGGGAGAAATTAAATATGCAGATATGAAAAAAAGACATACATCTCACCTTACTTTTTGGGCAGACTTTGCAAATTTGCAAAATTTTACAAAGCTATAGAATAACTAGAATAATATAATACATAATATAATTATTATATAAATTNATAATATAGAAAAAAAGAGGGAAATAGAATATATATTTCCTAAAAGCAGTGTCATATTAACCTGACACCTTTCACTGACATGACAGATGATCTGGGAAAGTGAAGCAAGTATGCATGCATCAGTGTAGTCCAGGTTGATGGTAAAATCAAAGTCATATTTAAAAATTATTTGTTTTTAAATTTCGTAATTTCTATCTAGCTACATATTTTGCTCTGAAAGATCTGAATTTTATTATGTTGGCAGAGAAACTGTAGAAACGGACAAGTTGTTCACTGGTAGAATCCTTGTGAAATGTGTAGTCTTTTGTTGTCATTGCCACTTCCTTATGTAGTTTGCTCTCTAGCTATTCTATGATTCATATTCTGTAATGCAATTTTGGCCACTTTCCTTCCCTCCGAATTGATGTTTCTTTCCGTTGCTGTTAGCTAACATGTTATTCAAATTCAAGACATTATTATATTTCTCCTCTCTCTCTACTTTTTTTTTTTTTTTTTTACAGATCAAACCTTATTAACATCCTGGCTCCAATTCCTTTTGTTTTTTTCATATGCTTACAGTATACCCATATGCCTTCCAGTTTTACAACAGAAAAAAAGCCCTCCTCCCCTCCATGTGATTTACAGGGGAAATTTAGTTTCCAAATTTCCTGCCTTAAGTAGCACAGTTTGTATACCTCATTAATAGGATGCATGCACACATACACGCTATTACTTCATTTCCAGATGAAACTACAAAAATACAGGCATTTTTAACGGTTCCTCCTCCCTCTCACAATTGTTCTGTTGTTTTACTCCTGTAGAAGTCACTTGATCTTTTAACCATTACAAGGTACTTTCAAATCATACTTCAGACAGCCTTTAAAAGCTATTTTAATAAATTAACATAGTGCAAGTGGCTGGAAATGTGAACTGGGATTATAAATCAGATGTCAAAGTATGTTTTTGTGTTAAAAAGGATAACTTTTATTGGCCTTGGTCCTCATAAAAGGATAGGTTTCTCTTTAGGTCACTTTGAGCAAACATCTACAGTCCGATGATTTTAAAATACTAGCCTTCTTAATTTGTGCAGCTTTCTGCTGTGTTTTGTTTCAAGAACTGGAACTGTTGTAATTTATTATAATGGTTATGGAATTTATAAACCAGCCTCAAACAGCTATCAGAGGGGATTCTTTAAAGCAAAGGAGTAACAAGGTATACTCCCCATTAGCTTCACATGTCAAGGTTAAATAGTTTGGATGGATGATGAAGAGAATAAGCAGAAATTCATAAACAGTCACGTAGCTATTATTTATGATCTCTGGAAGTGTGCTCTCAGCAGCAAGTAAACAGGCCTCACAATCACAGCGGTACCAAGTGGCCCAGCTCCACTGAGACCAGCTGGGCAAGGCCACTTTGCTCCACCTCTCTGCCTGAAGCTTTCTTGGACATTTGGGGGCATGGACAGCACAGCACTGCCCAGCTGGAGTCCAGTTTCTTTTCCCTGCCTGTCAACTCAGCAGGAATGGCTGAAGGCCTCTTTTTCAAATAGCATGCCCCTGGATATGGCTCAGCTTTAAGGTTTTCTGATATTCCTTTTGCTGTTGTGAGATCTGCTATGCCTTGCCCCTTGACTGAACAGTTCAGATTTCAGAAAAGCCTTCCTTAAACCATGACTACACAGAACTAAAACCATATTTTAGATAAGTGCAAAATGAACTGACATCATTGCAACAGTTGCATTTAAATCCTGCCTATGGATTTCTTCAAAGTCTTGGCTACCACCACCGTATCTGTCATGCCCCCCTCAGGACAATCCCAGCCCCTTCAGTCTCAAGTGAAGAGGAATAACTGAGTTGTGCAATGACTGCCAAAGCCATCAGCTCTGCACACACAGTGCAGGGGAGGCAGCAAGCCCCTCCCTTGGGAAGGTGGGAGCCATCGCTGACCAGCCTGAGGTCAGCTGCCTCCCTCCCTGTCCAGCCATGGAGACAGCTCCACCGGTGCAGCACCCTGGGGGGAGATTAATCAAACTGACATTTGAATGGGGAATGACACTGACAAAAGCATTTTTTCGTGCTTCTGAGGCCTTAGCAGGAAACGGATGGTGTGGTTGGCCTGGCCTAGTGTGAGAGCCCAGGCCAGAGAGCAATGAAAAGTGTGACGGGCACCTGAAAGCAGGCAGAGATGCAGGTCATTTTTCCTCATTACAAGCAAGAGCTTGTTTTGCTGAAGCATTTCTCACTCAAGCCTATTCAATAGAGCATATTCAGTCAGAGATGAATGACAAATCCATTTAACAGGAATCAGTCTCTCCCAGAGGAGCTTGATGTGCAGGAGTAGCTCAAGAACAGGACAACCTGTTCTCCCTGTGTCACAACTTTTAGGCTCAGTTTTCAGAGCACTCCCACAGATACACTGATGGAAGAACCTCTGCAGAGATCTGAATGCAAGTTTTTAATGGCAGGCGCTCGCATCTTCACCCCAAAGCACTGTCATAGCTAAATACCAAGCAGCTCCTTCTCTCTCTCTCTAGCCATTATCATCACATTATACTCACCTCTTCAGCACAGTTTATGCACAATGCTGAAGTCCAGGCTGTGTGCTGACTGTTAGCCCAACATTATGAATTACCTTCTGGATAGGTTTTACCAGTTGTGTTCCCCTGGAGCTGTAAATAGTACTGAATAATATGTACTCTGACGGGCTCCAAGCCCACAGCAGTTGCTCCACGTGCCTTCTCCTTAATGACTATTGCTCTCAAGTACACTAATTTTCTCACACTTAAACAAAAGCACACATGTACAAATATACACACAAGGAATGCCTGCCCAAACCCAGATATCTGACTCACTACATGTTAATACAAAGAATAGAAAGTTTTAAACAAGAATTTCAGATAGCATTTTTCCTTCATACAGGTGTGGCTCAAAAATCAAATTTGAATTTTGTTTCACAAAGATATCCTATCGGCTACATGTGACATAAGAGTTTTACTGCACCTAATGCATAATAGTAATTATATTAACAAAACCGAATGCTAATAAAATACAAGTGTAGAACTCATCCTCTTTCAGAACTCTATAGAAAAATAGGAAAGAAATTGCCCTTCACAGGAGCAAGATGCCAGGTAGGGGATGGGAATTGTCTTCCCTTCTGCTAAGCTGCCATTTACCATTCAAAATCCTTATTTGCAACTTGACACAAAGTGCTCAGTGATGAGTGCTTACTCATCACTGTCCAGATTTTGCTAAATCCTCACTTGTGGTGAAAATTATTTGGTTCCACCTACTCATGTCCCTGATTTCAGTGGAACAACTGATGCCAGATTCTGGCCTCATGTCTTCTGTTATTTATACTTAGGCTCTGATTTTTACACTGCTGGTAGACAAAGTTATTTAAATTATTCTGGGGCTTATTTTATCTATTTTGTGTTTTGCACACAGGGTTTTACATTGATAATCTAGGCAAAATGTGTCTTTTTGCATTTTTTAAAAAAAGCAATACTCTCAAAGATCTTATGGTGTTTGCATATGACAGAGGAGATTTACAGACAAATTAAATTTTAGTATGTTCTCACTAGAACTATAGCTGTTAAGAAATTCAGAAACACTGGGAATATAAATCCAGAAATTTCAAGCTACATATGGAATGTTGCCAGATTTAGAAACAATCCAATAATGTCATATTTTGGAGGTAAGATATCTTCCGTCTAGCAGCATCTTAAAGCTCATATCTCGCATTACTAAGTTCATATTTCATGGAAGTCATACATACATAAGTTTCTTTTTTTTGCTACAAAGATGATGAATTGCAAAAGGAGATGTCACACCAAAATATAAACATGAGCAGAGAAATTTTGTTGCAAAGTCTTACTGTTTCTATAGAACTGCAAGCACCAGCTGCAGTGCAAAATTATAGTTCATTATGAACTGTGCTTTATACAGCACACCTGCTTACTCTGCTTCAAACATAAAATACCAGAATATTCACTCTTTCATTAACCTAAATACAATCTGTTTGCCTTATGAACTTATTTATGAGTTTATGATTTAGTTGGTATTAAAAATACATCCACTAAATTAAGTAAAAACTACATAGGAAGTTACTTGCAGTGGTAACAATGCAAGATTCATTAGACACCCAATAGAGCATGATGTGACACAAAGCCAAGTAGCTGGGCAACCTTAGAAATGACATCGCTGTTCACTTCACGTGGAAATATAATGTCAAAAGAAACTTACCTAGCTCCTTTTCTCTTTTAATGAGATTTTTACTCTTCTCAGGCAATATCAAATCATCCAGGAAAATATCTTGATGCAGGACGTCCTCTGATGTTGGCCAGTTTTATGCCATTTATCCTCTTCCCCTTTCCAGTCAACTCTAAAGATGTTCCAAAAGAAAAATAAAGATGAAGGAAAATCTAATTGGATTCTGCTATCTGACTAAAAGGCTCAGCAATAAAACAATGCCGTGCATACATGGCTTGCTGAAGTAGGTGACCCAGCCATTCTGAATTTATCGCTACATGTATAAACTGAGTTGTGGATAACAAAAACATACATGTAATTACTCCTTGGTTGACAGGAAAGGACCTGGGGGTTGCAAGGTGAAAAAGAAGAAATAAAACTGGAGGAGAAAAAAAGTACCTACCTTTTAGCTAGCTTTTGTCAATGAATAGCAAAGTATTATTAATGGTTTTTGGCATGGGAAAGTGCAGTATAAGCTCCCTGCTAGAACTTATATTCAAGCTGCAGGAGTATGAATATATATTTAAAGTTGGAGCAAATTGTAAGTATAATGGCTTTTTTTTTTAAACAGCCAGTATCACTTAGTGCAAATGCAGATATGCTAAGCACTTTAATTATCCCTTACATTTACTGTCTTAAAATCAAATGAAGTAGTGCAGAACAACACATCTCCACAGCCCTTCATGCCTGTGAGTGATGCTTTCCTGAAGAACCTGCATTTTTTCATCAAAGTCTAATGTCAAATATAAGCTGGTGTTGCTTCACTGAAAGCAAAGCAGCAGTGCTGATTTACACCAGCTAAGTACAAACATTCAAACAGAGTCAATTAAATGTCACAACTTTGTGATCAGGGAAGGGGAATATTTGTGCTAAGGAGGCAAGTTTATGATAATGTTGCCCTAGGCAGAACAGAAAGTATCTTAGTTTTTAAAGCCTGAATTTTTGAAAAACAATGCAAACCACAGTGCCACTAATTTTGCTGACAACATTTTTAATAGAAGAGATGAGTCTGTCTGTGAGATTGTCACAAATATTCAAGTATACAGACAGAAGTATGACTTGCCACTCATTACTTCGAAGAAGTTTTCTTAGATGAAGGCTATGAATGTGATATCCCACAACACAATGCCCACAATGAACCCAGACGTATTTCTCTAACAAAAAGAAGATCCAAAAATGCTGCAGTGTATGAAAGAGAACAGAGATTTAATATTGCTGGAGAGACTATCAGAATTAACTTCTTATTATAGAAGGAGATTGAATCTTGCTATTATAAAGAAGTAAGAGATTACAACAACTTGATCAGCCTAGCCTGTTATGAGGTTCTCACATGGTAGGAGGGAGTAGGAGTGTTATCTGCCTTCTTAAGCATTTTGCTAGGAGGAACATGCTTTTTCAAAGCCTTCCCAGTTGAAGCTGCAGCAACACTGTGACTTCCTCTGTGGCCTCTGCATCCACCTCCTAACTTTTTCTGGTTTGCACCCTACATACAGTCTTATAACACATCTAATATGGGTGCTTCTGCATCTTAAGCCCTGCCTTAAAATTAATGTGGCTTATGTCTTTAAAACGTATTCTCCAAAAATGCCCTGTGTTAGTCAATAAGACTTCTGCAATTTATGTCTATAGCTTCCTGGAGCCATATTATTCAAGGCTAAGAATAAAAGACGAGAGTGCTGCAGTCTGTCCTGCCAGCCACACACCTGAAATGGGGCTGGATCCTCTTCTGCCTTGGCCATCAGGAATGTAATTCTTAACAAAGTGGCTGGCTCTTGAATTGTTGTAGCGGTGAGGAGGCCTGCCACTCAGCTTTCAAAGTAGTTAATGGAACACTTCAAACTGAAGCTAGTAATCGCAGTAGTTAAGTGTTAAATTGTCTTTATCCACACTCCTTTTAGATGAATTCTTGCATGCTTATGCATTCACAGGCACACATATACACACACAAGTATACAGTGAGGCACAGAAGACCTGACTACGCTGCTCCATAGAATGAGGGTAGGATTTGAGGTGAAAAGGTGGAAGGGCATGTTTTCTGACTTCATGCCTGGGGCTACATCAGGCATTCTCCCCGCACAGGGTCTCAGGGGTCACAGAACTTATTGTTACCCCTTGGCTATAGCAGCAGTCAGTTCTGCAGGGCAAAACAGGGCTCTCATAAGCAACAGGAGCTGTTGCTGCCCCCAGGCTGTAGCAGAGGTCACCACCTCAACCTGCCAGTGCTGCACTCTGTTGGAGAGAAGTCCTCCTCATTTCTCCCATCATACCTTCAGGGCCCAGGATGTGGGTTGCATGGGGTTGACAACCTGGCCACTTTAGGTGAGGTTATTCTGTTGACTACTCTTTCACGTGGCAGGCTTCACTTTCTCACATGTCAGATATGTATCTCTGCTATGCTTACTGCTTTGAAAGAATGACCTCGTAAAGAAAATAGATCGGTATCTGTTGTTCTGTCACAGAAGAGGGAAATCAAGACTCATCTAAAACACTAAGGCACAGTTCCTATTACACCTCTAGCTCACAATGAGCTCAACAGCACTACCTTTGATTTAAAAAGATCTAATTTTTATTGCCTCTATTATACTCTCAGAGTGTTTTAATGGGGACAGAATATGGAAAAGGAAAACCACATTTCTTACAATTTCATCAGATTTACAGATTCTGTTGAAACATCTATCATTTCAGTGTGCAATTTTCTTCTTTAAGTGAAATGCCAACAGTCCTCCTTCAAACACTAATAAAAATAAATTATTAAAAATGTGTGCAAACCAACTGCCCATCAGGACAACTGTAATTTTGTCTGAGGTAGGTGTACAGGATCAGGCTTATTATTTGAAAAATTCCCTTTTCAGTGATCTTTAATCACATCTGTTCTGCAACAGACACTGATTTATACAGTGTTCAGTTACAGAACCCAAGCCATGCAATACATAGGATGACTTTCATTAGGAAATATTATCTGGATATAGATATCTAATTAAGGAGAATTCACATTAATTCATTATGATGACATGTCAGTAGACATTATCCTCCCATTTGGTTGTAATGGCATATTACCATTATAATCAGTATATTATTGCTATAAAACACAAAATTTAGCAGCAGGCTTGAATCTTCTGTTCTCTCGTTCTTTAAAGATAAGCGGCCATCAGATATACCCGATGATGACTTTGCCAGTCTAAAACCATGTCAGAATCTTAACACTAAAGATACCATAAAAAAGCAAACAATAAATTAATTCTAACCCTTCAGGAGAGAAGAAGATATTTCTATGTATGCAGATGATGACACTGGAGCTTTTAACACCTTATTCTGAAAATATAAAGCACAGAAAAGCATCGGCTCCATGGAGAATTGTCTTAATTGCTTTGACCCCAAAGGGTAAAACATTAGGAACACCTCAAGGGCTATATATTCAGTAGCAACAATGCTACCCTTAAGCAGAATGTAGCTTTTTCACTCTGTCACCTTTATTTTGACGAATGCCTTCAGTATAATCAACTATGGCAATGATTAATCCTGCATTTCTAGATCTAGATACTACAAATCATCATTACAATCAGAAAAGGATTCACAAAGTCACCAACTCATTTCTTATACAAGATGCACTCAAGAATGACTTTATAATGCACTCCACAGTTAGAAAAATGTACTACGGCAATGTAGTATCTGTTGAATCATACTTATTCAAAATAAACTAATGCGCTTAATGAATCTGTAATTAGTTCATATTTTCACTTAAGAATACACAACACTTAATTCATATTACTTACAGAAGGTGAAAATGTGGCAGAAGTTTATAATGGTATAACATTCATTCACTGGATGATTGTTTGTCCAGTAGGCTGGTTAATCTATTTTTTACTTGTAGGCATGCTATGACTTAGGGTATGTAAAGTATATACTTAATAGATGTATTCAATTTCCTATGCCAAATCAGTCTGTTCTGATTACCTTTTTCTACCAAATTTTGTATCTTTTCTGAAGACAGGCTCATTTATGTCTCTCAAAGGTCATCTTAAAAGTCTCATATATGTTATTCATTTTTTTAACTTTTATACATGCTCTTCTGTTTTGTAAAACTTTTACTACTGTTTGTTGTTTGCTTATCATTTCATTCCACAGACAGTCACTAAGTCTTACTATATAGGATCCTTGTAAGGATCAGACATCTCAGACTTGAGTGTTTCTATATGCTTGTAGCTACAATAACTCTGATGGTACTTTTTAAAAGAGGAAATAACAAAATCTGGATTGTTTTGACTCATCAGGACAAATAACAACTGACATGAATTTTTGTAAGGCAACAGGCCTGCAGCCCTGCTCTCCAGATTTCTTTGGCTTTTCATTATGTGTTTATAATGTGTACATTATTAAAGGAAAAGACCACCTCATTTTTGGTTTTGAGTGCTCACATCAAGTCAGCATTTTCAGTGTACATTTCCTTACACTTGAAAAGTGCTGAACACATGGGATCATTCTCCAATTTGCATCAGATAGATCCCACATTTCTATTTTGTAGGTGGCATGGGCAGTTGCAGATACATAGTGTACTTGATGATTGCTTCCACCTGGGAACACGACATCTCTAATTCAGAAAGAATACTGACTTGTATAAAATCAGCTCAGATATTCTGTCCCATGCTGTGAAAGTAAATAATGGGCTCCGGTGGCAAACAAAACTTTTTGTATATGTAGCTGTATGGTACACCAGATCTCATCACAGTAATATATCTAGGTTGCAGAAAGGCTCTCTTTTTATCTGAAAGTCTTCAAATGCCTTACAGAAGAGGTTATTCCCATTTACTGACAAGGAAACAGTATCATGGGGAAGTGAATTAACTTTCTGAAATTATTCATTCTGGGCTAGAAGCAGATTTGCAAAAGAAGATCCTATCTCCTGGACATATCAACTTAAGGAAAATACAGCTGAAATGATTTGAACCAAAGAAATTCTTCCAGAATGATGAAAAAGATCTAATATGAACGAATTATGAAGGTCGCTCCAAAAGTAATGCCTCCTATGTATTTCCATGGAAGCTACAGCAGATACAAAGAGCAAAATTACACTATTTATAGATGGAGAAAACTCTCAGCTACAAAACACTGTTTTTCAACACAGTCCCCACCATTAGCCATGCATTTTCGCCAGTGACAAACAAGAGCCTGCATGCCGCGCTGGTAATAATCTGCACCAGCGGAGGTGACCCACTGTTTCATAGCTGCTATGACAGCATTGTTGCTAGGAAAATGTTCTCCGTGCAATCTGTCTTTCATATGCCTGAACAGATGGACGTCAGAAGGAGCCAAATCTGGACTATACAGTGGGTGTGGTAGGACAGTCCAGATGATATTGGCAATGTGGTCCACAGTCATCAAACTGGTATAGAGCCTGGCATTGTCGTGCCGCACAAAAAAGGTTGTTTTCTTCTCTGGCCTGACTCTACAAGTTCAAGCTTTCAAAGGCTTAGTCAGCGTCATGATGTAGAGGTCAGAGTTGATGGTTTGTCCAGGTTCCAGAAGACCCAGAAGAATCACCGCTTTCCTATCCCAAAAGACAGTGCACATCACCTCACCTGCTGAGGGCTGCACCTTGAACTTTTTCTTTGCTGGAGAATTCACATTGTCACTAGGACTGCTGTTTTGACTCCGGCTCATAGCAGTGACACCACATCTCGTCACTGGTAATGACGCGATCCAGGAAACTGTCACCTTCACCCTCATATTTATTCAATAGGTCCTGACAAACTTGCATGTGGTGTTCTTTCTGTTCCTGTGTGAGCATTCATGAGACCCACCTGGCACAGACCTTGTGATATTCCAATGTTGCCACCATTGTTTGCGGTGCATTGAAGCTGATACTCAGCTCCATACAGAGTTCCCTGCTTGTAATCCACCGATCATGTGGATGAGTTGATTGAGATGCTCTTCATTTCACAGTGTGACAGCTGTGCATGGCTGTCTGGAATGTGGCTTGTCTTTCATGTTGCTGTTGCCACTGCTGAAATGCACCATCCACCACCTCACTGTGCTCACATCCACTGTTTGGTCTCTATGAACATTCAGCAAGAACCAATAAATGTCAATGGGTACAATTGTTTCTGCATGGAAGGATTCAGTTCCACACCGTTGCTTCATCCGCACTTCCATGTCAGATGCCATTTGGTCAGAGTGCCCCTCTGCTGCCAGCTGTCACACAGCAACAACACGGAACAGAATAGTGGTGGAAAGGTTCACCCTCCACTGCCATACCACCAACATCCACATCTGACATTGTGGGCCAACCTAATAAAATAGGACACATTACTTTCAGAACTGCCCTAGCACACATTCCCCTCCAGAGTAAAATGGCCTGTTCCCACCTCTGTGTGAAAGGACAGAGCTGCTCTGATCAGCAGAGTTCTCAGCTGCATGTATTAGCTTTCTGGTGAGGATTTTTTGTGATGTGGGAAAGCAAAGCTCACTACAGTTGGCAAGAGACCAAAGACAGGACATGCTGTTCAGCCTTCTAGATTTAAAAAAAATGGTATCAAAATGAAATGAGTCACTGGGATAATACAGACTGTACAAATTTAAGTGGCAGTCACAGAATGGGAAAGCAGCACCCTGGGTATTCATCACAGTTGTGTCAAATCTAATGTGCAACAAAATTATGATGAATTCTGGATGACAGATGACAAATCTTTGGGAGTGAATGTGTCCCTGAGGGCAATAGCAATGAGCAGCGTGAATAGGCCACAGAAAAGAAAATACATGAATGCATACTCCTAAATTCTCCAAGCTAGACTTTGCCATCAGCAGGCCAAGCACAAATCTATCCAGTTATAGGTATCCTTGTGGTATGGGTTATGCTGACTTGAGCATAAGCAGGCTATTTCTAACTATAAGAACAGGTGATAAGAGAGGAAAAGAGAGCAGATGGAGACTTGGCTACATCTCACTACAGAAAGAAAAGTCACTATGGACTCAGTTTAGTTTCTGACGTGTATATTTTGGGGTGCCACTTTGACAAAGTGGCACTTGAGGTGTTCTGAGGTATTTCACCTGGATTCTGGCTGCCACTTCAGAAGACAGAGGTCTCTTGTAGGTCCAATTCATTCATCTGTCAGCTCCATATGGATGTTGTGGATACACAAGGAAATCTCAAAAAGCATTAGATGTCATATGTGGAGAAGTGAATTGAGCCCTAAAAATGTCAAATCTGGCAGAGAAGTAGGTCAACAGCAGAGCTACTATGAGAATGAACAATAGCAAGAAAGAAAGGAAGGGATCTCTGATCTGTAACATCATCCTTAGCATGACCTTCAGGCAGAGAAGCAACAGCTATCACATTATCTTCACGTACACACAGAAGTCAGCGCTACCAATCTTTAAAATCCCAAAGTGTGGGTAGTTACTGTAACTTGTGAGACTTGCCTCAAAATATCCCCCCTTTTTTTTTTTAAAGTTACAGTTGTTACAGAATATCTTTTATCCCAAATGGAAAGAAAAGCTGAGGTATTGTCATTCCCACTGTGTGATAAACATTAACAACTGCTGACTTTTTAATGGTGAGTACTTAGATGGATGTAGATTTTCTGTATATATTTGAATATATTTGTTCTCACTGAATGAATATACACATGCTTTCACTCTCTTTGAATATTTTTTTAACATCTCTCTACATTTACTACAGTACATGATATAACATTCGGTTTGACCTTTTAAGCTAATCGCTACTTGTCACAATAAAGATATTTTAGACATGGAAAATATCTAAACCTCAGCTGTCTTTTGGCTTCACTGTAGTGCCCTGATGCTGTCAAATGTATTTTAGAAATGCATAACACATTGGTCTGAAAGGAAGGCTCCTGTTACCCCAAATGGAATCATCTGTGGCCAACATTTTCTTTTTACATATTCTAAACTGATCGTTGTGTCTTGTAGCTGAATTCAGCTTATCCTGAATTTTGGCAAGAAGAAAGTAAGATAGTATTTTAAAAGAACATATTTGAAACTATATTGTGTTACTGAAAATTGTAAGTTTTGTGNCAGGGAGGTTGTGGAGTCTCCTTCCCTGGAGATATTCAAGACCCGCCTGGATGCCTACCTGTGCAACCTGCTATAGGGAACCTGCTCTGGCAGGGGGGTTGGACTCGATGATCTCTTGAGGTCCCTTCCAACCCCTGCAATTCTGTGATTCTGTGATTCTGTGATTCTGTGATTAGCCACATAGTCTTGGGCCAGCCTTTTTGAACTCAGGCATCACTGTTTATCGCAAGTAAAGCTCTTCATGTTTCTCTAATTGGGATTTCCTTTTTCAGTAACTACCAGCCAGCCTTCCTCTCCTGTACTCCCAACAAACAGAACCAGAAGCAGGGAAATCTGAACAGTGGTAGTGCAGGTGTAGTCATTACCCTCTCCTAAGCTCTATTTCAGGGCTATGGGACAACTCACATTCATTATAGCTTCTTCTCCCATCTCTCTGCAAACTCAGGCAGATTATCTCAGTGATAGCTACAGTTCAGAGTGTTTTTATTCCACCTGCGAAGATGAAATATTTACGCCTGAAGAAAGACAATTAATATTGCATGGCCTCACATCTTGGGGCCCATCCTCAGGCCTCCAGTCTGTCTGCTCTAACCGTGCTGTGGGGAATGGGAATTAGAGGGTAGAGCAAGGTACCAGGTCCTAAGCTGTGAATTGCCTCAAATCTTCACCTGTCCTTGCAGCCCACGGAAACTGAACATAGCGGTTTGCAGGAGTCCATCAGCTCTCAGAAATGGGTTGTAAAAAAGATTGAAACTCTTCACCTTCGATTCAGTTCATCCACTCAGCAGAGTATAATCCAAAAGAAAAACCATGGATGTGAATGCCTCAGTACTACATGTCCTGTAAGGATTTCACCTGCATGGTTTTGAAAGAGGAAGACTTGCATTTGAGATAGCTCCTTTCTGACACTAGTGTTTGGGTACTTCAAATAAGAAAATTTGGAGGATATGTAAAGTACTCCCTCATTCAAATTGCAAATGATCTACTAGAAAATAAGAAAAGGAACAAAAAATATCTATGGGTGCAGAATTCAAGGCCAGGTTGGATGGGGTCCTGAGCAATCTGATCTAGTACCAGATCTGGAAGTTGGTGGCCCTGCCTGCAGAAGGGGAGTTGAAACTTGATGATCTTTGAGGTCCCTTCCAACCCAGGCCATTCTATGATTCTGTGATGATTCTACGAATTAGCCAGGCCAAATGACTGGCAAACATTGTTACCTTTTTCATGATTTTTTTTTTTTTTTTTTTTTGATTGGAG
>WBMW01005992.1:1245340-1276257 GCA_013396635.1 Penelope pileata | reverse complement strand
TTTTTTTTTTTTTTTGATTGGAGATTTTTAAAGATTTTTCTCTGGAAAATACTTCAATTAATTTTTATATCTGGTTAACATTAACAGTATCTATGAGGGAACAATGGGACACATCTTTAATACTTAAGACCTCTATTTTGCAAATGCATATGCATAAACCTAGCTTTAAGCATATAAATAATACCAATAAAATCTATAGGACCAGCCACATGTATAATGTTATATGTACACTTACACAGAATGAAACTTTACAGTCCATCTCCAGTGAAACATGTTGGATTCAGGAAACAGTTATTAATATCTAAAATAATACCCTCATGAATAAATGTATGAGTTTTCTGTTCCCTATAGTATATTTTCAAGGAGCTCACTTTTTATTGTCGTACACTTCTGTGACTGATATTTTGGTATCTGTAAAAAGAATCTCTCATACTACATTGCTTGTTACATCCATAATAATCAGCAAAAGATGTTTGTAAATGACTTTGAATGTTGATTTTCTTCACTGACAAAATATTCCCATGGAATGATATTTTATTGTTGCATCTTCAGACAATACATATTCCATAAAATCAACAAAAGACTGGATAAGCAATCTAGACCTTTAGAACCTTGGAGGGCAAAGGATACATGCTTTTTCCCATAATGGAGAAAAGAAGAAAGTCATGCCATTTCTACATTTTTCTTGCTTATAATTACATAGATACTGAAGGTTAGGGAGGGTATCCTTCATAAAGCGGAAAACATTCTGTGTCGCCACAGAGTTTTAATGGGCAACTCATGTCTATTAATAGGGGCACATCTGTTCCAAAGGCTTGCATTATGCAGGTGTCTGTTCCTGTTGTGTTTTTTGATTATACAGTAGATAATTAGTTAGACATGATTATTTGCAACCCCCATTTGGACCACTTATCACATTATCAAAAACTTTAGTTTCTAATTATGAAATATGAAATAAAAAAATTATCTTAGTATGTGCATCACCCAAATATATCTGTTAGAAGGATTCTGAGAGATTGAATGTTTTTTCACTTACAAAAAATAACAACAAGGTAATGCCACTGATAAAGGAAGAACTGTGTTCTGCTTTACAACTCTATGGTAGCAAAACAAAGCCTTTCATGTTCTTCTTCCTAATCACCATATTGAGCTTAAACAACATTGGGTTACTTAATTCAAATTTAAAATACAGCCTTTCCAAACTCTATTCAATGAGTGTGACAGCCCTAGACCACAATTTAACTACTGTTCTGACAATGCATGGATCCACTTTTCTATCCCAAACTTTTCTCTCTCAGTCTAAACTAAACTTGTAGTCTGTCTCATTGACACTCTTGGGGTGGTGCAGCTGTTCATTTAGGCTCAGTATGGCTAAAACAGAAATACCGTTCTGACTCGAGATTTCCCTTTACATCCTCCATCACAGTGAACAAAAGTGTGATGCCTGTTACAGTCGCACTTGTCTGGACATCAGTTTTGGTTTGGAGCTTTTCCTAAATTTGAAACTCCAAAGTTTGCACATTCTTTCTGAACAATATTGCCAAAATTTTCTCTTTATACATTCATGCAGATAAAACTATTTCCTAGGAACTTTAGTTTTTGCATCTTGCCTACTTCAGTGTTGCTCTCTTCAGCTTCAGTAATGCAGTCCTTCCTGATCAATGTCTGTCTTGAGAGTTACCTTAACCTAGATCAACCTACTGTTTCCCATTCTTTATAATCTACTAATCTCCAAGAGCTTCCCATGTCTGATTCTACCACCTATGAACTCAGGCTAATCGCAATGGCCCTGAGTGGCATCATTGTGCGTTCTTAGTGGTACCTGTAGAATTTGAGACACCACCCTATCTACTCCAAAGTAATTTACTTGTTAAAATCTCTAAATAATACCCTCAATCTTGGCAACGTTCATGACTAATGAACAAGTATTACTCGGTATCCAAACAGTTACAATATTCACCTTGGTAGGGGACAATCTGTTAGTCTGGTCTCTGCCGAGACTAATTATATTTTATGCCTCTTTTTGTCTAAAGGAAAATGCATAAACTATTTAGGCAGAATTCACTACCATCATTTCATCCTTTGGCCATATGAAAGGCGCAATGGATGGGGATGGTGGGATTTGCTCAGGGACTGTTACTGTGGAGCAGATCTGCTCTGAGCACAGTTATTGGAAAAGCCAGGTTTCTCAAGAGTCTTTGCTTTTGGGCACAGTTTCACCTCACATCTGGCACACAGCAAAGGGGTATCTAACTGTTCAAGATGGTTCTATGTATGTGTGGAAGCCTTCATGGAGACTTCTATAATAACCGCATGCATCAGTACAGGTTGGGGGCTGACCTGCTGGAGAGGAGCTCTGTAGAGAAGGACCTGGGAGTCCTGGTGGACAAAAGGTTGGCCATGAGCCAGCAGTGTGCCCTGGTAGCCAAGAAGTCCAATGGTATTCTGGGGTCCTTTAAAAAGAGCATGGCCAGCAGATTGAAGGAGGTGATCCTTCCCCTCTACTCTGCTCTGGCTAGGCCTCACCTGGAGTACTGTGTCCAGTTCTGGGCTCCCCAGCACAAAAAAGACCTCCTGGAAAGAGTACAACAGAGGGCGACAAAGATGATAAAGGGCCTGGAGCATCTCCCTTATGAAGAAAGGCTGAGTGAACTGGGTCTGTTCAGCCTGGAGAAGACTCAGAGGGGATCTTATCAATTTCTACAAATATCTAAAGTGCGGGAGGCAAAGGGACGAGGCCAGATTCTTTTCAGTGGTTGTGTGGTGGTAGGACAAGGGGAAATGGCCATAAACTGGGACACAGGAAGTTCCACAGAAAGAAGCATAAGTACTTCTTCACGGTGCGGGTGACAGAGCACTGGAACAGGCTGCCCAGGGAGGTTGTGGAGTTTCCTTCTCTGGAGATATTCAAGACTCGTCTGGACACCTACCTGTGCAACCTGCTGTAGGGAGCCTGCTTTGGCAGGCAGGTTGGACTCAATGATCTCTAGAGGTCCCTTCCAACCTCTGCAATTCTGCGATTCTTTGATTCTAAAGGTTCTGACGGTCACTAGCGCAGAGCAACATTCACATACTTTTTATTTTTGGTTTAGAAGTCTAAATTCCACTTCAGCTAGACAGTTTTACTATATGTGTGGTATTTCATTTTCAAAAGAGGTGTAAACACTTAATAAAAAAATAGCTAATCTGACCTCATTTCACAATCAGGGGACAAGACAGAGTCCTCATTACTTAAGATCTAAAAACTATGCAAGATGGCTAACAGCCATTAGAGAGAAATGGTCTAATTCTTCCTCTTTCCATGTACTCTGACTCTTCCTTTTCTACCACATCAGACATTATCTTCTCCTTTGCATGGTCTTTCATTGCATAGTTCCATCATCTCTCTCATAAACTCTTGGTACCATTTTCAGTTTTACAGGTGCTTAAATGAGCACCCAGTTTTTCCCCCGTTGCATCTTAAACTTGGGAGGTACTGTGAATATACTTCTCATGAATACATGTACTACAGCAGGACTTTATTTAGAATACTTATGAATCCAGGCATTTCCCATGATGGTTTTTATTCAGGCCACATGGTCACAACTAGCAATGTCAATTAATCTTCTGGGGATAATCAGATTCAAAGTTAAAATTAATTTCCTCTCTAATATCCTTTATGGATTCAAGTAGATAAATCTTATTTCTACAACGCATTTCAGAGCACAAGTAAAATGGTGGAAAAACCAGAGGAGCTGTAAAAGTAACTAGGAACATTATCCTGTCTGAAAGGCAGACTGGAAAAGATTGAACCATTTGATTAATAGTTATAAGTCAGAATATGATGAGCATAGTGTCTGGAATAATTAAGCAACAACAGGCAGCAAAATGACAAGAATAAATGGATAAAACAGAGAAGTGGACTGGCAGGCTAAGCTATATTTCATGAAACTATCTCCTCCCTACCCCCAGTTCCTTATTATTCTTCTCTGTGAAGTCCCAGGTTTCTTTATCAAACCATTTGCAATAATTTATTATTGTTATACTGACAGAGTAAATTCCACCACATGCCAGTCATGTCTGTAAGTTCAATTAAAATGACAAGAATGACATGGATGGGTAACTTTTGTGCAAAAGGGAAAAGAGAGGCAGCTCTTAAATGAAATTAAATTCCCATACCACTGTTTTGGCAAGGTGTTTCTGCAAGCACAGTAGAAAAACTGTGTTCCTGAGTTTCCATCCCTAGAGATAGTTAACCAATAAAAGCTATAGCTGGGTTTGATTAACTTTGCATGTTTTTCTTGACCTCATTAACAGTCAGCTGATGGATTTCTAGATAATTTTCATGCAAATGTAGAAGAAAAGGGTTTGGGATGTAACACTAAGCTATCCACCTTTCTGGACTCTTCCTTACCTCATTTCAACTTTCTGTAGGCAAAATAGAGTAACAAATAGGGAGAGTGAGTAAAGTACCCTCTTTTAATGGTACATTTATCAAGATCTCAGAAGGGGATATTTCTCACTGTAGTCTCACTGCGTGTTTTCAGGCTAGACTTGTACAAGATTTTTCACAAATAGTCTGCCCTTCTTGGCCATGAGGCTTCTCTTTTGAGGAACTTGAATCACACACGAAGGTGAAATTGAAATAATAGCATCAGTGAAATGAAGTGTTTAGGATCATATTTTTGAACTATGTAAAACAAAAAAGTTCCACTGGTATCACTGCTTATGTGTTTTGTTACCCTGTATAGCCTTGGCATCAGGAAAAATACAAGGTCAACATCCCCCCCCCCATTTTGCGAATTCACCATCCGGTTTTAAGCAACTCTCACACTGAAGAAGAAACCAATGTTTATCCAATGAATATTTAAAAAACAAGAAATTCAGGACCCATCATGTTAGGTTTTATAATAACAGTAGCAAAATGTCCCTTTTTCTGGAAATATTTTATATTCAGCGTTACTTTCTAAAGGCGTGTACAGAAACAAAAGGAAGGTAAACAGAAGCCAATAAGATCATTCAGCATTCATTTTTTTGACCAGAAGCACACAGAATGCTGAAAATTATATGATTCTGCAAACACAAGACACTAGGACTCTTCTATAACTCAGTTTCACTGCTAAGACCTCATATTAACACAGAGATAATAGAGGCAGACAAGGTAAAAAGATCATGACAGGTAAAGCTGAGAGAAAAAAAATAGGTCCCTAATGCCATATTGATCTGCTCCTATAAGTAGGAGCTTACCTATTCACTTACATTAGCAAAGCTTTTACCAACTGGACCAGTGACAAATATCCACTGACTTAAAGTGAACAGTAATACAGTATCTGCATAATGTTGGTGTTCACACAGACATGAAAATAGGAAAGCACAACATGTTACCATGCACTTAACCTTTTAAACAACATAAATTGGCATAGACATTATTTATGTATAGAGCACCAAAAAGCAAGCTAGAAGGAGCTACAAAAATCTTGCTTTTTAATTAGCATATTGATTAGGATCCTAGGATCCATATTTTGGGATCCTAGGGTGCATTAAAAAGAGTATTGCCAGCAGATCGAGGGAGGTGATCCTCCCCCTCTACTCTGCCCTGGTCAGGCCTCAGCTGGAGTACTGTATCCAGTTCTGGGCTCCCCTGTATAAGAAAGACAGGGACCTGCTGGAAAGAGTCCAGCGGAGGGCCACAAAGACGATAAAGGGCCTGGAGCATCTCCCCTATGAGGAGNTTGATTAGCAGATTAGTATATATTGTAGATTAGAATATGCTAGTATATATACTGCATATGTACTATATTGATCAGTTATGATACAAGTGCAAAGATGATGGTCACAAATGCAATGGACATGCTAAAGAGAACACCAGCCACTTTAACTGGTGAAATGAAAAGAATCACTTCTCCAAACCAGAATTACTTTCTCTGTTAACCAATCTGTTGTTACAACTAATAGTGTAGATCTTATGATAGTATACAAATTTAAATATATTGATCTAAATATATTTTTCTGGAAATTCAACTGAAATACCGAAACAGTTAGAGTTAGGAAAACGTTGGTATCAGTAAAAAGATGGAAATAAAGATGTAACTATACATCAGGGTTTCAGCATAGAAATAAATCTGCAATAGAATAGCCAGATGATCCAAACAAAAGTAGCAGTTTTTGATATGTACTTATTACACATACATAATTTGCTAGGTATATATTTACTGATAGATTTTCTGTGTATGCAGAAAGAGGTTGAAAATGAGGTAACTTTTGCAGATAATACAAAGCTGTCTTTACTAGGCAAAACAAAATGTCAGAAAGGAATCACTGAAAATGTCAGCAAGGGTAGGGAGCTAGGCAGCACACGGGCAAAAGAAATTCACCGATGAGAAAGTGAAGGGTCAGAAATAATACATGAGCAAATGCAATCAATGCAGTCACATTAATATGATATGAATGTAAGTATCTTAATAACAATAGACATGGTGGTGTTCCCTACCTTGAGTACCATGTTCAATAGCACCGTCTCTTTAAACAGATGTAATATGTATGCCTAAGGGAAGGATACTAAATGATCAGAGGTATAGGTTTTATACACAGAAAGTCTGATAATACCCTCTGAACCACTTAATAATGGTCTGATCATTACCAAAGTCCTACTAATAGTATAGCAAGAAGAATGCACAAGAAAGAAACCTCTGAGCATCTTCATTTTGAGTCCCTCCCAACCAACAAAGTCGAACAGTTAGAAGTATTAACAAATATATTAAGCACATTTCTGAAGTGTCAATAACAGTTTCGGGGGTTACATTTTGGTTTCTTATTGCATTTTAATTAGACTTAGATAAATACACAGTTGTTTCTGCAGTACAGAGTGGAATGGCCATATATTGACTAGTGCACTCTGTTAGAAACAATAGCAAATATTTGGATTAAAATTTTTCAGTGGAAAGAGAACTTGAATTGTTTTTGTCAGATTTACCACGGCCTGAAAAGTCATTCTAGTAACTTAAGGTGAATATAAATACCTAAACAAGACACCATCAAATGATGGCACAGGAAAAAGTTTAATGGAATAAGATCATTACCCTGGCATCATCGAGTCAATATCACAAGAGAAAGAGGAGGTTTGTCATCCTCAGAGCTGAGTCTTGTCAGCATTGATCTGGATTTACGAGCCAGTAAGATAATCCTTCATGATTACCTGTCCAGTTGTTCACCACTACTGCATCTTCAAGGAGGCTGTTCTGTTGTGTGCTCTTCATGTCACGCTTAGCTGAAGTATAATTGACTTGAAGACCACCTATACTTACAGCTCATTCATATACAAATTAATGGATGGTGGTAAAGTTGTACATCCATTAAGCAGAGCATTAGCTTTCATGGCATTCATTTATCTATCAAAGATACTTTATTTATCATAGTTTTACTGAAAGCTTGTTTACTAAGAGACCATACTGAAAGGGTATTGCTGCTATCAATGAATTTTATGCCTTCTGCATAAAATTTGAAAAATGAAAGCTCACATCATTTGTCTCTTAGTTGGTATGCAATGGTCATAAAAAAAATATTTTGCTAGTCTCTTTTCATGAAATATAGTTCACAAATTTTGGAACTTTTTCTCTTTTATTAAAAAAAAAAACAACAACAACACAACCAAAACCTCAACAAATATCCTACCTATGTAAAAGAATCTAAACAGCTTATTTGATTCAGGAAGAAATGAAGACTCACATAGAACTCACGATGTATATGTTTTTTGTGCCAATTTATACATGACTAAATGTGATTTGGTGGAAAATTTTTCTAAACAGAACACACTTTCTGGTTAAAAATATGTACTTAGGTCTTCATAAGAAAGTCATTAAGCAGTCTAGAGAAGCTTTGATTAGCTAATTAATAACAATTGATCTTGAAGCTCACAATAACTTTGATCACACTAAAATACTAAGTATTCACAGAACCATTCAGAGAAAAAGAGCGACAACAATTTTGTGATTTTACTGTCAGGAAAAACAAATTGAGGTGCTCATTTCATATTCAGATTCATACTGAAAGTCAGCTTTCAAATTCATGTAGAATTTGAGATGGAAGTTTTGAATTGGAAATCATCTCTTCTCACTTAGTTTTCTAAGCAACAGACTACTACATCATCATCACCTCCACAGGGTTATTGCTCACTCTGAAAACTCTTCCTGATCTGGTTTCACAGAAAAGATTGATAAAGCAATCTTGGCTTTTGAGAATCCTGCTAGGGTTTAAGGCATCAGGCCCACCACTTAGCACTCCGGCATTTCTGTGCTTCTGAAG
Source organism: Penelope pileata (assembly GCA_013396635.1). Classification (NCBI taxonomy): domain Eukaryota; kingdom Metazoa; phylum Chordata; class Aves; order Galliformes; family Cracidae; genus Penelope; species Penelope pileata. The sequence goes on along the minus strand of WBMW01005992.1, from coordinate 1,267,977 downwards.
GATGTTTGCTACATAAGAGGTAAGTAACACTGCAATCTTATTATAGAAATATAAACTGGCATCTAGGCTGAAGTCCTTATGCCACATCCACATGCAAGACAGGTAAGCACAACAAAATCAGTCAGATTCTCCCATTATATATTTTTGTTTGCACTTAGAATTTTGCCAAATTTCAACACGCTAGCCTGAAATCACTTATATTATTTGTCCACTGTGGGGTACTTTCTCAGCTTTTACTGTCACAGCAGCTCTCAGAAATGAAGACAAATAACTTGAGAAAGTTTGAAAATTCCTTATGCCTTCTTGCACTGAGAAATCCCAACATGAAAACAATTTGGTGGAGTGACTTTGAAATATATGCTCAGAAGCTTGGTTGTGGTATTCCCTGATTGTGGACAGGTTGGCTTTCCAATTCAAAGAGTCTTTTATTCTCTCTTTTTGTGAGTAACTTTGCCAAAAGAACATTATAGCTTCTATCTAGAACAAAGAATGATGATCCTTACTTAGCCACACCAATCTAACTTCTAGTCCCCCCAGGTGGCCAGGAAAGAAGATATATTTTTTCTTTTAATATTCTTCACACGTAAATTTTGAGAGAATTCTCACTAAAATTTTGCATTTGAGAAATGTCAGCTAGTGTTTCCACTCGTGTTTGATTTTTCTTACCTTCACACCTTCTGCACTACACAAAGATATGTTGGACTTCAGGGTTACATTGCAAAGCATTTATTTCTAATTATGTGAATATGAAGCAATCGGACATTACTTACACTCTCTACTGCTAATTATTTATTAGCTGATTCACTTATCTTGAAAACTGTTTCTAAACCAAATTAACCTTCTCTTTAAGTTGCCTTTTATTTAAAAATCAACATTCAGATTTTGCTTGCGAAACCCCTACTTGCACTATACAGAGATGCCTATACAATCTAGAGACAAAATCACTAGAAAGATCAATCTCTAGAAATATCACCATCAATGCTGTCAGATTCTAACCTCTCATACTGATTTGAAATATGTTACAAGCACCAGTTATTTTACTAAGTACTCATCATCTTTATTGATACCTACAAGCTCAAGGAATGTAGTTAGGAAAAGCATATTTTACACAGGCTTTTATGGCATTGAGTGTTTATAGCAGTTCTTAACAGAACTGATACATTTTATGCTTTACAATGCTATCTCATACATTCAGCAATATGTTAATATTACTGTTAATAATGATAGCATTATTATTTAACTAAACAAATCTATTATGCTTTAAAATTGTGGAATCACCTGTAAGTCTCAAGGATATAAGCTTGATAGCTCTCTTTGACCACAGAAATGTGAAATTGTTTAGATACTCCAAGACACTGTTTCTTTCACATGTTCTCTTCTAGAGTTCATAGGAATGTAAAAAAGTAAAAACTGACCAACGTTTTTAGCAATGTTTTGGTACCCTGCAAAGATGCTGTTGACACATTCATCTGATAGAAGAAAAATATCATTAAACTGGAAAACTAGCTGTTGTGTCTTCAGTTCTAAAATTACATCAACTAAAATCTGTCCTTTGAACTGTACAAAATCTGCAGTCACAAGTCCCTGGAGGGGCACCAGATTCACAAGCAGTGCTATGCATACAGACACAAGTGCAACAACACATGCCACCCCAACCTGCTCCTAAACCGATGCACAGTGTGGTATGGTCACCCATCACTGTGATCTGTGCTGCATATACTTCAAAGCTTACGGCCACCTCCTGGGTCAGGCAGCTGGGACAGAGTGCTTTCTTTGCCATTTCTGTGCTACACAACTTAACCTTTTCATTCTGTGTTATGTGCACATATGCATACATACAACCAAGTACACCTATGTATGTGTACACACACATATTATACAACATTCACAAGTTTATGTGGTGCTTTGATTCATGTTGTTTGTAAACTGGAGTAATCATGGGTTTCCTGGAGACAAACATTAAGCTTAGTCCACATATATGGTGGCAAAATGCAGTCATTCAATTGTATTTTATGTTGGTTACCAGTAGAGTAAACACCAAACAGCTATGGAGTTTGGATGTTACCTCAAGAACAAAAGACAGAGTCCTAATGATTTAACTCTCAAACTGTTGAGCAAACAGCGAGCATCCTGTGGTACTTTCATGAGTGATTGATACTGATTTCAGTCTCTTACTGAGGTCAACAGGAGTTCTACCACTTATTGCAACATTAGCTCATTGCTGCTGTCTTTTGAAAATGTTGAGTGAAAAAAATATGCAAATGATTGCAGTAATTTTTAAAGTCCATATTAAAATCTCCTAAATGCTAAAGGGTATCTGCTCATCCTGTTTATTTTTTCCTTTTAGCTCCTAGAGCTGTGATATGTTTACATGCATGCAATGGCTGTTTTTCTGGCTAACTCCTCATAAACATTGCAAAATGTTAATGAAAGTGCTAGGAAAGCAAAAGGCACACAACACCAACAGTCTTCACATATTTAATTCACTGCTTTGTTCATTCTTTCCCCATTACAAATAATGTACTAAATGACAATAAAATTATAACCTAAAGCTGTTGGTAATTATATGCAAAGTGCTATAATAGCAATGAAACCTGAATGCCAAGAGAGAGAGAAAGAAAGAGATTGAGGGAAGCCAGAGTCAAAATAACCATTACTCATTGTACTCCTGGGCACCCCCTAAAATTATTTGATTCTGATGGGTTATCCAACCTGCAATTTACCTGAAAAAAATTCAGGTCAGGTGTAGAGAAAACAAATTAATTACCAGGAAATTACTTGTTGGTGTTGAGCCAACTATTAGCTCATCAGTGTTCAGCTGATGGAATAGACTGAAGGAGATCTGTTCTGACTGAGGTAAGGAGCTGGCCACTGAGCAGCACACAAGAAAATCTTATTGGAAACTTTCCTTCTAAAACCACCGTCTTTCTTTCAGCCAATTCTGAGCTCAGCCAATGTCCAATGCCAGCACGTTGCTACCAGCAACTCCCTGCTCTGCTCCCCTCCCTCCTGCCTTGGAAGCAGGAGGACAGACATATTCTGTGCTACCTGTGGGAAGCTGCTCACCCGCTGCTCCATGGGGCTGGGGCAAGCTGTCAGGGCAGGCACTGTCCCTGCACCTCCTGGTCTCTCTTGGGCCAGAGTGTCTGACTTGCCAGAATTGTTCCTCGATTCCTTCTGCATTTGGAATAATTCCACCAGTAAACCAACCAAGACCAACAGTCTCAGAGCTGAGACGCACAGTAACCGAGATGTCCCCTACCTTAGCTGAACTGATTTTCTGGCTAGAAATGAGAGCTCACTGACAAGTGAGTGTTTGATTTGAGCTCGTTCTGGGTCTGCAGGAAACAGAAAGATACACTGTACAGCTACTGCTTCATTAGCAGATCAGCAGTATGCAGCAGTGTGCTGCAGAGATGGAACTTAATTGAGATAAAGCACATAAAAATTATGAATTAAATGACAGGTTGAATTGGCAGCTTGTGATCACAAAATGAGAGCCCTGTTTATCTGTAATATGTACAGTATGATGTTGATGACTTAGTTAAAGAAATACTGTCAGAAAAGTTACAGCTCCTGCTACCTCACCCGCTCTTGCAGACTTGCTGCCAGGCTGAAATTGCTCCTGCTAAAATATATTTAAAAGAGGGAAAAAAACAACACCCACAACAACAGAACAGAGCAAAAAGCAGCATGTGAATCAAAGATTTTCTTCCAAACTGTCTTTGCTGTCTCTGAACCAGTACATCAAGTTATATGACTCAAGGAATTAGTATCACTATAAAACTATTACTGTTTCCATTGTACAGTGCTTGTCTTGTGTTCACACAGCATTCAGTATGATACAGTTCTTAACGGTGATGCTCCAAATTCAAGCTATGGTTCGGACAGTTCATAGGACAATGTTCAGACCCATGTAGATGCTCCCCCCTTTCTCAGTGTCCTTCCCCTGCTGCCTGCCTCCTCAGGAGCCCTCTCTGCCCTGCGCTGAGAGCTCAGAAAATCCTTCCAGTCTCATCTTGCAAAGCAGTGAATGCCAAAATGCTCAAAAGCATTTGCTGGCTGTGCCCTATATCATATGCATCACTGGACATGCGGGCGGTGCTGTGTGTACATCACGTGCAAGGGCTCTGTGGGTGGCTTTTAACCGCCAGGGGATGGGAACTTGAGTTGTGCTGCAGCAGCAAGTAAGACAAACTGACTCCTGCTTTAGATTGTACAAAGTCCCTACAATGTGAGGAACTTGAACAGTTTGTTTTGGTTGTTGTTATTTTAAATTCAAGAACAATTTTCAACTAAAATCACTTTCTGCATTTTAATGACCAAATATTAATTTGTTTGGCTATGTGCTCATTTGGTATGGTATATGAGGTAGAAGAAAAGCACTGAAATACGTGACCACAAGTGCAAAGTAGCTGTACAAAATCACGGGTTTCAAAAGGTTGTGACAGATATCTGCTCTGCACTGATTATGCCTTGGATAAATAATTATGTATGATTCATAAATGCTTAAGCCAGAAAATATAATCACCAGCTACGACTTCTTACTTCATTTTGGGTGTAGATTTTTATCCAGTGTTTTTAGCTGAATGAGAAAATATTTTGATAAGGAATAAATTGTACAAAAATGCAAGCAAGGGGAAAAATTATTTTAAGTAAATGATCTAGGCTCCTATCCAAAAATTAATACACACAAGTAAAAGATTGCTTTTGAACACATACTAGAAAAAGCAGGACTCTTCTAGTACTTTTTCAACTTTTCTGGGATGAAGGGGCATTCATTCCTTTAGTTTGTTGGATAACTGACTGCTCGCATGCTAAAAAGACAGAACAAGATGCTGAGCCCCTTCTTCATCTCCCTCTGCAGTGCTGTCACAGCACGGGAACACTGCCCTGAGGGTTACACCAGCAGCTCAGGCGTGAGCCCTCCTGTGGCTCTGCATCCCCTGCTGGTCTTGCCCACAAAAACTGTCACAATTAGTTCTAACTGTGGCACTGATGTTTCTGATACCTATCCACCATGCACCTCGTATGAGGGAATGATGCGCGCAGGCTGCTGCTGAGCTGCTGTCGGCTGCTTCTGCCTTTAGTCACTGTCAGCCTTTAAATTGAATATTACTCATTCCCCAGGTGTGGCCAGACAGGCTGAGCTGCACACAGCGGGCACTCACAGCACCAGAGCATGTTTGACAGCCAACAACTTCCCACTGATGTAGCTCCCTTCTTGCAGCCACGCTCCCTCCTTGCAGCCACGCTCCCTCCTCCCCCTCCTTCTGGCCACTTTCTGATGCTTCTGATGGCCTGAGGAGAAGTGGCAGGGACTAATGTATTTTGAGAGATTACTTTTAGTTCTTGCCACCGCAGAATCCCCAGGGGGCTCAGCCTTCGTGTGCAGCCACTGCTGAGCTGCACTAAGCCCATTTTCTGACTCACATGGTGCTCGTTGTCACTTGGTCATACCAAGCGGCATGTGGCAAAAGGCCTAGCTCAGCAAATTGCTGTTTATCAGCTGGCTTACTCACACTGTCAGGCAAAATTACAGAGGAAATCTGAAACTACAAAAAAAATCCCGTTCTTCTGTTCCCTAGATAACAACTGGGAAATATGGAAATACACTAGTCCTGAAAGTCGTAATGCTTCTCAGCTCAGGATAGCCATGGCTTTTTTTTCCTAGATTTTTTCCAATACAACAATGATAATAAACAAGAATGACTACAGCCTTGTAACTGTGGATATTTTTTGTCATGGGATGCCCTCAGTTGTAGATACCCATCCCTCTTTTGAGAGCTGCTAGCTGGTCATGTTTCTTGGCATATTGGTCATGCTGGCGAGTGCCTTGCTACTTGGTGTGGTGGGATGGCAGGAGGCACCTGTTCCCCAGGGACTTCTGTCAGCCTTGAAACACACCAATGAAATAGCAACAAGAAATACACATTATCTATTGCCACCCACATGGGTCAGGCATACCACTTAATGACATCTTAATGTGTTTGCAGACAGGGCAGGCCAGGTCTTGAAGTGATCAAGAAATCTTGAAGAAAATAGCAGCAGGAATCAAGAATGAGAGAACAGATTCAGGAGATAGACTGTCACAATGAGAGGGTAATGTGAGATATCTGCAGGCTGAATTTGGACAGGAAAGAGGGCAAGCACAGTCATTGCCGGATGAAAGTAAGTTAACCGCTGCAGTCTTGTTCTGTGAGGAACTAAGTGGAAATTTGATATTGACATTTGGCAGTTCCACCAGCTTTCACACAGGCAAAGAAAGTCAGATCTCAGATGACAAGGGATCAGATTTCTGCACCTCAATTAGGTAAATGGAAGCTACTTTCCGCTCTATCACTATATATATATTTTTCTGGCAGTACAACTTATAGAAGTTGTACACCTACAACAATTTGTTGTACATCATGCAGAAGTCATTTTTGTTCAGCTCTGTGACTCTTTTGTTCAAAGAATGCACATATGCAAAAAAATTATGGACATGGTCTGAATGAGATTTTTTTTTTGGTTAAAGTCTTACAGTGAAGTATCAATGAATAAAAAAAGAAAATATCCATGACATAACAAAATACAAATGAGACTTCTGTCTAACAGGCTGCACTGATCCAGCTGGAACACAAAATCCCTGACACTTCCTGCAGATTCCTCTGCCAAAGGAACATTCAGTACATATAGTTATGAAGCAAGGTTGGTGCACTTTTGTTCCTATACTATTTTACTAAATTGCAGATAATCAAACTATAGTTGTAGGCTTCATTTTGAAAACTATGATAAGATGTTGGTGTAAAACTATTTTCCAGAAGAGACAAGAAAAAAGTTAACCTATGGTCAACCTAAAACATGTAGTTCAACACAAAATAAAACATTGTGCAGTATTTTCCAGGTCACTTCTTTGTTTTTGACTTGGAATTTCCTTCAGACAAAAGCATTCTAACTGCTGGGAGTTAAAGAGAGCTCAGCTCCTGCCCATGAGTGGTGACTGCCAGGGTGCAGAAGACCTTTCAGGTGACTCTATGAACTGGGACCACAGTCACTTTCCCATCCTCTCCAAAACATGTGAGTTTCTCTGAACACAATTCACCTGGGTATTTGGAGATTTACAGTTCACCTTTCTGTGGCCACTTTATACATGCTAACATAATGAGACTAGTTACACAGTCCTTTTAGCTTGCCACAAGCCCTCCAACTCCAAACCCTGCTCTTTCCCACCCCAGTAAAAATCACTTCAGACCTCTCCCTTCTACGCAATCTCCCTCTCTTTCTCATGCATGTATGCTTGTGTTGAGGGAGATGAACACAAACTGTATGTTTAAAATTTATGCTAAGTTACAGTGAGAGTTCAATGATAGCTTGAAACAAATTTTACAGTGAATCCCTAAACTTATGGAAAAGAAAACATTAGAAAAAACAACAAGCAAAAAGTGTTCTAGGCATATTGCCCCCCACACTATCACCTCAGTCAGCTTCAAGGAGTCCTTGTGAGATTTTTTCATTTAGAAGAGATGGGCTCCCATATCCCAAAAAAGGTTTATCTTACTTTGAGCTAATGAAAGCATTCCCTGTGCAGCTGGGAATCTGAAACTGTAAAAAACCTTGACTTTTTACAGCCTTCCAGACGTGAGCTGCCAGTCAGTCAGCCTTGCATTGGATGAGCTCATCACTAGGCAACCATCCATGAAGGCCACTTCTCCTTGAGGATGTTCACTTATTGTTTAAAGGTATTTCATTTCCGTGGAAGAGTGTTTCACCTGACAACTCTCTTTTGTTAACCTTGTGCTGGTAGCCTTTAGACTTATTTTCTGATGTGGAAGTAAAAGAAAGAAAGAAACCCGTCTGCACACACAAAATGAAATTTTCTATTTGAATAAGAGTCCTGTAATCTGAACAGTGTACATAGCTGAATAATCCTATTGATAACTGCTACTATGGGACATCAAAAGGTGTGCAGCATGTCAATATTTTCACCATATGGGTAGACCAATAACAGAGAAAATATTGTTACGCTATTCTAAGCAGTCTAAAAGGTCTTAGGCCTGACCCAGCTGTCACTATGGAGCATAATTGTGCCCATTGGGTCAGGGGCTCCCACTTACCATGTTGACAGAATGAAACACCCTGAAGGTGGTGCTGAAGATCATGGCAAAACTGCCCCTCTCCAGTATTTGCCAGGCTAGCTCCACTATGCCTGACTCTCCACTTGCATTGAGCCACAGATGATACAAGATCCCTGACTTGCATGGCTAGGACATCTTGATACCACAACTGCAGCTGTACCTTTGGGTGCTCTGCCCCAGGGACCCAATGGTAGAGAAGATGAAGAGCCTTGGGGGACAGAAAAAACAGGAAATTGTTGATGGGAGCACAGGTAGCCTACTTCTGCTTGCCAAGTGAGTGTTTTGAAGTCCAACCAGAAAATCTGTTCTATTTCTTTACTGCATGTTGTGATTCCTCCTGAAATAATTTGCCTAATACCACAGCTTTATCTTCTAATTGCTTCTAGGACAGTAAATAAATGCATGTCAAGCAAAAATAAGTAAAAAATTAAAATGCAATAACCCTGAAAATCCTTTTCTGGTATTGACACTGCTGCAAATTCAGAACAGAGACCTACTTTACAGATCCCACCTAAAAGAACAGCTATAATCCAAAAATGGTACTGTAAGCAAACATAAGATAAGCATATATACCTATGGCTGATTCTTTTCTTTTGCAGAGTCATTTCATATCACCTTAATCATATTATGAGCAGTGGTCTTTCTTGCAAGATAGAATAATTGAGAATCAATTACATTTTACACTGAAACACTGGCTGCCCTGTAACCATTCTATAATTGGGAAGAAACTATAGTGTCATTTTTATGTAGTCACACTGAATTAGACAATCATTTCAACTGAGTTATATTGAGAAATTACATGTAAATTTGTTCATATTATGTCCTGCCACATAAGGATTCAATGTGAAATAACTGCACATTTGGAACAGGCTCTAAAGATAATATGTACAGCTGTGTGACTATGAAAGGAAAGAAAAGGTTCCTTAATAAGTCAGAAGTGTTATCATTAGTATCTTTTAATGTAAAGTGGTTACATGCTAGTAAATTATTTCAATTACTTCATTATATTGCTGACATAAAGAAAAGGAACAATTGATAAAAATGTGAAAACTTCTTAATATGCAGAAATAAAGAATAAGACTCAAAAAGCTATCACTGAGTGCATTCAGCTGGTACCTTCAAAATCCAAAAGATACTTAACATTAAATGGAAGAACTTCAATTCACTAATTTAGTTCACAGCGCGCTTCAGGGATTTGAGTAATTTCACATTTCTATAATGTCTCTATAATGCTGTGAAGTTGAAGTTGAGCAAGGTTTTTAATTTTTACTTGTGGCACAGCAGGATATAAAACACACCTACAGTGAGGCTATAATAGAAAGTTTTCCTTTCTGACTGAACCAACCCATGAACCTAAAGGCCTGAAAGAATAAAACGAGCTTACTCAAACATAGTGCACAAGTAAACACTTCAAAGGGGAACCCCACCTGAACGCAGCAGAAGGAGGTGAGTCAGGAGAAGGAGGTGGCTGAATTCATGAAAGAAGCTGGCACAGAGAATTTCTTGCCCGACAGGGGACTGATAACTCTGGGAAAGTTCGAAAATCTGAGACTGGTAAATAGAAGCCTGACCTGGGCAAGCCTCTTGCATTCATTGTAAAAGATTTCTAAAATAGCCCGTAAACTTGAATCCTCCAGTAATCAAGCTATGGAGTTAGGCCTGCCTAACAGAGGGATACAAGAAGGCATCGCTATTTTGAATAGCAATTACACTTTCTATTCCTCAATAGTAAACACTGCTGTTTAACATCTGAAAAATAAATATGGAACCTAGATAATAATTTAAAATATTCACCTCCACACGTACTTTGCATTTCTGTTGTTTCCTGTTCAGAAATCTCATCTTTCTAGGGGTGATGTTGAAAGCTTGTAAAATGCAGGTGAAAATAATGAACCGTCTTCTTCATTAGGCACCCTCTACCAGCTACTTGCAGTTTCAGATGACCAGATTTTAAGCAATAAAAATAATAAATTTCAATGAAGTTAACCTAAAATCATCAGGTTCATTTGACTGCATTTGTTCTGAAGTTGATTCTTTCCAGGGTATTTTTTGGCATTTGAGAGTGACCACCACTCTTTGCTCTATTGAGATTATTATTTTATGCCTGAATCAGATAATGCTCAGGCAAGAGATCCGCTTCTTTCTCAACCATGTCTTCTACCCTGCAGGCTTCCGCAAACCTGCCATTCTGTTTGTCCAAAATAAAAGCAGACCTCACTGGCAAATTCCTTAATTAGCAAGGAAAGTTGGAAAATAAAAAATAATTACAAAGAAACTAATTTAGTTGGACATTATGAAAAGGGCTGATGGGAAGAGCAAAGACCTAATTAGAGTTTGGAAATATTACCTGCAATGCTCAGAGTGGAGGGTTTTTTTCTTATTTTTAAGATTGTCTCTGAGAACGCCTCAAGTCCTGCATAATTTGAGGAAATTGTTTGCCCTTAAATGTGCCTCATAAATAGAATTTATTCTCTACTTTTTCCATGACAGCTGAATCATAATGCCACCTTATCAAAGCATTTTGTTTTGATTCATGTGGCTTACTCATTTCAAACTTGCATAATCTTGATGAATGCCAAGATATTTCCCAAGTAATATTTTCCAAAACTGCACATGGAATCATTACAGCATTTCCAACTAAATCAGCTCAACCAATCAGTTTATTAGGAGTCTGTTTGAATACACAAAGCAAAAGAAAACATTGGAATATGGCTGCCTGAGGCCAATGATGCAATACTTCAGTACAGAATGGCATCACGAGTTTTATAGTGAAGTACGCATTAGTTATAGTCATTTATGGTTGGACTAGATCATCTTGTAGATCCTTTCCAACCTTGTGTTTCTAGAAGGCTGTGTTTCTAGAAGGCTAGAAGTTTCCAGAAGGCTGTGCTGCCATTCAGCAAGACCTGGACAGGCTGGAGAGATGGGCAGAGAGGAACCTGATGAGGTTCAACAAAAGCAAGTGTAGAGTCTTGCACCTCGGGAGGAATAACTGCATGCACCAGTACAGGCTGGGGGATGACCTGCTGGAGAGGAGCTCTACAGAGAGGGACCTGGGGGTCCTGGTAGATGACAGGTTGGCCATGAGCCAGCAGTGTGCCCTGGTGGCTAAGAAGGCCAATGGGATCCTAGGGTGCATTAAAAAGAGTATTGCCAGCAGGTCGAGGGAGGTGATCCTCCCCCTCTACTCTGCCCTGGTCAGGCCTCAGCTGGAGTACTGTATCCAGTTCTGGGCTCCCCTGTATAAGAAAGACAGGGACCTCCTGGAAAGAGTCCAGCGGAGGGCCACAAAGATGATAAAGGGCCTGGAGCATCTCCCCTATGAGGAGAGGCTCAGTAAGCTGGGTCTGTTCAGCCTGGAGAAAAGAAGGCTGAGAGGGGACCTGATCCATGTTTACAAATATCTTAGTTGCGGGAGGCAAATGGAGGTGGGGAACCTCTTTTCGGTGGTCAGTGGGGACAGGACAAGGGGCAATGGCCTTAAGCTGGAGCACAGGAAGTTCCGCACCAACATGCGGAAGAACTTCTTCACGGTGCGGGTGACGGAGCACTGGAACAGGCTGCCCAGGGAGGTTGTGGAGTCTCCTTCCCTGGAGATATTCAAGACCCGCCTGGACGCCTACCTGTGCAACCTGCTGTAGGGAACGTGCTCTGGCAGGGGGGTTGGACTCGATGATCTCTTGAGGTCCCTTCCAACCCCTGCAATTCTGTGATTCTGTGATTCTGTGATTCTGTGATTCTATGTGTTTCTATCATAGTTAATGAGGTATCCACCATCTGTGCTGACTGATTTCTTAAAGGGCTCCATCTCCTGTTTCCTATTGAAAATTGTCCTGAAATTCGTAAGTGATGAGATCAGACTGGTAAAAGGGTAGATAAACTCAAGATTACTCTGAACCAGTTTATGGCTCACTTTAAAACACATCTGCTCTACAGGGGAGTCCTCCTATGGGAATACAATTCTGCTGACAATGTTCTTAGCTAGCACCACCACTGGCAGTTCTTGCACCTTAATGGAAAACGTTGCCATTTTCAATGCCACAATCTGTGAATATGTAGTTATTTAAACACTGTTTAAATCTCTGACAACTACTATTTTTGCATTCTCCAATCAGTTTGCTAAATGATGAAGCCAGGTAAAAGCAAAATGGGGACTAAAACAGCATAACATGGCCAAGCAGACAATAGTACTCATGTTTATGTATGATAAAAGCTTATCTTCCTATGCTTTTCATCTTTCACATTGAAATCTCAGAGAATTTTGCAAACAGAAAAACCTTGTAACGTTAGATCCCTGGAACATACCAGCGGGTAAAATTATTTCCATTTTTCAGGTGGGTGAACTGAAGAACAGAGAAGCTATGACTCATCTAAAGCTGGAAGGAAACTCCTAATATTGACTTCCATCCCTTGGCTTTAACTGACAAAATGTGCTCTGTCCCTTACGTCCCAGAATAAATCAGAGCAGCTTTTTCATTAAGTTTCAGACATGTCTCATCCACACTGTTGTCTGCTGGTCATGGAAAACATAATGAAGTAAACTAAGTTTGCATGTGCACCAAAGTGACCTCAAAATTTCTATTTTCTTTCTCTACTCGTGAAAGGTATGCTGTCAAAAATANCAGCTTTCATTATTTGTTTTTTTTTTTTTTTTTTTTTTTTAATTACCCAAGAGAGTTCATTTTATGTAGTAAGGGCCCTTGAATGGAAATTTGCAATAAAAATTACTGGCAGGCTCCTAGCTAAAGGCACCGGCAAAATTCTCTGGTCTCTACATCCCAACTAATCTGTTGGTACATTTTACATTCACTTATGCTGTGTGCCCTCACTCGAACTCACTGGCATTTGAAATTCTGGTTAGAAACAGCATGAAGCGCAATTCGGGCATTTTACCTCTGCCCAAACTATATGGTTGTGTCAGCCTCCACATTTGTCATTAAACTAACTGCAGTGTCTAGCTTAATATTCTAGCTAAAATAAAGTAATTATGATTGATATATGGGCTGTAAAATCTTTTATCTTCTTGTGGATATTAATTAAATAGAAAATGGTTATACATTCGATCTCGTTCATTCAATCATCACAATAACCATGTAAGCAATATTTTGACTAAATATGCCTGTGCCTAGTAAAATATATTTTATCATCACTGTGCTTTGGCTAACTGTAAAGACTTTATTACATTGGCAATCTGTACCTAAGTCTATTGAAAATCTATCCATGCTTTGTGCTCCCTGAAAATATGCTTAGAAATATTCCAGTGATGCTTCCTTTCTGCGATACTAGGTGGCCAAAGCCTCTGCATTAGCTTCACTGAGTAATGCAAAACAAAGTCTAAGCCCTTTGTAACCTACGAATAGCTTCATGCCAGTTGTTGCTAAATGGGTGCATTTGCTGGTAAAGTTGTCCCCAGCTGACTCAGTGGAGATGTCATACAACAGCATGATCTTCAAAGATGATTTTGGTAGCCTTGCTATGTCTCTGTAGGATCACTGCTTAAGGTCACAAGCAGTCTTGGTTAAGTGCTTATGAATTTATCCATCATCACATGTAACTTCTGCAAGATTACAGCTAATTTTGAATGGGGCTCATGTACATTTTGTCTGAGCTTCAGTGATGACAGCAGGTGCAGTGCAGACTTACTTTCACTCATCATTAATCCTGGAGCACTAACATGCAGACTAGTTTTGACTGCAGTTTTGTGTAGAGCTAATGCAGGTGTACGAAATAGGGTGGCACCTTGGTCCTACTCCCCTATCTGCTTGTATTCCTATGACATGCCAAGAATAATAAATCTCTAAAACATGAGGTTCTTTACGTTAGGCTGTGTGAAAAATAGCCCATCTGCAGACACACAAAGGAGCTGAGGCAAAATAGCAGGTGGGGAAAACGAATACCACCCTGCCCAGTCTTCTCTCAAGTCCATCACAGGGAAGTGTCAGCCCCTGCAAGGTGCCTAGTTTTGCTAGTGGCTGGATCTGGTGCATTGACCTACAGCAGCCTTGTCTCCACCAGAGGACTGCTGGATTTGGCAACTCCCTAAAACTGTATCCTTTTATAAAATAATATATCATCTACTACATCTATTACTATCAGAACAGTAATACTTATGGATAGCGTACGATTAATGAAAAGTTAGGTCTCCTTTCCTCATCAAACATACAGACAACAGAACATTGCTGTGGAATTTCCATTAATCTCTTCTTTTCCCACAAGTTTGCAAATGCTACTAGCCAGGCAGATTACCACTAGAAGGGCTTTCTTCCCTGATTTCTAGTACTCTTCTTCCTGTGAAGTACAGTAAAGAATACAAACACGAACTAACACCAAAAGGGATAGATATGGCCCTAAACAATATCATTTTGAAGTCACTTCATCACATTTTAAACAAAAGCTTTAAGCCTGTCTCAAAGATGAACAATTATCTTTGGCTCTCCTTTTTGATGTTATTGTGAAGTGCCTTGAGGATACTTGATAATAAGGCACCCGATGAGTTGTATTACCTTGTTCTGTATTGCAATATATTATTAACACCAACAGCCAAATGAATAATGGAGACACAAGATGGAAAATTTTAATTTCTTCTTCCATTGCCTATTTTATTCTGATCTGAGCAACTTATTAATTCCCTTTTTTTAATGGTATGGGTTTATGTTTGCTTAATGTAAATAATGCATACAGCATCTAACAACAGTTACCAATAGCAGTATAAATGTCTTATTTAAAGGAGGAAACTGAGGTAGATAAGGTAGCTTGTTGGATTTCAATGAAGCTTAAGAATTCTGCCTAAACTGCTAAAGGTAATTTTCTAAAACAAGAAAAGAATTTGCCATTCTACTTCTGACTTGGGAAAACAGCACAGTTCTCCTATAGCTGAAATGTTCTAAAGATTCAAGAGTAGTAAAGCCATCCGTAACAGTATTTTATGCTACAAGTATTGCGCCGAGCAGTTAGTGAAAAACATACCAGGTGAACAGAATTTTGGATGCTGTCCCAAAATAACATTAAAGTTCATCACCAATTCTAAGCTCTATTTCTTTCATATTTTGTCTTCTCCATTACACTGTGCCATTTAAGACTAATTTATAGCTTCAAGCTTTCAGGTCTCATAGAGAAATTGCCTCAGTTATTTTGTTACTGTGAATATAAATACTTTTATTAGAAGCAGAATTTCATCCAGGATGTTTCATCTGTAATGTAACTAAGGAGGTAGGTTGGAAAAGCAACATCTATACAGGGAATATCTTCAAAAATATTCTCCTAAGTGCTACTTGTTGATTTTAAAAGGGTATTTTTGCTAGCCCGTGAGAGATCTCTAGGTTATGGTGCTTTCCTTACTGACTTGCTACATAACAAGGATATTGTAACACCAGCCTCTGGAAAGTGACACACCTAACTCAGAATTATCACTTTTAAACTACAGTTTTTTAAGCAAAAAACTGTCTTCAGCCTGTGTTTGGGTAAAGGAAGCCTTGAGAGATCAAATATTTCTATCACTTACTTGAAGAGAGCATGCCTAGGATGGACCAGACACCAGGCAATTACTCTACGCAAATATAAATAACAACTTTACTTACATCAAGATAGAAAGACTACTACTGCAATATTGAGGAAGAGATATACAGAGATGAAATGAAAAATGTCAATTAGAGATAAATAAATACTAATTAATGTGATTTTTCTTTGTCTTTCAAATACAATGTTACCAGCTGTTGTAGACTGGGTTCAGTCTCCATGTAAGACACTGCTTTTGTTATCAGGTATGTGCCCATTTTCCGTCTGAGATTACAGTCAGAACCTTATTTAATCCTTCCTCCTAGGATTTCTGACTTGAAAACTTGAAACTTAGAAGTGTCACGTTGTAACACTTCTCCTAAAATATCCACTATTCTTTTAATTTTTCATTCCAATTTCTCCCAACATTAGAAACACTGATAGCCCTTGAATTAGGCTAGCTAAAACTACTTCCTATTCAGAAATACGGAAAAATCACTATTGAATTTGGTTGAGTCAAAGTGCACAACTATAAATGACTGTTCATTAATGTGCTCATTATGAATGAAATGGGTAGCAGGCTAACTGGCTGAAACATCAGCATGCAACTTTCAAATATAAAAAACATAGTGCCTACAAACATACATGCTGTAGTTCGTAAGAACATGTAAGTGGGAATGATGCCTTCAGATCATTGTAAGTTCTCAACAGAAACTAGACATAATCAAAATAGTTTGAGTAACAACGTGGGATGGAGGGATTGATTCCCATCCCAGCTTTCAGGGGACTTGACAGACATGAAATTGTGATTACTGTTTGTAGAAAGGGACTTTTGTTCTTCCCTTGTCTCCTGTGCACCTCACATGAATAAACTTGTTTGTTCCTTGGAGCTCTTAACTCAGCTAGTGAAAGGAAAACTCAGTTACTGCCTAACTACTGAAGAATCTTTCCTTTTCCTACATAAGTCCTATAATGCAATTGCTGAACAGAAAAGATAGCTTACGGCTTGAAAGATCTTCAGATGGCTTCCTAGATGAATGGAAAAATGGACTGCAGATGAGCTTGTGTGCCATTTCTCACCACAGGTTTACTTAGCCAGTAGAAGGAGATAGAGTCCCTGTAGTGCACATGAAAAACATGCTGGACAAGACAGTCTGGGTTCTGCCTGCCTCAGGCAAAGGCAAGCCCATTTGTGGGACTGCTTTTGCTCAAGGACCTGGGTGCACTTGGTGGGTAATGCAGAAGGATGGGGATGTCTGGTATGTGCCTCAAGGGGATTTGCTGCTAGGCGAGAACAGCCAGTAAGTGAACTTCATGGACAACTTACATGGAGGGCCTACAGACTATGAGAATTACGTAAGCCAGTGTCAGAAGCCACTTCCCTAATTAACTGTTAGACTTTTTTAAATTAAGATCACGCCTTTGATAACAAATCAGAAAAATCTTAGCATTCTTTGACTAGAAAACATTAGGAATATAAGTGCCTTATTTCTTAAGAGGAAAGGATAAGTCATCGACTTGTTTTCACTACACTGCATTGTGAGACCACATTCTGAAAACAGCTGCACTACTGTAACCTATAATTAGCTCAGTTATGAATTTACAATTACATTAGGAAAATCGGAGTCTTTTTAAAAATTTTAACTCAATATTGTGGCTAAAAGCAATGCCAGAATAGAGACTGTATAAACTTTATACAGTAAATACTACTGTTATTGATTCATTTTGGGAAGTCATAGTGCTTGGAAAGCTCTCAATTCAGATGCTTCTTGTGGTAGTATACATCATTCCCTATTGACCAGACATTTTTAAAGTATTTTACAGTTACTTAAACTACTCTACAGATATCAATAAAAATTAATACAGCAAGAGACAGGCATCTCAAAAATATATTTGAAAAATGTTCCACAGTGTTTTGTAATTGCACTGAGAATTTTTCAAAGTCAGAAAGGGGAGGTAGTTGTCCAACTCCTGTTGAAAGCTAACAGACATCAGGCACCTCCGTGCTTTTGAAGGTTTCTCTTTTAAATAGTCTGACACAGTTACATTAGTATTAACAGCTTTAAGCGTAGACTACATCTATGGCCTATGTAGATCCACTTCCTTCTTGATACCATGACTTGCTACACATCATTCTTGTGGTGTTTGGTTGAATTCCTTTCAAAGCATGATTAAGGACTGTGGGGAAACTGTTAATCATGGCCTGAACTAGTGATTGAGCACCTGGTGAAGGGGTGTGGCTGGCTCGGGGAGCACAGGCAAACTGCACCTGTGCTCCCTACATGACCAGAAGGGGTGGGCCCAAGATGGGGCTGCCCTGGGCTCATTTAAGGGCCAGCTACAACCAGGAAAGCATCTCTTTCCCTCTGGGATCTGCTACTTAGTGGAGGAGCATCATTTGAGCTGGAGGTTGCTGTCATTGGTTGTGTGAGTCAAAACTTTTCTAAAACTTCTGTGTATGTCCTTTGTTAAAACTTATAATGCTTTGCTTCAGATTGCAAAGAACCCATCTGAGGCAATTTTGCTTCTTCATTTGCAAAACAACAACACGTTTTCTCTTAATTCATTAGTGTTCCTGAAGCAAGTGAGTGCAAGGCAATGTAAAACTGGTCTCTATCATCACACTTTTCTAAAACTCCTTGACTTAAGGAGTAAGCAGACATAAGAATGAGTTCCCTTCCAATTCCTGGAAGCTCCTCAGCCAAGCTGATGCACTAAGGACTGTAGTGCTGAGCCAAACGTGTAACCTATGGCATTAGGTTTTGTCCTAATTATGGTTCAAACAGAAGACTTGCAGCTGTTTTCCATGTATCCATGGATATGTATTTGTACATTCAATGGCATTATTCACATGCAAAGTTAACTATTTGCTTAAGCACTACAGTAACATAGAATCCACACTTGCAAAATCCTACTGTATTACTAAAGGGCTAAGTTACAACTTGAAGGCATAATACGTAATTGAAATACCTAGTACAGAATTTTGGAAAAGGAGCTTTTATGATCTGAATTATTTTCACCACGCTCCATGACAATCCTTATTCTTTCATCTACTGAAAATTGTAGCTAAACTATGAACCTGTTATTTCTAAAATTGAAAAACAAAACATACTTGACAAATCTACTTGTTGCATAACTCTAACTAGAGGTCAAGCTTAATACGTATATTTGTGTTGAAGGAGTTGGCATATCTATTTAGAGTAATTGTAATCATTATCTTATTTCCAAGTTCAATGGCCATCTACTCCACTTTGAGAGTTAGGAAGGTATCCTGTAAGACATCAAGCCAGTATCATTCACAATATGAGAAGTTTTTATTTTTCATTGACTTATCAAAATAGATTTTCTTTCACTTTAAAACCAGAAATTGATAAATATCTTTGCAGTATGAAATTTCATGGCACTGAAAGACTTTTCCTAAACAAAGAGAATATTATCTGAATATAACAATGATTGACAAAAAGAGATGGGAGAAGTTCCTCAGAACTCATCCCTCTCAATTTTATTTATTAAAACTTAAAACGATTTTTAGAAGCATATTCAGTGCTGTAGAAATCCCATTATACAATGAAATTTCATCAGTATTAAAATAATCCAATGGGAACTTCAGTAGTCAGATATGACAAATTATTTTCATTTCATCTTTGTTATGGGAAGGATATCACTACCTTTCTCTCAAGCTCAGTCAAGTTAGCAAAGCTTTGATTATGCAGTAAAAGGAATAGCCATTGAACCTGTATATGGATTCCTGCACTCTCACCCATCTAAGATCTGTAGAAATACAGTGCAAGATATGATCCATGACCCAGTGCCAGACTTTGCAGACCCTTAAGTTTGCACATATATTTACTTACATGAGCAAAAAGCAATGCACATGCTTCATTGTCTGCATAATTCACACTGTGCAAGGCAATACCCTTACTGATTAAAGATATTAGGTGATTCCCTCAAAGGGATGATAGTTTTAAGGATGTGGTGTTGTACTGCTTACCTTTTTTAAAATGAATTCATCACTGAAACATGGCCTGAGAATACATGGGAAAAGAGCAATTTACACCTTAGAGAAAAGATGAATATTAATAGAGGAAAAAAAGGTGAACGAGGAGTGCTATACAGACAGAATTTATTTCTACATCTACTGAGCAATTCTTTTATAAAAGATTATGGCCTATGTATTTTAGGTCAAAATGATCCATGAAATCAGTTCTTGTTGGGTATTCACTACAGTACCCCAGGGCAGTTCTATATCACACATCTGTTTTGCCCAGATTGCAGAAGATTTTCAGAATGGGCATTTAATTCATCAAATAAAATAGACAAATTATTTTTAATCCTATTTCAATATACAATTATCAAAATATATACCCGAGGACATGAAAAGCTAATTTTAAGTCATTTTAGAAAGAAATATTTTTTTTTCTGTCCCTTTTCACTTAGAAAAAGTCACATGTGACTTCATCTGCTTTAATTCACAATGGTGGTACTGAGAGTTTTGGCTTCAGAAGAAGAAAAAACTCAGGGAAGGAAAAATTAGGACAACATATGTTGAAAGTCACAAAGTAAGGTATTTTCAATATTTTCCAAACGTAGAGCTGTCAGTTTCAGCTATTTATTTTTTTTTATGAGGAACATATCTTTCCAGACAGTTGTTCCCTATGTCTTATTCTTTCTTTTTAAAACATCTTTGTTTACTTTCTTTCACTGGCTTGTTTTCTGCTTTTTTATTAGGCAGAATGTCAGAAAAGATTGATCTTTATTTATCTTTGTAAGAGAGGATGTCACAGTTTGCTTAGTCTTTGACTGCTTGTTTATATAGCAGGTGCAAGAATATCAAGCAGTAATCCAGAAAATGTATTATTATGTAGAGAACCTTAACAGAGATGGACAAAATTAGTTGCATCATTGATCAGCTGAAAAAAGTCCTAAATACGTATTGCAGTTAGAGGACTCACTAAAGTCAGAGTCCTGCTTACCTTTGTGAGAAACTCTATAGATTTGTTTGCAGTGGTGTCAGGGATGAGTAGAGTCCCTGATCAGATGAAGATATTTTTAAATGTCTTTATTTTCACCATGATGATATATTAATTTTATAAGGACTGCTATCATTCAAAAAATGGTGATCTGGCTTCACTCTGACTCTCCCATGCTACGTGTGCCATTCTAAGAGAGGAAAATGTCCTGCTATTAGGGTCTCCTTGCTGTGGCACGCAAATAATCCTTCAGCATACCTCCTTTTTACCAGGCTTGAGTACCAGCAACCCTATTCTCAGGCATGTTTTGGAGAGCATCGTTCCCCCACATTAAACCGAAAGTATAAAACTCACATGCTCCATGCCCTCTGCAGAACTTCCCTTTCATTTAACACAGAAACAAAATTTCAGATTGTAAATGCTTCTGGCCATCTTCTACCTTGGCAGCACTTCAGGTCTGGTTTTACTTCCTTCCAGCACTGTGCCCTTTTACATAAACCTATATATCCCAGAAAGTAAATAAATAAATACATGCATATATAAAAGAGCTCAAAGCCTTTCCCTTTCTTTCCTTCCCCTCTCTGTGCCAGACTTCTTCTGTTAAATTTCTCCTTCCATCAGGAGATGTTTGTTTTCCATATACACCAGCTGAGGTTAGTGTGCCTCTCCATAATCAGCCCAGTGCACACACAAGCTTGAAATGCCTCATCAGGCTCCCCACTCACATTTGAAGCTTACTAAGTTGGGGATGCTCTCTTGCATGTTTGCGTAGGGCCTAGTCTTGGGGGGAGGCTATAAAGGAACAAAGAGTATTTAATAACTCTAGCCTGTCTCCCACAGACATTGTATTGACATAACTTCATTTTATGTTCTATGGAGACTTTTTCAAGAGTGTGTTAGAAATACAGACAAGAAAAGATTTTTTTTCTTATTTCAGTAAGTTGTAAGAGATACCAAATGCTCTTGGGAAGCACCTGCTTGATTTTAATTGTTCTCAGGAACTGTCTGCACAGCCATGACAACTTGGCATGTACGAAGAGCGGTTTTAGATAATCTATAATTATTAGTGCATTTGAATTGACATAGCTGAGTCATCTAAAGAAAAATAAAGTAATGCATAGCTCCTAAAGCCAGTGAAGACTGCCTTTGGAGGCAGTTGACTGCCTCAAACTCTCCTTGAACTGACATGATGACAGGAGGAGTGTCCCAGCCACTGGGAGGTAAGAAGTGACATTCCTCCCATTATTGATTTTATGACTGCCTCCTTTTTTTTGTTTCAGTCAGAAGGTATGTAATGGAGGCTTCCATCCTTAAATTCTTGATGCAAACAAAGTGTATGTACCATTTTCATCTTTTCTGTGCATTCGTCTACATACTTCAGCAAGCATGAACAGAATGAACGCAGGTAAGGTGAGCATCAGACCCCAGAGGTTACAGTCACCATGAGGAACCCTGGCAGTACATATCTGCTATAACACTACTAAGATGCATTTTTTTTGTGTGCTATTTTTCCCTGGTAACAAAAGAGTTAGGTGAGGGATTAATTTAGCCTGCTTGCATTCATGAGTACACTCTTCAAGCACAAATAGGATCTTTTCTAATTTTGTTGTAATGAGTATTTACCACACTGCAAATTCAAAGGAAGAAACGCATAGTTCTTATCAAACCAACAATTCAAAGCACTTATTAGCCTTCAGAATGCTCTTACAGCACCAAAATATAGTGTATGGTTGAAGAATACTAGTTTAATAAGGTTCTTTAAATACTAGAAACATATATTAAATACTTGAATTTCCAATCCTGTTGTGACTGAATCACAGAGGATGCATGAATTAACATTTGTATTCAGTTGGTGATTTGTTAGATTGCTCTTTGGAGATTCAAAATTACTCATGCATCCTCTTTTACTATTCTTGTGAAGTCCTAGCTCTGAAATGAAGTTGTAGATGAAAGTCAGGGTGTGCCCTTTTATGTGGCAGTATCAGGCTGCCTTCTCTAAAAGTGTATATGTACAACAGAATCTCTCTTTACCACAGTGCTCTCTCACCCTCCCCCC
>WBMW01005992.1:1199821-1245320 GCA_013396635.1 Penelope pileata | reverse complement strand
CCCCCCCCCCCCCCAAAACAGAAAAGCAAATTCCCATCCTACAACTTGCCTGAAAGTGCAAAAAGAATGGAATGATTCCTGGCTTTATGAAATCTGTTAATGACCTTCCCACAGCAACCTAATTTGCATAGAGAGTGCCCTGATACTGCAGTGCATGCCACAGTCCCCAAATCTGAGACTGTCAGATTTTGGTAATCCCCTGAGGACTGATCAGGCCCTTGAGGGACTTGCAGATTCAGCTGTATGTTGAGGGAAGGTTTTGCTGCCTTTGTAGAGCTCTAAAAGCCTTTCAGACTTTTCTGTCTCACAAGGAAACAAACTTACCTGCACAAGTGACTGTCGTCAGTGCTGGGACAGCTGCGGCTGACCAACACAAGGCTGCCCTAACAACCTTACAAGTGAGAAAAGGATATTCCTCTTTGGTTTAAGCTTGCCTACAGTTCTGCACACAGCAACTTCAAAAACAAGCTGACAGCCATGGCTCTCTTTTTTTGGTTAGAATAAACGACAGTGGCTTGTTGATGAAGTAACAGATACATAGAGAAAAGGAGTGACACATTTTAAATGCTGCTTTAATCTCTCTTTATTAAACTCAGTGGGACTTTTATTTTTGTCAGTCCCATACTAGCCTGCTTGCAAAATGTAAAGCAGCCAAAATAGAAACAGAAGAATCAATTAGAAATGTCACAATTAATCACTGTCCATATTCAAGCAAATGCACGCATGTTTAACGTGAAAGCTGAAAGCAAGGGAATAAAATGCTATGAGATCTTGACTAAGACAGCTGAACAGTGCTTGAATGAACCAGCAAACTTTTACTAAAATTCAGTCTTCTGTGGTTGCCTGTGTTACTGCCCTCTTCCCAGCAGAAGCTAGACTGATCACTTCTCTTCAAGACAGAAATAATGCTTAAAATCAATTGTAGACAGAAACATGAGGCACTTCTTAGAAAGAACTATAGATATTTCAGGGGATAAATTATCTAGCTGCCCAGGTGCTTCAATTTACTTGTCCACTTAACGCTGAATAAAACCTCATTAGGTTTGGGCTACCAAGTGCAATTCAGCTATGTTATCCTATGAGGTCTCAGTTTGCTAGAAGCTGTTTGTTCAGCTGTAACGAAGATCACCCACTTATCTGCTCTGGAGAGGCAGTCAGCCTAAGGTTGACTTGCTTGCAGAAAGCAAGCTCTGCTGCCATCCCACCAACATCCACCTCTGATGTCGTGGGTCAACGTAATGAAATAGGAGGCATTGCTTTCAGAGCAGCCCTTGTGTGTATATATACGAAAAGACAGTTTTATCCTAGAAAGCATTTAAAAACTTAAGTCCTCCTGTTTTTTCCAATACCAGTAAACCACTAACATTACATAAATAAACATAAAATGCCTTATTTTGGCATTAAGATTGATTTCATCTTAGCCTTCTGAGAAAGAAACATAACAAATTGAATCAGATTCAGCATTTTTCCTTTTCAGTCAGGTTCCAGGAATAGTATCAGACACAGGTAGTGCAGCAGTCATGCTACTTCCTTCCCTAAACAGCTGGAATTACTTCCTACTAGCTGCAGCCAGACCCTGTCAGCTGAGAAGCTGTCAGCAGCTGCAGCACTGAGTGTTCCAGGACTTCATCTGATAGCTGAGTTCCATCTGAAACTGTGCAGTCTGAGACTGCACCCATGTGAAACAAAGCATACCCCCAGCAGTACCTGCATTGGAAGCGTGCTCCTTATTGAAACTAAAATGCTGGGATAGATGTATGCCACCTCAGTCTCTATCCAGACTTTGCAGTCACTCCCAGTATTTGTTCTCCACATCTTGTTAGGAAGATCATCCAGAACCCAACTATTATGGTTTTAAAACTTCACTTTTTTATTTGATGGCATTCATTTACACTTTTTTTTTTTACTTTCAAAGGCTCATTGGTACTTGCTTCTCAATCCACTCACACATAAAATGACTTTCTCTTTCAGAGTTTATTGCTTTAGGCCACTATAGCCACCCCACCTGAGCTTCTTTATCTTTGCTATTCTAGTCTCTTTCTTTATGCCTGTTTAAGCCTAAATTCTTCTTTTTCATATGCAGGTGTCCGGAATGGCATGTGCAGCATTCCAGATGAACCAGTGAGGTATCCACTGGCATTGCTAGCTCTAATGGAAATAGCTTGTCAAAACCACTTTAGAGTTGGATTTGCCTCCTTAATGCCAATGTAACAGGAGCAGCTCCTAATCACTCCACGAACTACTAGTAGATGCAGATCCTTCCCATCCTCAATCATTTCTGACTAATGAGCTCCCAGGATATAAGAGAAATTCTGATTATACATTACTGAATATTTAACCTTACACTTTCATGATTATATTTCATTATTTTTTTATCACTGATCAGCCAGGGAGGGCACCCACTTCTTCCTGAAAAGCACTGATTTTCTCCCCTGTGCTGACATCACCTTTAGTTTTGTGCTACTGGCAAGCTTTCCCACACTACTTCACCTATCAGAGATACTAGCATTCCTCCTAACCAACATCCCAACGCTAAACCTGAACAATTCCATGAGGAACCAGACTGGCTAAGGTCTCATGACAAGCTTCCTCTGGCCCCTTTCAGTACAACGTCTTGCTATTTTAAGCTCTTCATTTGCTGATTTAAGTTTCTAGAGCTATTTGTATCTCTAAGCAGCAGCTTCCAAATCTTACAAGTAATTGCTCTACTGAACCAGAAACAGGTGAGATGTCCTGTAGATTCTGCATCTGGGGACTCATAATTTCTTCTGTTCTGAAAGTCATGGCTCAGCATCTGCATTTGAAGAAAATGTCCTCATTGAACTCTTATTTCTTTTCCCACTAAGATATTTAACTATCTGCCATTAATTGAAATCAAGTAGTTTCTGAGACTAAAGATGCTCTTATTTCTTCTTTTATTGACAAAGCTTAATTTCATCTTCTTATTCTTAAGCAGTGATGATGCAATTCCTACCTTTCACACTATTGCAGCTCACTATTCAATGGAAGAATCTTGAATTAATGTCATAAGAATAACTGCAATTACTGTGATACAGAATTTTTCACACTTTCACTGAAAAAATTGAAATGTGCATTGCATTATTGTTTCAGTGTGACTTACTAATTTTGTTCCTTTACTACTGCCCAGTACACTCTTCTGCAGCACAGTGAGAAATGCCTTTGTTTTCCCTGCCATAGCTGACTAAAGCTATCAAGAGGCATAACCATTTTCAGCAGAATTTTATCTTGCACTCCCATGTTCCCATGTTGTGACACTTCTGGAAACAACCATGACATTTTGCTCAGATTTAAATCACTTTGCCCCTTTTAAGTATTACTGAACTGTATGGTGGTATTGTTTTTCCATCTTCATCTTAGTGCAGCCATGCCAGACAGTGTCTTGTTTCTTACAACATAGCATTTCCCTTCCAGGCTATTTCCTGTGGTGATAATAGAACAGTTTTTCAAGTTAGCCATGGAAATACTGCATGATATTGAGAACAATTCAAATAATGTCTCAAAGACTTAGGATTTGGAATTGTATTGCAGCTTCTCCTGAGGCTATGTAAAGAATAGAAGTCCCTCTCACGCCAGGGAAGCGAAGCTGCTTGTATAGATTTACCTCAACAGACATCACTATTTTCATCAACAACAATAACAAAGGACACAGAGAGAGAGACGGATAAATATTAGGAAGTCCCTTAAGGAGGGCTTGCAGATGCTCTGTTTTAGTCAGCTTTGTCTCTGCCTTGCTTTGAACTCCCCATTTCACTTTGCAGAATCATATCTCAAACAACCAAGGACAAAGCTCCTATAGACAGGGATGCAGCGCTCAAGAAGAATCCCTTCCTTTTGGGCTTTGCAATGATCTTCACATATTACTTCTCCTGTTGCTGTTTTGCTTTACAAACTTCCAGGAAAATTATGTTAAATATTTTTTCTAAACGATACAAACCATGACCCAGAGCTCTACTTTTGTTCTCAGTCTTTCACAGTGTATTAAACTAGATATTCACATTAGCAACAGGATTTTAAAGTGCTCTACAGCCCTACTGATGTAGTCACAGCGGATTGAGGACATAAACAATAAATGTGTATAAGTAGCATATTTTCCTTGGCCAGCTGCTAGATTTTCTAAATAAATATAAACCACTGGGAAAAATTGTGAGCCCTTTGGTCTGAAAAATAAACACATTATAGTGACTAAAGAAACCCACCCAAACTATGTAATGTATGCCAAAGGATTACAATGGGAAACACAGGAACACAAATGCCAGAATAACACTATACAAGAGCTTACTGAAGTTACTGAAAATATAAATGAAGAGTGGATCTTTTAAAGGCCTGGAACAAACAAGAAAAAGGAAATACAACAATCTTTGATGGGTCAGAACATGACTTAGCATAACACTGGTCTGGCACTGTAGTACCTCATTTCATGATGTGATGAATTATTTGAAATACTGCTGCCTGGAGGATTGGATTTTTTCTTTATACTTGATGGAAAGCAGCATGTGGACATAATTGGAGGATTCAGAGTGGGGCAGTTTAGAAAGATCAGTGGTTAGAGTGACTGTGTTTCTGTTAAGACTGTTAGCTCCAATTCTATTCTTTTCACACTTCAGGGTTTCATATTTTGTTCTGGGGCTTTTTTTCTTATGCTTCTTTCATGTTCATTTGTTTTCATACTTCTTAACTTGCCAGAGAGACAAGATATTCCTCTTGGGTTTCCAGAGGGATAAGTGCAAGTTATCTGCAAGCACTCAGATATCCAACAGGAAATTGGGCACACTGCTGGTAGCACCTTCACGTGAACTAGCTGTTTTCCCATTTCCACTCACCACCCTCCTCCATAAAATGATGGCACATAGGTTATATGTTGTAAGGATTTCCAACAGAATTCAAATTGCATCACTCAGAACAATGCAATCATTTCCTCACAGGCTGTGCAATGTGTTTTCTTTTATAAGCAGATAGCACAGACACAGAAGCGACTTATAGAAAATGTAGGGAATTCTTTCCTTCTCACTGACATCCTGCTTACTTCCACATGCCCCAAATGTGGAGTTGGAAAATGCCAAAGCTGGTAATAGATGTCCAAGCTTAACATTTACGAAATTAATGAATTTCACGAGATATGGATAAAATGCATACAGTGTTATATGAAATCGTGGGCTTGTTGGAAGAGATAATGTGAAATTGTATCACATATCAGAGGGAGAAAGGAAAACCTTGAGATCAGCTATCTGCTGACAACCCCGAAGACAACAATGCCATCACAAAACAATACTACACAGAAAAGCAGAAAGGGCTGCCATGTACTACATAGCACATACCTGGTGATCACATCAGTCTGCCTGCCCGAATCTCCTTCTGCAAGCCATCTATGAAAGGCTGGGAAATTACTCTTCATTTTTGTGCTTTTATAAGCACTTGCTTTATCATTATTGACACAAAATTTAAAAAGCTATATGTACAGATAAGGAGAGAAGTATCTAATGAGGCTATCTGCCAGGGTGAAAGAAAGATCCTTAGTACATGAAAGAAATATTGAGTAATAACTTAAAGAACTCTCTCCTTTTTGAGTGCTGCTAAATGGCAATATTTATAGCAGCTCCATTCTCTGATGCATTTATTTAAAAACATATATTTTTATTGCTAGATTCTACTTAAGTGATAAATAAGAAAGCGTACCAGAATCAATAATGAATTATAAAACAGCTGTCTTGCTTTATTTAAACTGAACTGCATTATGGCTATGCTCTTTCTCACTTTGGCTCCAATTCATCAAGGTACTTAGCCTAAATTTAAGCACACAATTTCTGCCATTGGCTTAAGTAGGTCTTCATGAATGGGAACCTGCACGCAGATGGGAATGTCATGGCACATCATATCTGGAGGACACCAAGCATTTTGGATCCAACTTAATTATTCTGATGGCTTTTTAAATGGGTTTATACAGTGCTTAGCTAACAAGCATTTAATCCAGAGGTTAAAGAAGGCAGTAACCCAAGAGACTGGGCTTGTAAAGGGCTATAAAGATTTCTGAGGTAGAAAGTCATCTTTAGCCCTAGGGAGTGGACTGTAAAAGGCTGAGGGGGACTTTATTAGCATCTTTAATTACGCATTTATTTGAGTCCTTTATTTGGCATTGAATCAATTTGTCATTAGTTATTTTGTTATTTAATTAGTGTGTTTAATTACTGTAAATACTATTAGGGTTAAATCCTGCAAGTTGCTGAGAAATCTCACAACTCCTAGGGACTTCAGTTAAAACACAAAATATTTCCCAGGTCTATGAAACTGCAGAGAGTTGCTGTCTGAGTTACAGCTTATGACAACCATAATGTTAGTGTAAGAAGAATGCTTGGTTCTAGAGCAACCCAAGTATCAAGGAACTCCGAGACCGTTACATTTGCAAAGAGCCATTCTGAATGCATGAAGACAACAGAAATTTTCATTTGACTTCACTGGGGTGATGATTTTGTCTTTAGAAATCAAACATTCAGAGAAAGAACAAAGCCCTTGAGTTCCTTGTTAAGACAGAAAATTTTATAAACTTTAGTCAATTCCATTACTGAAGTGAGGCATCGTACAGCATGTCGCAAAGCATCATTCTCAAGCTTCCATATGCTGCAGGTAGCATGATTTGGAGAACACAGCAACAATTATTCCAGTCTTGTACTAGATTGAAAAAATCAAGGGAATCACCACAAAGCCTAAAAAGATAAAACAGAAGCTGGTGGTAGCAACCTGCCTCTCCCCATAGACACACAGTTTCTTCCATTTTTATTTCTGCCTTCCATTTCTAGGCCTACAGAAGAAATAGGTGAGTGGGAAGGATCTCAGCAAGGAAGCGGGCAGCCAGTGCTTTGCAATGTATAGAAAATCCGTGAACAGAAATAACATCATTGGGAAATAAGTAATTGAGTAATTGATTCTCCAGGAGAGGAAAATACATTCGGGGGTTAATCATTACAGATAATGAATTTGGGGGAAAAAAAAGATGAAAGATTTGTGAAAAAGCAAACTATTTCAAAATTACATTTTCAAGACGGGCTTTTATTTTCATTTTGACGCTTTTTTTTTCCTTTTAAATTAAAAAGAAAATTCCCAAGTAAAACAAATCATTTCAATATAATTCCAATATTATTTTATTGAACTCCAGATTATGTTTTTGTTTTCGTTTTGGTTAATTGAGGGGAAAGATAGATGAAATGTTGTTTCAGAGTAATCCAAACTGGAAAATTTTCATCCGCTTTCTTCCCTGCTACTGAACCAAGATCTATTTCACAAAGCTTTCCCCATTGCTGCTCTGTGGAGGCTCTTGGCAAAGTATAGGAAGTGAGACGAGAGGTGATGCACAGACAGGATCCAAACCACTGAGAGGTCAGATCAGGGATTTGGGTTCAGGCATAGCCAGAGGGAGGAGAGACCATAAAAAGCAGGCTTCAAAGCCAAATAAAGTCAGTGGGAGATTCTCCATTGACTTCAGCAGGTTTTGAATCCAACCCAAACTGACAGTGAGGTACGAAAAATGAACAATGGGGCATGAGGAAGGAAAGGACAGAGAGTGATGAGCAATGGGGGAAAATACCATCTGTTCTGCTTGCTGCGTCTCTAGGAAAGTAAGTACCTTCCTTTGGCTTTCAAGGCAATCTCAGTATCCCCCTCTAACTTTGTGAAGTGTAACACCGAGCACATCAGGGAGGCATAGGTTTTTTTCAGCTGATGCTAACAACATGCTTGTCCAAGCTGGGAAAGCTGTTCGTATAGATGATACAGTACCATTTTCCCATGCATCCTCTGTAAAATACGTAATCTAAAAGCTTTCACACAGTTAAATAGACCAAGCAGATGGACAGGGAAATTAAAAGAAATTGGCAAGGTAGAAAAGATAAATGGTCAACTGAGAATTGAAATTAAGAAGAGAGTCAATGAGGCAGAGAGCCACAGTGAAGCTATTCCAGATGGTAGGGGCTGCAGAGAAGGCGGCCCTCAAAGCCCTGGTGAAGTGCAGACCAGGAGAAAGGCCCAGAAGGCGGCAGGGCAGGGAGACCAAATCCACCTATGATGATGTTTGGGTCAGAAAAGAGGTCACAGCCCAAAAGGAGGACTTCAGTGACACAAGCAGAGGCCAAAGTGCTTTTCTGTGACTGTAAAATCTTAGTATACATTCTATACTGGCCACTCTCTGTGTACGGTTAATCTGCTTGCTACATCACCTTTTGCTCATAAATCACTGGACAGTATCTTTCTGTGCAAGAGGATTGGAAAGGTCAGAACCAGCTGTCAAAATACAAACAACTGTCAATAATGAGAATGTTTAAAATCCAGACTTGAGTTCAGATCCAGCTGTGCAAGCTCTTGCTGCCTGGATCTGAATCCCCTTGCTTCAGAGTAGTTTTCTCCTCTGGCCAAATAGCAAATTGGCCAGACTTGTGCTATTTCACTGTCTCTGCTGGCAGAGAAATGTACAAATCAACTGTAAACAGTACACACAGGTTAATATGTTCCCGTGTTTTATCTAGACTGCTACAAAGGGAAGGGATGCCTAGGGATAACAATTGCTAAGTGATAAAGGATTTATTAAAGGTATATTGGATTTGACAACTGAAGGTTAGTCCTCCCAGAGCGTGTCTGCAGAAGCTGTTGGTGTGTATGTTTTACAATGCTATCCTCCCCCTTTCCTCATCTGAGGCACAACCACTGAGTGAAGGTGCTTGCTCATAGCACCACAAAAAAGCAGCAACTATCACTTCAACCTTTTTTGGTGGCCTGCTATACTCTGTAATAAAACACAGCATTCTTCACTAAAACCTCTTCTTTTCATCACCTATACTGATGTAATGTTACAGGAATGAGAGTCTGGTGTCTGCATCTGATTTTTAATACTATTTTTAGAGGTAATCCTAATAAGGTCAAGGGTTATATTGCCTATGTCCATTGCATCCACTGTGCAGTTTTACAGCTCCATTTTGTGGTGAGATCTGCATAACTGAACCTTCAACATCAATTTCCTTGATTATAAGTCTGTGTCACTGAACAAATGGCCATCAAAAGCCTCTCCTCCTACTTCTGATTTCCTGAACTTCAAAATGGAATATTAAGTGCCATTTAGTCACTGACAGTGGCAATACCCCATTTATCAGCCTATTAGATGCAGCAAGTAACACTAATGGGGGTGAATGTAAAATAACAAAAGCCTAGCACTGATGTTTCCTTCCCCCTGCTGAATGGGATAATACAGTAATTACCGAGCATGCCTCATTTAGTGGCTTGACCAGAGGATAGGAAATAGGTTGTTCACAGGATTTCAGCGGGCTAAATTAAGCACCTGCTGTTATATTTTCATCTTCATTGTATCTTTCTGCATACTCTAACAGCCAAATTTCACTGCAGGAAGATCTCTTTCAGGATCTTCACACAAGAATCTCAGGATTTCTCATATACGCTAAATTCAGATTAAAGCATTTAAGACACAACCTGTCATTCCTCACATCTTGAGGTGGCTGTGAAACCTGTTGTTTCCAGTCAGTTTGATGAATTGCTGTTTTGGTGAAGTGAGCAGTAGCACTATACCTGTTCAGTCCCTATCACAACACATGCTGGATAAGGGGTCTTCTTTTTATGATGTTTTCCTCAGCAGGAAACCATACATGTTCCTAGAAGAGACACTGTACTACGCACAGCAGAAAATTTTGGAATTACCAGCCGGCTTGTCAGCTATTATAAATCAATCTCCTTATTTGAAATAAAAGGTCATTGCTAATTTATATCAGACTTAAATCTGTCCCTATAAGAAACCAGGCATACTAAAGAAATGGTGCTGTGACATCTTCACATTTGCTGACCTACAGAATAGAGCTATACCCTGTACCTCATCCCAGAGAACTGAGAACTTTTATCTCGGTAGGAACTTGGTGGCCAAAGACTCTCCTGCCTGGCATTCCTCAAAAAGCACATGCAGTCTATCAAATCCCAAAGATCTCAGCAGGCTCAACAGAAATTTTACGTGAATTCAGATTTTTAATATACCACATGAAAAATGGACAAAATCTCTGTACACCTGCTTGGCAGCAACTTCTTTCCATTTCAGTCATCTGTGGGCATATCTCGTACATTACTGCTCAGCGTTCAGCAGGCCATCTTGAAGAACCTCTACCAACTGTCCCTGTTTCAGTTCATATCACAGGGTGGTCTCAGCAAAAAGAGAATTTATTTTTGAATAAAACGAAACTAGAAGAACTAGTTACTTACACAATGGATTTGGGTTCTCAGTTGCAACAATTTTTGCTATATGAACCTGTTCCTATAGGCTGCTGTATTTGCTAACTTAGACGAAGCTTATGTACATTATCTTGATTAAATAATAAAGGTAAGCGATGGCAAAAGAGAGCCAGGACGGTAGGGAGATGGGCTGTTTCCTGGATAAAAATTGACTGCAACAGACCCAAAGGTTTTATGACTGCAAGAGAATTCAGACTACATTCCTGTTTGGGCCTGTATTAAGGAAAATAAATAAAAAACATTTAATGAATAAAATAGTTTGCTGGTGTAACCAGAATTATCATAGGGCAGGAGATATTAATCATCAGCCTTTGACATTGCATAGCATGGCACCAGAGCCTGGGTGTTTTGATCTACAGAGCGAGTAGTACTCAGCTCCAATTCTCCAGTTTAGTCATACAGATTTCTAGAACATCAATTTGCTGCAGACACAGTTTACAGACTCCAAAAAATCAATAAGGTAATATTTATTTACCAAAAAAAAAAAAAATCTTTTTTTGACTAAAAAAGACAGAAAGCAATTACAATAAATGTGTTTGATTGAACCTGGTTTGACATTTACTGTGGCCAATAGGAAAACTCATTTGGGCTGTGGATTGGGCCTAAATCGTGAACTTTTGACCTCAAGAATATTGGATTCTTTGAGCAAAAGCGATTTATGTTGAACTAATTCAATTCCTTTTTGTACAAATGCACAGATGATATATCAATGTTTTTGTGAGATTTAGCAAGATTCTCAAAGTTACACTTACTCTTTCACCTTTGTTTGTTTGTTTGTAGCTCCACAGCAATAGATCAAAGTAAAGACAATTTTAATAAAATTTCCTTCTCTCCTTCCCTTTCTGGTGAGAAAAAAACAAAAATCTTCTTAGAGTAAGCACAATAAGAGTTTCTTCTATGTGCCATTTTGAAAAATTAAAATGTGAAGGAGTGTCTATGCAGCAAAATGAAAGTGTGAGTTTGGTATGTGCAGGTATTCTGCTAATAAACTTTTAACAAGGGTGGATACCAATTCCAGGGAAGATCTGGCAGAAACTAGCAACAAGAACAAAAATTCTCAAGACTGCCAAAGAAACAGAGTGCAGCACTGCGATTCTGACTGCTCGTAGCTAAACATGCCCTTAAAAGTACTGCAGTTACAGGAACAATACTTACAGTAAAGCACACCTTCAACAAATAGTAGCTGTGAGAGTACAGAAAGGAAAAAAAACCTCAAAACCACACTGAAATAAGCAAAAGACAATGAATGTTAGACAGATAGACAGTACTAACTCATATACAGCAGCTATTCTAAAGGGATTTATGCAGCTTTAGTTGGTAATCACATAGCCCTCCACAAGAAACATTATGTTATGTTCTTTTAATCTTTGCTGTTTCTCATTCTAAGTAACTTCCTAATATTTATTTTTCAACCCCTTTCAGGTTTTGAAGAGCTTATAATTTTGCTGAAGTCAGCCCCATAGGAAATTCCTGACATGCATAATCATTAATGGAGTTATGTGATGTGATATGACAGTTGAAGGTCTTTATAAAATACAGGAACTCTAGTTTTTCTAATTCTTGGCTTTACTCCTTCTATTCTTAGCTCATCTCAATAGCAAATGTCAAGAACTGCAAACTGTAATCTGCCAAGAAGGCGATGGCAATCCCGTAAGATAACTGACAGGGGCTTCTTTCATGGGGTCCCCTGTTCCCAGGAACCCTGTTCTGCACAAGCCTGCCTGACTGCGGGGGCCAGACGACAATGCCACTGCAGACAGAGCCAAACCTGGGATGCTAGAATTGGTGGAATGTGGTAAGGGAAGAAATGAAGGCCCTTCTTTCCTTATCATTTGTCACCTAACACTGTGATTCCTCTCTCCCTTTTCACACGTCCAATGAGAGGAGAGAAAATAAATCATACAAGAAGACCACAAAAGTTAAAAGTATACAAGAAGGTTGTGAACTAACAAACTAACCTACCAAAAAAAGTGCAACTACAATTTGAGGGTTTAGAGAGCAGTTCTGCCCTCTTCTTCCCAGCTTGGAGGGAAATCTGCATTTTGATGGATCTATTTTGTCTTGTCTTGGAGTGCAGAGTCTTCCATTTCTCCTTCAAGTATTTAAGGGTGAATTGCTGTGTAGCTCTATATAATATATAAACATACATATACGTGCTAACTATTGTATATTTACAACACAAGTTTGTCTGTCATTTTCATATATAAGTTCTTCCCAGAATAAAGTAGGCAAGAGTAGAGTCTCTCACTGCCAGCATGCAGGCAGGTTTTCTAGCTACTAGCACGTATTTGGCTTACAGGCATATAACCTAGACAAGAACAAGACTGCTTCTCAGAAGAAAACTTAAAGGAAGTGGCACATTTATTAGAGGTTTGTATGCAGTAGATTCATATTCAGAAATGAAAGATTTTAAGGTTTATTAAATGTTTTGTCTTCAATTAGAAAAAGGATTGATAACTTCCTTCAGAGGAAGTCCTGTTTAAACTTTCTAATTAGTGTCTAGAGAAATTCAAGGACCAAGGGAGTCAACCAGTTCACACTTTTTCAAGAAATCCTGTCAGACCTGATGCTACAGTTTAGCTTAATGTAAATAATAATTACTGTTAATACACATTTTTAAAAATCCCTTTTGGTTTCTTGATTTTTTTGTTTTTTGTTTTTTTTTCAGCAAGTTTCCACTGCTAATACCAGAGTTAAACTTCTATCTTAATTCTTAATTGCCTGTGAAACAAAGATTTCAGTCTAGATATTAAAAAGCTAAAGTGAATATAGAGATTTTTTTCTTTTTCTAGAGAAAATAGATTTTTTAATTCTTTGTTTTCTCCCCTAATTTAAAAATAGTTATTTAAGAAATATGACAATTCACACTTACACAGCAGTAAGTTGACAATATAATTAGAATATATTTAGTGGAAAAAGTATCAAGAACAAACTGAAATAAAAGATCTACTTATAATAAAACAAAGCAAACAAATAAAGCCATATTTCTAATTTGAGGAGTGTCATTAGTTTTCTTTATTTGGGAGCATTTTTCCCCAGTTCTGAGAAAGAACACCAGTATAGTCTATTACATATCATATTATCAAAAAAATTATAATTAAAAGGTTCTCATGATATTTAATGAAAATAGCTGCACAGATAATAAAAGCATTTCCCAAGTCCCAAATTCAAAGCATCTACCAAACACTAGCCTATAAACCTCATACCAATGCTGCTACCACACTTCATACCATTAGCTCATGTAACTGCTAGGAAAAGTGTGTGAGGCAGAGATGCAGCACAGGATAGGGTTCATTCATACTCCTTAAGAGTAAGCATCTTCATT
Source organism: Penelope pileata (assembly GCA_013396635.1). Lineage (NCBI taxonomy): Eukaryota > Metazoa > Chordata > Aves > Galliformes > Cracidae > Penelope > Penelope pileata. Next base: position 1,231,705 of record WBMW01005992.1, on the reverse strand, counting down.
TCAAAAAGTGCACAAAAAACCCAATATTTATTCAGTCTTAGATGTCATAAATCGTATTCATACTGAACAATCATCAAGATCTTAGTTATGAGTACAAGAAGGGGAATTCTTGCCTAATAATGCCCACGTACGTATCATTCCAGCTCATTAACAACATGACACTTTATTCTAGAAATTCAAATCCCATTCTTCTTCCACCTATAGGTAATGCCACAGAAATTAGTGGGATCTTCCTCATCTGAAAGGAAGTAGAATTTGGCTCACAATAATTAAAGGAGTTCTTTTCTTCCAGCCTATCATCATATGCTTCACTTGCAGAAAATAGACAATTTAATGGTACCAGCTCTTCCCAAACACACCTGCAGAAATCCACCCATCTCAAAGGGACTGCTTCTTGAAGGACTGACCTCTATTATTTGAAACATCGAACTGTCAGAAATTTGCCTGCTCTATTCCCTCCCTCAATAGCTGTGGCCATTTCTGACCTGTCTAGTTCTCAGACACTTACACATCATTTCTATGAAACACAATTCTCAGAACAGTGAGAGGTGGGGACGAACATGTGGAAAAGTGTACAATTTGTATGGTCCAGAATAAGATTTGTTTTCAGATTAGGAAATGGAAAATAACATCTCATGATTTGGCTTTTACATGGTAAGAAATACTCTGAGTTTCTTCTGGACTACGTTGTTTGATGATGAGACAATGAATTTCAGTCATCATGCAAAGGCAGTAGCTCTGTCTTTCTCATACACAGGCATGCACGCACACACTTGCATATCCCTAAAACACACAATCTGAGAAGAGGTAGAGAACAGGCGGACAGCACAGTTTTGTGGTGCCAGCCAAATATACCAGACTATTTTTCACAAGTACCACCATTTACCTCTTGAGTTAACCCATCAGTGAACACTTATGTTATGGAAATGATGCAATACCTTTTCAAACCTGCTATGTCACTTCAAATTCTTCAACCACAAAGTAAAAGAATTTTGACACAAGTTTTCAAGAATGCACATGAACATGAGGAAGCTGATATTTACTAATATAAATCCAGGAACACATATGAATTACCATGAGAGACACTAACTCAATTTACTCCTTAAAATGTCATTAAGTTATCAGCATGAGCAAAGTTGATACCTTCATTTTGTAGACCCTTCTCTTTAAAGACTCAGAGATTGTTTTTTTTCCAAATTCCTGTTCCTTCACCAGAAATGTCAAATGCAATTCTACAATGGAGAGGATAACTATGCATGAAGAGCTACAACATCATTATTATAATTTATATTTCAATACCAGGAAACATGTTTGCAACATGTGGTAAGTAATACAGAAAAATATGCAGTCACTGTTTGAAAGAGAGGAAAATATTCCTACAGCTCTGGAGCTCCCCGAGGGCAGAGGGCTGCCCCAAAGCTAACACACTGCACATACCCTGCACGAGCCTGGAGGCTTCAGCTCGCCTTTTATAATAGAGTCCCGATGAGTGACTCCTGTATAACAGTACCACTGCCACAGCACTTGCCTGAGGGTGGTCTTGTTAACTCTGAGAAAGAGGATACTTCAGGTAAAGAAATGTTTTGCTATGGGTATGGCTGCCGTCATCTGAGAGCTGGGCATCATTACAGAACTCACAGAAAGGAAACGGCAGAGATTTAAATTAGTCAGGCTTGCATCTATTGATCAGGATATTGCTGACAGTGAGAGGCGATAGATAAAAGCTACAGAACTTTGAGTCTAGGTTGAAATGATATCTCTAAGGGTAAAATTATATTGAAACAGGCATTGTGTTTATAAGCTTTCTTCTAAATTCTACGAACTGTATTGTTAGATGATGATTTGAAATCAGATGTGTTTTTGAGGCAAGCTTCAGGAAGGTTATTTTTCAGGCAGATTCTCTTGAGGTGCAATCCACAAGGTGCTAAGAAGAAAGGCATTTTACATAACCCTCAGGCTTTGCTCCTTTCCAATTAGAAGAGATCTGTTAGTGAAAGAAAATTCCAGCAAAAAGTCCCAGTGGCGCAGTGCTATATAGAACTATATCCAAACAGGAAGGCTGGGAAAAAAGGGGATAGCGTTTGTGGTTTCATGAACTGCTTTTCTCCCAGTCCTAGAATGAAGATTATGCAGATTTCCCAAGAACTGGACAAAGTTAGGTCTTGTAGTATTACTTTTGAGTTGGCAGTGTTCATTTCCAAATCCATTCCTGTATTCATGTCCTACAACATTCTCATTAATCACACGAGATATGCTAAGAAACTAGTCCGCTTGGTTTTGGAGTCATACCAAACTTTTGCTTCTAGTCATTATCCATTCTTTTTCATACAGATGCATTTCAGTCCCTGTTTTAATTCTCTTCCCAAGTTAGATCTAGAGCAGGTCTGATTGCATCTGTGCACTCCAACAAGCTGTTTCTTTCTTTTCTATTTGTATGTCTTTTGTAAGCTTTCTACTCATGTGATATCTCTACAGGCTGTCATGAAGACTAGAGCTTCTTTGCAAAATACTTTCCAAACATTAGGAAATATCAACCCCCCTCCAAGTCACACTAAGATCAGTTGATTTGTCTTTATCATCTACTTTATTTATTTCTCTATAATTTTTACAGTTTAACCTCCCTAATGCCCTCATCTCCTCCCTGCTGCAAGAGATTTAGACATAGGTGGGTGATATGTTAACAATCTATTCCCATACTAATATACATCAGGATCTTTATTTTCGTCTTTACTTAGCAAATTGCATTCTTCAGTACCCGTACTATGGAGCTCATGTTTCTGTTATGATGATATTCTGCTACTCAATTTCTCATCTTTCACTTGCAGTTCTGTTTCTTCAATTTTCTTACTCATTCTTCTTGCATTGCTAGATATAAGGGCTACTCAGAAAGTAATGTACCTTTAGGGAAGCAGCTGATCACAGCCTGAACTCATGATTGAGGATGTGATGGAAGGGCATGGATGGCCCAGGAAACACCAGCAATTTTTTGCACCTGTGCTCTGGAAGGGGTGGACCTGGGGCAGGGTTGCTCCAGGCTTGGATAACAGCCAGCGTTCAGTTGAATGAGAAGGAAGTAGCAGTGCTAGCACAAGCAGATGTGAAGCAGGGCTTCTAGCTCTGGATGAAACATGGTGTAGTCATGTGAGTTTCAAACCTCTTTTGTTACACTCTATTTTATTATGTTGGCCCATGATGTGAGAGGCAGATGTTGGTGGTATGGCAGTAGAGGTTGAACCTTCCCACCGATATTTCATTCCATTTTGTTGCTGTGTGACAGCTGGCAGCAGAGGGGCAGCCTGACCAAATGGCGTCTGACATGGAAGTGCAGATGAAGCAAAGGTGTGGAACTGAATTGCTCTATGTGGAAACAATTACATCCATTGACATTCACTGTTGCTTGCTGAATGTTAATGGAGACCAAACAGTGGATGTGAGCACAGCGAAGCAGTGGGTGCTGTGTTTCAGCAGTGGCAACAGTGGTTTCCTTCCTCTAGCACATATGTTTATAAGCATGGCATGCAGGCTCTTGTTCATCACTGGTGAAAATGCATAGCTACTGGTGGTGACTGTGTTGTAAAATAATGTCCTGTAGCTGAGAATGTGATCTATCAATGAGTGTTACTGTACTCTTCGTATCTGTTGTATTTTCATGGAAATAATAAGAGGCATTACTTTCAGATTAACCTACATATATATTTATATAAAATAAGTTGCTTCTGAAACCCAATAAGGAAATTTCTCTTAATTTTCTTTCACTGCATCTGACTCACTGTAACTTAAATGAACTACTGTTTTTCTGTCGACGCTCAGCCTTCTACTCTGCAATGTACTTGTACCCTTTGTTGTACCGCCCTTGTTTTCTATCTCAGCATATTTAAGCAATGTCTTTACCATTTGTGCTCTCAGCTCAACCCCAGAAGGCTATCAGCCCAGTTACTCCAGTGGAGTCCATAATTCCAGAGGAATTATTCCATGAATGCTTTCCTATCATCAGGCATCCTTAAACTTCCCTTACAGTATTTATTCTTGAGCCACCTGTTCATCTTTGTTGTCTTGCCATGCCTTTGTCCTCCTTCCCCAGGGACTGGAAAACTTCCACTGAGTGTTAAGCATATGAAAATATCATTGCTGCCTGGCACAAATTAAATGCCTTCCATGTTGTGGATGTTACACTCACTTAAAATGAAACCATGTTTACAGAGATTTGGCTTCCTGAAGCCAAAACCTCATTTCTCCAATGGCTACTAGGCCAGCTAAATGCTCTTTCCCTGCTACCCTCAGGCAATTCTGGTAGAAACCAAGAGAGAGACACAGAAATGAAGATGCTAGAGGAACAGACATGTATAGATCAAGATGCCAATTTGCTATAATTATTCACAGGTAACATGCATTTGTCGTTGGAAAAACATACATCTTAAAGATACTGTGACCTTGTTGGACAGTTGTTATTATTCTTCAGCAGATATTATTCTTCAGCAGATCTTACAAATGTGAATATAGAATAAGTTAATAAATACCCTCAGGTAAATCCCAGCCAAAGTGAAGTCAGTGGAATTTTTTTCCTTTGATTTAAACACAGCTGGGATTTCACATCTATTATTTAAGTGTATTGCCTTTACAACAGTAAAGAAAGAAACCAAGAGAGACAAAAAGAAGGCGTTTGGAATACTTTCCTACCAGACTTAGCAGTCCTGGTTAGTCAGTGGCTAAAAAAACGTCTGAGTTCAAAGACTGCATTTTGCCACATTTAAATTATTTTCACACAGGAAACTGTCCCAGTATTCTGCCATTATAACTTATCTGATGGAGAAATGAGAGAAAGAGAGCATCTGCCTATAGCAACCTATGGGGTACAGCACATGGCTAAGAAGGTGGAAGCAGCTCTAAATACGCTTCAGCCAGTCATGATAATCCAGACCAAGTCCAAAAACCACACAATGATGTTAGCAAGCTGTTAATGTTTGGCAGCTTATTTAGCCCAGCTCATCACCCTGACTGCATGGATTTTGCTCACCTTGGAGGCCAGGCAGAGTACAGACAAGCCTGCTGTTCAGGTACTCCCACTTGGCTTAATTTGCATAATTTAACTTCTTTAGTCAGAAAAGGCACAACACAGACTGTGTGGATGATTAGACACACTAATCCATCTCTATCTGAATGAAGTCAGAACTGACTAAAACTTTTCAACAAGGGACCAGGATGACTAACAAGACAGAAGGCTGCATATTTCTGAATGACAGATGGAGAAGGTCTTTCCTTTGTTCAGAAGGCAACAGAGGTCATTCAAATGAATTCAGAGAAACGTTTCCTCAGACAGTTCCTATCTAACCTGTGAGCTCTACTGCCACACAGTATTGTGGTGGCCAAAAACGACAGAGAAATTTGGGAGGACAGACAGGTTAGTGGTTATTAAACAGATTATTTGTTGTTGGACATGGTCTTCCAGATGTAACCTGGGCCTCAGGAGCTTGGTAAGTCTCTTTGTTTAAAGACCCAACAAGGGAAGAACCACGTGCCCTTGGATTGTGTCTGAGCATCTACTTCTGATGCTTATAAAGGCAAGCTGCTGGCTTAAGCCTATCTGGCAGCCCTTAGACCACGTTATCACATCCTCCCTTTTATCCTTTCGTATATTTTACCAGTTCTTCTGTGCCAGTACAGAACTGGCATACTTCTTTATACAATGCTATTCTGCACATAAGTATGACAAAAAGCCTAACAAGGTTAAAGGCCTGCACTTGTAAAAAGCTTCACCTCACACTTAACGCAGCTTTGTACACAACCTTTAAAGCTAGCTTATTATTTACAGAGAATTCTGTATCAAACCTTTTAATGCTTAAAGAGCAGATATCTATAAAAGAACTGCTGGTGGCAAAATACAGTCACAAATATGAAGCGACGCCAACTTCTTGCCCTGAACTTCATTTGTGGTATAGGCTGATTCCACTGACACATGGCATCTTCTCTACCACTTACTGAACAGGGGGAGGAATTTTTTTTTCCTCCCATCCTTTCTCTAACTCTTTGAAAAAGGGTGAGGCAGGATCTATCTCACCTCTTAGTGCTTACAGCATCAGAATTGCTTTCCCCAAGGAAAGGCAGAAAAAAGGCTCAACAGCACTGTTCTGAGTCATCTGCTTGGGTCTGGAACTGCAAATGGCTGCGAAGTCATGTGTTAAGTTTCACTATAAATTCTGCCTTGGGAATATTTCTAATGATTTTGGTTTAGTCTGACGGTGAATGCGCTTAACTGAAGCAAGTGGAAAGTTTATGGATCTCATTGATGGCTTAAGAATATACTTTTTAAATACCTCAAAAAATAACTGGAGCATCTCACCACTAAAAGCTATTTTTAGTATTTTCATTTTATTTCTTTAGATGTGCTAGCACCAATCAATTACCTTGCTCAATGTGGGATTTCGGAGTAGTTTTGCTTCTGAGTTTTATAGTGAGAAGATATGAAGTATGGTAGCAGGGCTGTTATCCAACTTAATAAATGAACTGCAAGTTTATATGCTACGTGGCCACATTTGTTTCAGCACTTGGAGTTGTGAACAGTGTTTCGATCTATGGGACTATGTCAGCTTCACTACATAAATAAGCAAGACCCTGAAGAGTTGTGTGCTTTTGTAAGTTCTTGAAGAGTATGTACCAAGAAAATGAGTTACCCCAGCCTGAAAAAAATAAGACTTTGCTCTAGCTAGTATTTCAAAAGGCAAGCATTTTTCTTTGTATTTACTTCTATCCCTGCAGCCATAATGAATTATTTAAGCAATATCTATATAGTACAGGATTTGTGCTTTTATTTTATTTATTCATCTATTTTATCACAGGCTACTTACAAGGGCAAGTGTGCTGAGTCAACACAGGTGTAAATCACTGCAGTTTTATTTTCATCAGTGGAAGCAGGCAGACTGACACCCATCAGAAAGCTGACCCAATGTAGTGCAGAAGAGATTCTTATTGGGTTATTAATAATGGACTTGTTTGTTGCTACTTCTCAAGCAACAGGGCTAGTAAGGTGCACTTTCCTTTTTTCCTCTCTCATTTCTTTTTAATAGCAAAAGAAAACCAAGAAATTTTCTGTGCATCTAACCAATGCACAAATTAGCAGATAGTGCACACCTCCAGAAAGGACTCTCTGGGTAAGCCTAACACTGTGAAATGTCTTGCAACGCAGAAGTCTTGCAGCTAGTTCTGAATGACCCGTTGCTATGTGGTAGAGCACGTCACAGAAACAATAGCTTAGTTTCTAAAAGCCGCAAAGTTGCATCAGTGCTGCCTTCTGCCAGGACCAACCAGGTGAGCAAAGCATCCCACCAAGGCAGCCATGTGGTTGCTAGTTCTGAAAGTTGTTTTGGAGCTAGGTCCTACCTCTGCATGCCTCTCTCTCTCACACACTTTGATCTAGACCCTCATCTGGTGACTCCACACGTAGCCAAGAGATCCACATTTGCTGAGTCTCATTTAGAATTTAACTCCATCTACGGGTAAAGATCTCTGCAGTCTGTATTTGATTTGAGTGCATTTCTAAACGCTTACTGTCATTGGACCCTAATGATATTTGATAAATTTAATGCTGTCAGATTCCATGACAGAAATGTGCTAACATATGAGAGAAACAAAGCAGAGGGAAGGCTAACAAGGTTGTATAAGTGGCTTGTTTCCAAAAATCTAAGGTAAACTATGAATGGCAGTGTTGGCTCTTACCAATATTTTCTTGGCACTTGGAGACAAAATATGTGGACAGGAGACAGATCATAAGTCCAAGGGTCAATAAGGTCCAGTTAAAGCTAGCTGGTATGAAAACCTCTAGGAATCTTAACCGGTTGTTATTTTTAAAGGAGCACGAAGAAAAGGGAAGCCACAAACATACAGTTCAGAGGAGACAGTCTGATCCCTTGCATTGCTTTTTGGATTTCACAAAAATGTGTTAAATATTAGTTGCAGAAATTACAGATCTACACAAATGCATTAGAATGTTAATGCAATAATACTCTTTTGTATAAAATCCTTCACTTGAATTAGTGATTGAAGTATCTGAACATAGATTAGCAAAATATATAGATTTCCAGGTATTGTTACTGAATGAGAGAAAGTTGCGTGACATCAGTTTATTATATTCCTATAGCTGCCTTGCTGTAACACATGCAGGGGGTCAATAGCTTGGCTTTGGTCATTGCACGTTAAATGAATCATAAGCATCTTGCTGATTTTTTTGTTTTCCAGGTCTACTGAGACATCTTTCCTCATGTCATGAGTTTTTGAGTGTAGGAACCATGCTGTCATTATTATTTCTAAGGTTAAAGAAGGCCACATTTTTTGCCTAGGTCTTGCAGTGGTTATCTTCAAACAATTTATGAACATGAATTCCAGAGTGTTTTGAGGTACAAATTTGTGACGTTCCGCCTATCTATTCTATTCACACTTTTCCAATAATAACGTGGCACCCACAGTGATTAATGCAGGTCTGCTAACAGATTCAGGTTTGTTGGTGAGTAACATCAGCAACTTATTGTAACTGTGCAGGATGTCTCAGCTTTGAGATGATGGAGCAGGAGTTTAAAGGCAGTCAGAAAGGGAACCCTGTGTTCATCCAGGCTAATCCTTCTCATCACAACTAGTGTCTGGCTTATGCTTTTGCGAAAGTGAGATTCATGACATTGGCCATAAATATGACAACAAAAAACCAAACAACCTTATTCATATTTCATTTTAATACAGTGTATGCTTTTGGGAAAGTTCAGGACAGTAACCTAGTCATCGTATTAGTGCACTGTCTTCATCTGTAACAACCAAGATGGTACAAGTGAAAGGGCAGAAAAGCAGGGGTGCCTATTAATTCTGTGCTCTCATTTTGATGACAACTTGTAAAATGTGAAACAAAGCTGGAATTCGTGTTATTCCATACTGAGTCTAAGAAGCTTTTTGCAGCTGAAGAACAGGCTCAGATCAGGGCTGCTGTGAGATGAAAAGGAAGAAGAGCAGGAGTTCTGAGTCGTTGTTTCAGCCAATGTCTTCTCAACTGTTGGGAAAGCAAGTGTAGAAGCAAGGTTCTAGGCTACTAATATTGAGCCTGCACTATGTAGACTATGACTGCACATGTAGATTCACAGATACCTGCGTGTTCCGTGACAGTGTTTTGACTGAGTACAGCTGAGTGCTTCAGACTAATGTTCTGATGAATTCAATGAATTCTGCAGCTCAAACAGCATTAGATTAAAATTAGATATAGAGCAAGATCCCAGGGGCTACAAGAAAGAGAGTCTTGTATGCTGCTAAGACTAATACAGTCATAGTTTATTAATGTAGACAGTAATGCATAATGAAATGTCATTAATTCTCACATGTAATATTGGTTTCTAATTTGAGGAATTGTGTCCAATTATCTGTATTTTAGTTATTCAGATTTATAACCTGGCAATTCGGAATAAGAAAGTGCTGAATTCTTCTCCATTACCTGAGAAGTCTGAAAAATAAAATACCTGCTACTTATAAGAGCAGCCTAGATATTTCTCAAGTCTCTGTTCTGGATTTATGATTCAGTTCTTCAAAGCAGTCACTGAAAAACCATTTGGTAACTTTCCCTGCAGACCTTATTCCAGATCCTGATTCTTTACAGTAAGAATGTTAACTGTAAAAGGTATTTCAGTTGAGTGCAATTCGGAGGGGCTATTGTTGCAGGGAAAAATACCTTCTGAAAAATAAACATTCCTGAACTACTTCTGATATGAGGCACCTTCCAGAAAAATTGTGAAGCTTCCTAGCAGTCATGGCAGTCACCAAGTCACCATTTCATATCTCTGGCCATGCCTTTCTATCCAGCAGCTAAGGATGCATCAACATAGGTAGGTTTCTCCAAAAGTAATGCCTCCTATTTATTTCCATGGAAACTACAACAGATACAAAGAGCACAATAACACTACTTGATAGAGCACATTCTCAGCTACAAAACACTATTTTTTCAACATATTCACCATCAGTAGCTATGCATTTTCACCAGTGATGAACAAGAGCCTGCATGCCACACTCATAACAATCTGTGCCAACAAAGGTGACCCACTGTCACCACTGCTGAAATGTACTGCCCACTGCCTCGCTGTGCTCACATCCACTGCTTGGTCTCCATCAACATTCAGCAAGCATCAGTGAATGTCAATGGGTCCCATTTTTTCCTCATGGCGGAATTCAAGGACACACCTTTGCTTCATCCGCACTTCCATGTCAGACGCCATTTGGTCAGAGTGCCCCTCTGCTGCCAGCTGTCACACGGCAACAACATGGAACAGAATATTGGTGGGAAGGTTCAGCCTCCACTGCCATACCACCAACATCTGCCTCTGACATTGTGGGCCAACATCATAAAATAGGAGGCATTACTTTTGGATCAGCCCACATATTTTCAGCCAAGCTAACACTTGTTACTACTGTCAAGGATCATTTTTTTTTAAAAAAAAAATTCACTGACATTTCATAGATCTTGCTTCTTACCTAAGCTCAGGTACACTCTGAAGATTTTCACTGAAATGGATCAAGAATTGGATCATTTAAATAAAACTAAGTTGTTCTCAACAGAAGGCACAGCTGATCTCAGCTGCGAGGCCTCCTCCGCCTGCTCAGCAGGGAAGCATGAAGATGTCAGGTAAACATAATCATGCTATTTGTGGAAAGTGTGAGATGAGAAAGAGGGAGGGTAATGAAGCATAGACAGAGCAATTCAGTTTCCCAGCCTATTTAGGTAGATTGTCTCTCTAATTGTTTTTCTCCCTGGAGGTACAAACACAGAGAATTTTGATACCATAAAGTTAAGCTGTATTATTGCAGCTTTCAGTTCTTTCACCAAGAAATATGTACTGTATTATAGCGGCGCCCAGTAGCAACACTATAGTTACGGATGTGTCAGCAGTTGTGCTGCAGACCTCTATTTTTCCAAGAGATGTAAAAACTAGTTTTAGGCTAAAATTAGGCATATAATGTGGGTGTCTAGATTCATATCAGTTTGTGGAAAAAACAAATTCCTAGGTTTTTTCTTTAGCAACTACAGACGATAACAGCCCTTCAAAAAAATTAAATAATGTACTCACCATCATCCTTGGGACAATATCATTTATATTACAAAAGGCTGGATAGATACAAGTTAAATGTATCATTTTGCAAGTGTTTAAGAAACATTGCCTCCAGTGTTTCAGCCATTATCATCAGTATGAAATTAATTTCTTCTCAATGTAGCAAAATATATAAAATTTAATGGTCTTTGTCCAGCAGAATCTAATCCAAAGCACATCTTTCTCTCATTAACAATTAAATATGTGAACAGTTCATGAGAAATCATCAAGATGAGATTGTTCATCACCTTGCAGGACTGAGTGAGTTCAGAGAAAACAAAAAGCAGGCGTACTTTAAAATTCAAGCAGACACTCAAGGACATAATATATCTGTGTTCTATATCTGCTGTATTTCAGAGTAAAAACTAGCAACTTTAACTAAAGAGTTTATAAGAAATCTTTAGGCAGGCAACAAATACTTGAAGAAGGTTTATTCTAGAAAGGTCGGTAAGCATGTACTTTTCGTTAGTTATTGGGTATTCACTGACATCCAAAACTACAGCCACACAAATGAAAGACAACAGTAATCATTTTCCAAGTAACAGAAAAGAAAGCAAGTCCCAAAGTTAGAAATATTAAGATCTAACTCTTACATTGTCTATGATGACTAGATCTCAGAGCACTTTCCAAGCCATTTGACAGCATTATACAGATTTCACAGAGAGGGAAAGCAAGGCATACACAGGTTAAAAGATTTAGCCAAGGTCATCCATCAGGACAACGTCAGGAGTCAGAAGCCCAACAGACTTGGTACCAGCTGAGTCACTGTTCACATGATACTGTTCCTGTGATGGATGGGTTCAGCGTGTCTCTACCCTGAGCAGACAGGGCCATTTGAACCCCTGCAAGGCCATCGAAGAGGCTGCCACCTAGCAGTGACCTACCGCTCTTCAGTTGTGTCCTGTTGGCCATCTGATCCTACCTGTGTTAAACACGAGTCAGACTGACTCTGAGCAGCTCTTCGGCTACTCAGCAGCAACCAGAAGGTATAAGCCTGCCATGGAGTGGTCACCCTATAAGAAGCAATGCACAGGAACCTGCTGCCCTAACTGGTGTTCTCCCCTTACCAAAGCTGGTATAAAACTAAACTTTGGGTACCAAAGCCCAGCCATCACTTGCCAGCACCTTTGTCAGACTCCTAGGGTGATGTATGTAAAAAGTGCATTAAAATGATGGCTCTAGGTGCTACAAAATGAAAGCTGAAGGACACTGTGAATTGCTGGAGATGTGAGCATGGGCGAAGCCAGTGTGCAGAAGGCAGTACAGCTGGAGGGTATGTGATGGCATGGCATCTCACAAGGTCTGGAGAGAGCTACATGGAAACAGCAGCAGGGAGCCTGTAGGGTCTCATCAGAATGCTAATAGATGCTGCTATCTAGAGGGCCACAGTACCGACTAGACAGTAATGCAAAACCTGGGCTCCTGAACGTACAGCTGAGGGAGTCCCCTGGGTGAGCTGACCCTGGATGTCAGGAAAAGGGAGTAATGAAAGACTATCTCATTAGCGCTGCAGGTCTTTAATGGTCTAACCATGTATTTAAATTGAGTAATCCTAGGGCAGAGAATGATTTTAACAGTTCTCTCCAGAGCTATTGGCTTGGGGGGGAGAAGTGCTATATACTGTCTAAAAAAGGATCCAACGAAAAGGTTTGAGAAACACAGAAAAAGGCTACAGTAGGTACCCAGAGGAAAGAGAACAGATCAAAAGGAATTGTTGCACTGTCAGAGGGACCTTGTCACAAGGACTACACTGCTGCCTCATTCTGAGATCCACCTTATAGGAACATGCAAAGAGTAGAAAGGTTAAAGGGGAGCGCTCGGTGTTCTACCCTGCTGGACAAGGACATGAGGCTTCGTCCCAGACATGCTGGCCACCAGCATTTTGCCATTGCTGTGTTGCTCTGGCACCTGCATCATGTGGCATTTTAACATAATGATCTTCCAGCTTATCAAACTGTGAAGCACTTAGAAGCATAGGCAAAATCCACAAATAAGTGGGAAAAAAAATATCAACTTGTACTTTCTTTTTGACTAACTGCTCAGTAATTATCCTGTGACCTATGAACTATACTGAAAAAGCTTTTCAATAAGATAATTCTGTTCAACAAGGCTATTATGTTCAACAAGACTGTTTGCAGACTGTGAATAACAGTCAAGGTTTCTGCTATGTCTGATTTTTTTTTTTTTTATTTCAGCTTTTGTCTTTCACATTCCCTTTCTCTTACAGCACCTCATTCGCAACCTTGAACAAACAGCTCACTCAGAACTGCATTCTCATTGGCAAAAATGCCAGGAAGAAAAGAAGCCTTCTCACTCAAATACTTCTGTGGATTGCTAGGCTAAAAATATGCAGGACGGTATGCTGCCAATAGTACCATCCAAAAAGAAAATTTCTTGATTTATGGTTTGCTTTCAGCAAGAAGCATTGAACCCTTGCAGTTATGAACAGCATTTCAATCTGCTACATATTTGGTATGCATGTATAGGTAAATACCTGCTACACACATCCTGCCGCACATCTGAGAGGGAGAAAAAAGTAAAAGATTGCCAGCTCCCCCTACTCCTCCCAGCCAGGTAAGAAAAACAATAAGCGGTTCAGCAGGTGGCATCATACGTATGGGGTGAAACTAATGTGTGTAGGGAAATGGTATGTCATAACTTTTTACTTACAGTGCACAGAGGGAACACTAAGTTTGCACAGCTGGTTGTCAATATTTGTCTGAATATTTTGATGGCTTAACTTAATTCCCTGCAAGGCAGTGCGCACCGGCACTACTGCAGAGTTCCCATAACATCCTTCTCAGAGCTGTAAGAACAATAACTTTTTTCTTGTGCTGCTTCTAAGTCCTATGCTTTGACAGAGGCAGTTTAGTGCAAAGCACTTTGTATGCCATTGATGAGCATCTGCAGTTACTGTAAATGAGCACCGTGCTCTGAAGTTAACAAAGGTACATCTTCGTGTACTAGCTGAAGACCAAGCATCTTCTGTCGCTCTCTTTAAAAACTTGGCAAGAATTACTTCACAGGTTAAAGAAAGTGCTAGGGATTTTTATGGGGAATAACTGTACCAGAATACATCTTTTGGAAATATAGCTGAATTTTAGAGAACTTAATTAAAACATTACCCTGATTCGTTATCAATTCTATAAATTTGGGAAAGGTTAACAAACAAAAAATGTTTATTACAAAAATTAGATAAGAATTATATTCAATGAAACATATTGCGTGGTACATCACGGGATGCACGCACTCAGATTCATGAGAATGTCATTAGTTAAAAATGACTAATCTGAGATTCTCACACCGTATGTCCACTATCGTACCTCTCAAAAAAAGAATATACACTTATTTTCTAACTCAGCTGACAGGGCCTAGATAAAAAAAATAAATAAATAAAATCATTCTTAAAGCAGCACTCTGCACTAACTTAGCTGAACCCCGCAATCATATTAATATAACATCAAGCAATTAACAGTTACGGGAATAATGGACCAGCGTATAGAAACAGGGTTCTGGTCTCTACCAGACAGTGTTTTTTAATCAGGAAAAATAATCGAAAGAGAATATCTTTTCTCTTAGGTGCACAGTAATCTGCAAATCCTAACATGCAACTTCCATCAGGCTGCACAGTGCCCACCACATACATAATTTTAGCAGGGAGGCTTTTTGACTCATGATTAAGATTGTACAGTTCTGTGACTGTGAAACAGTCATTTCTATCCAGCAGTGATAAGTATTGATTTTGAATCAACGTGATTGCTTTCTTTTTTTCCATAGGAATGAAAATAAGAATTATGAAAAGGAGGTGATAATGATTAAGTAGTTCATTTCTTAGCTTCCTCCATTTTCCTCATTTTTTTTCTACTTTTTAGAATTCTCTTAAAAAGGCTTTTTGCTCAGTACAAATTTTTCTGTGTGGTACTTCCCACCTGCAGGAAAGAGCCACAGGACAATACTGCAGTAACAAGCTGACACTGGACCTCTTCTGTAGAAGGCATGTTAGTGGAAAGAAAAAGTGCAGTTTGATTTTTACGTTTTGAATATTGAATTATAAAAGGCAGTGATGAAGTACAGTAGCTTACACAATAAAGGAATGCATGATACCAAATTAGTGGCCAGGCTTTGTAGCACTTTTTTTTATTTGCTATTGTTGCTATGTTTACTGTGGTTAGCATCCTTTCGCATTTCCTGTTGACAAGTAGTTCCTGTCTTATTGGCTAAAAGTTTTAAATATGTATGCCTTCTACATTTTAGTTATTGTTTCACTTAGAATTACAGTATTGGTTCCACCAAAGAAAAATCATTTCTATATAACACCGGAAATAAGATTCCTAAAGAAAACCGCCAGTAAGAGCAAGTAGAAACTCCGCAGGGATCCTAGTTTCTGGGGAACTTTTTTCAAGCGATACCTACCATTTAATTACTGAAGGAGAAGGCTTGCATTTACAAAGATTTTATCTGCTCATGGAGCTCATCAGCTTTGTTTCTTTTATGAGAGAATATAAAGTTTATGTTTTCTAAGTTCTGTATTTGCTGTCGTTAGAAACCACATTTATTATGAGGTTCCACAGACGCCAAGGGCAAGATGGCTTCATTTATGAATCGAGCAATGTCAGGAAGGGTCACAAAAGCCTGAGTAGTCCTTGCCTTCAATAATTCAGGACTTTGCATCCCAAATCACATATATTTTAGAACGCTGATTCATCTCATTTTCAGGATTTTCAAAAGACAGCACAAACTTTTCTCTGTGCCTCAATTTAACAGATGAAAAACATATAATTCCTACCTACTTGAAATTCACTGAATTCCCTGCTTTAAAAGCACAGTTACACATAGAATGCAATACAGAGTATGACACAAATTAATGCAAATGTCCCAAAGCTGAAACTCATAAAATATTTAGAAAACTCAGAAACAAGAAGAGATAATACTGGCTAATCCAATCTCTTATTCAGTATTAATTACTGTTTCGTTTTACTGTTATTGTAAAGTATAAGCACTGTCAGGTGCTTATACAATGATCACTCTAGGAGATTACTGAAGAAGTATATGACAAAAATTAAAGGCTTACTGTACTTAGTGCGTTTAAAAAATACATCATTGATTGATACATACAAGTATGATAATTTTATAGCAGTTACATGCCCTGATCTGAATACCCATACAGTAGGGCTGAGATGTAGTCTAAAATTTCCACTTCATTTCAAAAATGAACAATAAACATTTTAAAAATTAATGTAGTGAAAATGGTTTTATAGCTATTTATCCCGCAGAGCGGTCCACATTATCATGAAAGCAGTAGGTACTTTAAAAAGAAAAAAAAAAATGCTTTTTCTCCCCACTAGTAGCTCAGAAATGGCACAGTGTCAGCACTATCATTCAGCATATCACTGTCATGACCGTATTTTACTTTATATTTTATTTCTACAACTTGAAAAGGCTGTTTTCCTTCCAAGACCATGTAACTCTGTCTAGTTGATGCCCATTAGGGAAACTCAGCACGTGGACAATTTGTTATAAAACTATCAATATTAACAGCAAAGCGTCCAAGGAAATAGTACAGGCTTAGTTAGTAAGATGGATGAATCCATTTCTCTTTTGCCTTAAACAGTTTGCATTCATATGTGATGTAGCATGAAACGGAAACAGGTGTTGTAACCATAGTTTAGGCCATTGTAGGCACTTGCAGAAATCATAAAAAATCATCAATCAGGCTGGCACAGCAACTCTGTATAGGAGAGACATTTCCGAAGAGGAAGTTGTTGCACATATGTATCACAAGATAGTTGTGGATAGTTTTTATTGACTCATTGGAATTTATGATGTCAAAACGCGTAGATATTTTACAGAGTAGAGCAGATACTGTGAAAGACAAGAGGCACTTCAATACCACCTCTGGCTACTTCAGCTGAGCATCTAAAATCACAAGTCATGGTTTTGGAACTTAAATGAAAGCTATATACATTTACAAGGCTCGTCCTTGGAGCATGGTACTCCCTTCTGGTGCTAGCATAGATCAAATTCTATTTTATAATTATCTACTTTGTTCTCATATCCTTTTTCTCTATGTAAATATTTTAAAACAGTGAAAAACAAAGCGATTCTATTTGACTGTGCTAGGAGTACGGACGGGTGCATTTTTCAGTTGTCACACAAGATACCACGTTTCCTTGAAAAAGCTCCAACTCTCCTATTGCCTGCTTTTAGAAGTACATGCAGTTTGCTCATCACATGAAGAAACTCTTCAAACAGTGCAGAGTGGATAGGGGCTCCCTTAATAAGATGGCTTTAGATAATAAAACTAACAGAAGATCTGTTAGTAACAGTAATCTCTGGAGTCCATTTATATTTACTCTTTTTGGTAAACCCTTGTACAAGCAGTCACAATAACTTCTAGACAATCTGCATCACCCAGAATTCAGCCAGCCTCAGATACAGAAGAGTGACACCATCTGAAATTTAATATGAAGCTTAGATCATTTTTCCATCACAGCTTTAGGACTGCTATACAATCAGATGCTGAAGGGCAATGAAAACACTAGTGCTGATGACAGTACAGCTCAAGTATATGGGGTGTTACTCTAAGGTCAGTGCCAAAATAAAGCAGTGTAGGATGAACAGTGTTTCTTATTTCACATGTGCACCGTATTTCAAAAGGGGAGTATCTATCTATATGTTTGAATTACAGAGACAAATCAGCAATATACTCCCTTTGGTTTATTTTGCTATGGTGTGCTGCACATGCCTTAGCCAACAGAGGAGCTATTTTAAGGTTTCATAACATGACCAAATGAAAGATGTTCTGGTTTGCTTGGTTTCAAAGAAAAATAACACAAAATTTGATAATATGAATGCAAGGTTTGGTTTAGGTACCTAAGCAACCAAGGGATGGGAAAATTCATTTCATCAGTTACATAGCTCTACCAGTTGGTTACTTCAGTAACAATCGAGCTCTGCATTTTAGGTTCCTCCTGAACGTGAAAGTCACTAGTATCTGGGTCAACTACTCCCCTACTTGTATTGCCTCAGGTACCATGCTTCCTTTTGCCTTTCTCTTTGCAGCTGATTACAAGGAAGGTGAATATCTAACTACACTTTAAAGAGATTATACCTGAAATAGGAAAATCCAAGTCTCTGAAGAAAGAGCTGAGGGTGAATTTCAGAGAAAAATATGCATCATAAGTATACTCCTTTAATTGTATTTACGAATTTGGAAAAGTTTTTCTTACTTATTTCACTTTTCACATATCACAAATTCTTAGCTTCATAGTCCTTGTGAATAATTCTAGCTCTAGTATTGCAGCAGATCAATACAGAGCTATCAAGCTGTTACCCTTTTGATTTCTGTTCCTTAAGTATGAAAAATTCAAGCCATTCTGGGTTGTGGTAAGAAAGAATAGCTCAAAATCAACCCAACAAAAGCAAAATCTGAGATTTTTTATTTTCACCAAAACACTAAGCAAGCAGAATTTCATCCACGTTTTGGAGTGAAACATCCATTTAGCTTTGCTGAGCATGATACAAATTGCTGTGTTTGTCCGTACATTCACTTTGCTATTTATTTGATTGTTTTGTAAAGCATTTTGGTACTCCATGGGACGGAATATATATCATACAAGACTGAAATTAAATTGTCTGTTCTGCTGAAGATGAAACATTCTCTTAAGTGTTTATCCTGCTACAGCCTCAGAGCTGTGTTGAGATAAGTGGGTGTTTTATAATTACTGAGCTTGAGTGCTACTGTCAGTTTTATATATTTAATAATATATCAAATATTTAGAGCCATGGGGTGCATTATGAAGACAGAGAAATGAAACACAGACCTCATTAACCACTGTTTTGTTCTTTACAGGGTCTTGTTACTACAGAATCCTGAAACTTGTCGGAAAAATTCAAATGGTACTTTGTCTGAGAAATCAGCTTTTGCGTCCACTCTGCTTTCAGCATTGTTTTTGAAAATTCTTATCTGCCTCTATAAATACAATTGGAGATTCATAAGTTGAGAATAAATAATGAAATAGCAGCTGCCCACATAATTTGAGAAAAGCTATTTAAAATATGTCCAAGTATCAGCCTCTTTGTTCCTTCCATTAGTGATGACACTACTTCTTGATTCAGTGGCTCTCATAAGTGACCTTTATGTGTCAGCAGCAGGAAAATAACGTATTTTGCCTACCTCAACAGATGGTAGTAGAAATACCAATTAGAACTTCAGCAACTTCTTTAACAATTGTTGTTACCTACTAATTTAGAGACACGGAGGGCAAAGGAAACTTCCTTCAGAATTGCACAACCCTATCAGCCATTCCGATATTCTTTGCTTTTTTCCTGTATCACCTAAAAGGTGCAGAATGTGAATATAGAGAGAAGGCTCGTACGACTTGCTCTCTCTATACTCTGATGGCAAACAGTGAATTAATTACATGAATTCACCTGTATAAATTACAAATTCAAGAAAAGAAGGACCTTACCTCTCTGATTTTAGGACGACAGGATAACCAACTAAGATCCGCTCAGCTTATTGTGCCTGCAGCACAATGACTAATTAAGCCACAGGTAGGCAAGACACAAATGGAAAAAGTATTACAGGAATTGAATTATCTGGTATACATAAAAAATAGCTTGGTAGGTACTTCTGTGAAAAGTGGTGTATTCCAGCTGATGTTGGACAATATGGTTTGTATGTTTTACCATAAGGTTCACTTCTGTGATTTACTGGCAAGAGCCTACATAACCTCAGGGAAGAGATGTGTCTCCTTCAGAAGGACCACCTGAAAACCCTCACCGAGTTCTATTTACTACAATACTTTCAGGTTAAAAAACTGTCCACTCCAAACTTGCAACATTTTTACCAATACAACTGCTGTTTAAACTCTGTTTTAATAGTTATTCTTTTGTCAGAAACTTGAATGAATGGTCATTCCCCTCAAATATCCAAAAAAGAAAATGCCACGGCATGGTCCCTGGGGTGGCCAAAACAAAAAGGCATTCTTCATTGGACTCAGAAAAATGAAGATAAAGGTGGATAGGCACAGATCGGTCATTAATTCAAGAGATGAAAGGAAAAGAGATGCAATATTTGTCTCCCACTTACTTTCGTCCAAAAATAGTATTCTGTGAAGTGATTCATGAATACAGTGAGCATTCTGAAGGAGTCATGCAATGCAGAAATGCATCAGTGTAGCCAGGTTCAGAGCAAATAAAAGGAGTGGATCTTTGATAACATTGCTTCATGTAAAAATTCATGTTTTGATTTTTATATCAGAAAGGAGAAACAACACAAATTGACCAAGATTTTCAGAAGTTACAAAAGTGATATACAACTCTGATTCTGACTGAAAGTTAATTCACAAACCATGGTTAATGACTCAAATAAGTTTAAAAGGAAAGTTATAGCTAAAACAAGTACAAGACTCTTGTCAAAAAAAGAAAAAAAAAAGCAATGTAAGCTGCAAATAAAATATTCTCCAAAGGCAAGAGTAAGTGCCACACATAATGCCTTTTACAAGTATTGACTTTGCTGGGAGAAACGTGCAATTCACAAGAGAAGTCTAGTGCAAATACATTTTTCTCAACTCATAGGTGTTATAAAAAGCATCCTGGGATCACACAGCCAAATGAACGACAGCATCTCCAATCAAAGATGTAATACCTACCCTAAACTCTTTTCCCAGAAATGCTTTCTGAAATATCCTTGAATGATTAAGATTAACAGAAACACTGTCAATATCCAAATAAGCTTCAGGTGAATGAAAACAGGATTTCTGAAGAACCTTGGGTGCGAGTACCAGCTTTAAAGTGAGGCAGACCTGAGCTGGCACTCGTTGACCCAGAGGAACATAAATGTTATCTGGTTCATTTCCATTATAGCCATTGCTGAAAGAATTAGATTTTTCATTGAGGAGGTCAGTTCACAAGTTACCTAGGCCAAACTGCAGGTATTAGGGTAGTCAACATAAAAAAGCTTACTGAAAGACTAAAAAATAAATTATTTCCTTTGTCTTCAAAGATGTGTGAATAGTGCACAAAGAAAACCTGAGCAGCGTTGTGTGAACACTGTTTCAAACAACACATCATCCAAGAGCAAATACTCAGATATTTAGATAATCTGTAACACAGAAGTGATTAGTATATCTTCTTTTAGCCAGCTCAGAACAGTTTGTATTCAATGACCAGGAAGTGTTATTCCTTATTCATATTCTCAGAGGACGTTAGTGCAGTGATTTCCCATGCTAAGAAGTGTCATGCTTCCTAGAAAATCTGAGCTAAAACTTGCAGGAATTCTATAACTATTTTTAGGTAAGAATAAAACCGTTTCATACGATGCTTCAGGGCATATTTTACAATGCTACCATACTGTCCACTTTGCAAATTTTTCTCCTTGAGTAAACTCAATACATAGTTGAATCAATAAACATAGTGGTCAAATGATGTCCTTTGCTAGCTCAGAATAATCCACTATGGCCAACAAAGCTTCCTTCTTTATAGCAAGGCAAAGAATGAGTTCAGTTAATAATTGCTTTAGGTGCAACAACGTTGTACGGGAAACAAATTCAGCACATAGGAATGCACTCACTGTTTTCACCCCTCACTCATGATTCTCACTTTTAATAGGGGATGTCTGCAGGGGAAATGGTAACTGAAGACAAAATGGGGTCTGCAAAGAACTAAGATATTTCATACCAGAGATTTAATAAGGCCTCTGCCACCTGTCACGGCATCTAATGGGCCTGCCTGGCTTCACTCCAATTGATCTTGGGCACAACAGCGCTACCGCACTGGCACTCAGGTGTCCAGACGTACATAATAGCTCCATGCAAGAAATGTCTATTTGAAATTATTGTTCTACAGATGTCAGTTCTGAGACTTTTGAGAAGGAAAAAAAAAAAAAAAAAAAAAGGATCAGAAGGAAATAGGAAGGAGTCTGCATAGTGTCTACAGCATTACCAGTAGGTGTTCTTACTTGCCAACACCCTAAGTAACTGGGTACCTGTTATCAAGATTTCTGGTAAAATTGGAAGCACCAGAGCGGCTCTTGAAGTATTGTACATATACAAGTTTTGAATGACTTATTTTTCCCCCACAAGAAAATTTTGTGCTAAAACAATGATATAGAAAATTGTATAGTGTGCAGATGACACACCAAAACCAATTAGCCGTATAGCAGCAACCATCTAAATAGAGCATCGGTAAGGTTAATGAAAGATAATTTGCCTAGAAAAAAGGAAAAATCGCTACAATCAAGACTGGAGGGGACTGTGTAACAAGTTAATCCATAATACAGATTACAGTCTCACAGCCAAACAGAACACAGCTTTCAAACTGACAAGAGCCATCTCAGTGGAGTATCTTTCATAGCCAAGCCCTAACTTCCTTGAACACAGTGAAAAACATCTTTAATTTCCAGAAAATGTGATTTTTTTTTTTCATACACAGTAACACACTCACCCACCCACCTGTCCTCATGGGAGAGCTTTGTTTTAGCAACGTGATTTCAAATTCAAGTGAACTATATTCAACTGATAGAGTAATATATGAAAGCATACTGAAAATCAAGACAGTCTGAGCCTACTCCTCATTAAAACTGACTTGCTGTCAGCCAGCTGGCAAAGCCCTCAAACTCTGTGTGACCCAGTTTACCTATCTATAAATTGGATTTTTTAATACTACTGTTCTGCTGCACACGAGACTTAGTGAATTAGTATGTGTAATGTGGGGGGAAATAAATCATTACTTAAAGACTAAGTGTTAATATTCTGAATGTGTACAGAGATAATGACTTGCTTTTATAGACTAGTAAAATCATGATATCATAGGAATAAATTCAGATTATGTGTCAGAGGGTTATGGAAAACTAGATAAGGTGACATTTTGGCTTAATCTCTTAAAATGCATTTTTGCGTAGCAAGATCTGCTTTAGAAATGCTATATAAAAAATTAAACATATTTCTGTCCAGATTAGGGGAAGTCCTGCTGAAAACAGTTCTACCTGAAAATAGTCATATTTTCCAATATCAGTGATTCCTGTTTTTGAATATATCTCAGAAACCTCAATAAACATTGAAGCACAGAATTAAATACTCTCAGCCAGCCTACGCAAAGGGGAATGTTTTCATTCTTTAGATTAGTTAAGCTTTTTCTTAGTTAAGCTAACTGCATTTAGCCAATGTATCAAAATGCATAAAACTATTTGCCATAACTTGAACTTGCCATGAGTTAAGCTTCATTTTGAACGCTGCTATGGTTTGAAAGTAAGGTGGTTTGGTTTGAAGGTAAGTTGCTTTTCACCTTAAAGATGCATGTTTAACTTATTCATGAACTTAACTTTACATTTAGAACAGTCAAATCCACCAAAAATGCTAGATCTGTGAGCCATTTTTCCATCTCCATGTTCTGGCACAAATGTTCCTCTTGATGTCATGAACGACTTGATTTCATTATGGAAATCAGAAAATCTTAGCATTTTCCCCCAACTTAGCCATCCTGAGGAACGTAAATGATGTCCCCACAATCAGCATCCATACTTTTACGGAACTCCTGGAATCGGCAGAAACACTAATCAAATATATATTGCCAAACTAAATAAAAACATGACACAGATTATTTTGTACTTTGTGAGCTTTTTGAGATTGAAAATCACAAAGTTTGTCAGCAACATGAGCACTCTGAATATTTCTTCCACAGCAAACGTGTTAACTTACTAAATTATTTTAAGAAATAACACAAGCCCAAGTTTAATAAGCAAACTTACATGTCTGCTCAGTAACAAAAAACACGTGCCTTCACAGACACACAGGCGTGTAGGTGGGTTGGAATATTATCGGCAATCACTGCGTTTTACTCGCCAAGTGGCACAAGTGCCTGTAACGTGTAATACACACGAGCTTCAATGCAACTGAGTGTGCGTGGCAGGCTTGGGAGGTGGATTTAAGCACTGCACTGCATCCTCCCCTCCACAGTGTTCTGTGATTGCCTGTGCAGTCCGAGCTACGCACAATCAAGTTACGAAAAATGTCGCTAAAGATCACACAATAATCTTAAAAGTTTATGATCTTGTGGGGCCACATTACCAGTTGTCCAGAGTGGCACACAGCCTGCAGGTGGGACATGCCTGCTTTAAACTGTATGACACTGTAAAGTTCATTTCCAATTTGGCAAGAACTCTCACTCTGACTGTAACCCAAAAGTTCGGTTACCACTTTCTTTTGTGCGTATTTGAAAGGGATTTATTAGGATAAGGAGAAGAGATGCAGTTACAGCCCTTATTATGGACACATTTTGGCCATATCAAAAAAATGTTATACCATGTCATACTAATGTAATGCAGATTTCTTTTGCGTGTGTTTGTTGGTTTTTGTTGTTGTTGTTGTTTTTTTTGTTTTTTGAATAAGGTATGGGGTGTGTAGGAGCAAAATGAAATATGTGAGCTGAAAAAAAACAGTAAGTAGTATAGAATAAATGGAGGCAACGCAACACAGAATAGATAACAGAGTACAAAACAACAACAAAAAAAGACACATAATTTCAAGGCAAACACAAAGGCCATATCTAAAAAGGTTATAAAAACAGCAGCACAAGAAAGAAAAAGAGACAGAAGAAAACCCGGGCAAACAACCACATTTTGTTTTTTTTTCCCTCATCTCTGAATAAAGAAAAGAAAGCAGACATAGATTTACAGTCCAATAGAATAACTTCTACTGCTTTGAAGCATTTTTATCTGCAAAAATACAAAAATGTCAGTAGAAATGTATAAGAATCAAGAAGACATTAAATGTGTATTGATTTGATATCAAAAATGTTACCAGCAAACAAATGGCTTCTCTAGAGAGCCATCTCTTGATGAGTGTTTAAACTCTCTTGAAACAATGCTTGCCAAATTTTCTGGGGCAGTTTGGGGAAGGTAATCTGAATAACTTTTTATATTCATCTTGATAATTTGCCAGCAAAATCTGAAATATATCAAGCTATAACTATCAAGCTATATATCAAGCTATATCNAGAGTAAAACAATGGATCGTTATTCTGTATATAAATCAACAAAGAAAAAATTCCATCAAATCCTCCTATTTCCTTTCATCCTCTTCCCTAATTTCATCCTAAAGAAAGGATAAAATACAGAATATCTACATCAATGATAAAGACTTCTGATCATTGATACAAAAATCTATTTTGTATTTCCAAGCACTTCAAGAGAGCCTAGGAAAAAATGTTGTAAGATGGCACAAAATTATTTCCCCAGGAGAAGGTCACACACAGCTAACATTTATAGTTAATAAAACTGTAGTCTATCAGAACTGTATCATAGCTCATAATAAGTACACAACAGTAGTTGTAAAGGAGATTTACAGAACAGAATTACATCACTTAAAATAGGTTGCGGCTGAAAAACATTCTAGGCACGCTACTAGCACAGTCAGGAACAGACGCAGTGGATCTCTCCTGCCACATACTTACTAAGATTTGTCTACACTTCAGTAACAAAATCATCTGTATGTTGGAATGACTAACGCTTTATAAAATTCAGCAAATTTTTCCAGGGAACACTCTTCCCAAATTACAAAAATAAGGAAAATGAATTAAAAGTATTTCTGATGTCAATCAGTGCTTACTCAATCAGGCAGTTTTAGATACATTATGACCCTTATTACAGCTTGCTTGAACATTAAAGATACACGGACTTTTAATTTTTTTGCTTTGAAGTTCTGCAAACGTATAAGCAATTTAGTAAAATTGCAGATAGACAACCAAGTCTGTTTTTTCCTATATTATGTTCTACCAGTGAAAATAGGGAAATTTCTTGCAATTACAAATGATGCTTGGACCAGACTGCTTAGTTCTCTGACTTGCAAATACCAGACTTGTGAAATGCAGTTTCCCTATATACGTATGTATACAAGGTACACATGCTTTGTTATTCTCATTTATCACACTGAACGAGAATTTAGATTTTGTGTATTTCAGTTTTCCTTTTAGTAATAGTGACCTAGTTTTCACAAAGAGCTTTCAAGTTTTTCTCTGAAATAATAAACAGCAGCTATTTCGAGTCCTAGAAATGGTTAAGTGTAACAGCACGCTCCGATGCTGCTTGCTTTCAACAGACACTCTTCTGTCATCATGACATGGATTGGGCCATTCCACTATACAGTTAAGAAAGAATCCACTCCTAATCTTCCACCCTGGGTAGTAGCAAAGACGGCAAAAGCCACTGCACTTCAAAGTGCATAGATCTTTTCAGAAATATTTACTGATCCAGTGATCTAGAAATAATTGAAAATTATCTTCAGGCTTCCAGGAAGTACCTGAAGAGAACCGGGTATTAACAATAATAGTCACAGCATCTTATTCGCCCAGGGTGCAAAATCACCACCAACAGCAGAGTAACAGCAAGCATTTAAATCTCAAGTTATTCCAGATAGACCCTTTTCCATGTTAGGCCATATTTCACTCTACAATTTTACACACATTTACGTAAAACTGCGTAACTGCATGCTTGCCAAAGACCAACAATGCCAGACAAACTGCTAAAATTAAATAAACTGCCCAAAATTCTGAATAGCTAGATCTGCAGGAACTGCACTGAACATTCCCAGAAACATTATACATGAGCCAGTATGCACTTCTTTCTTCTTAAGCCATTAAGAGATGTGTCATTGCCTACCGGAAGTTATCTTAAAAAGTTTCCCCTTATCATTCACATTTTTCTGATTAGATTCCCAAGCTCCCTCAGCTAATTTGTTTCAAAGTTTTTTCAGCTTTCTAAAACTGTCTGCTCTGAAGTACACATTTACATTTAAAACAGTCTATTTCGTTCCTGGGCTTAGCTTCATACTATTTTTGTTCTATTATCTAAGCGGTGTTCAGCTCATCCATAAAGTAGCTACATCCAGTAGGCTTTTAAATGATGCTCTACGTACTATTCCTACTGCCCTGATAACACAGCCACAGATTTCTAGAATACCTGAAGTTGGAAGGTATATACGGAGGTTAACAACATGCAAGAAACTAACAGAGAACACGTGCATGAAGCCAGAAAACCCTGGAGAAGCAATCACAATGGTCAAGGTTGGAAATCTTCATTCACAGTGCAAATTCTTCATTGTTTGGAGATGCACATGAGAAGATTTTCAGCAGTAGCCAGCAATTATCAAAGTTTAAGGAGAACAGATCCAGTTCATTGACTACCACTTCCAAAAAAGTAAACTAGCAATAAATAAATAAACAAACAAACTAGTCCTTGTAGAAGTTCACAAAAAAATTATAAGGAAAAATGTAAGATGTCATTGTATGAATTCGCGAAAAACCAGCAATCAGAGGGGGAACTTCCTGATCCAGACACAAACACCTATGGAATTTTTTGACCATAAGAAAGAGTGCTGTGACATCACTACACTGAACTTGTTTGCATGCATTTAAGAGATGCACACCAATTAAAATGAAAACGATGTGTGTCCCATGGAAACAACAACAATGAAACAGAGGTGGATGCATGTGTGCGGGGGGGAGGAAGAATCAATACATTCACCACAGAAGAAAGTAAAGAGTAAATTAAGTTCTTCCAATTGCAAAACGTCATTGCATTAGATTCTCCTCAATAATTCTCTTGTTAAAAGAAGGCTGAAAACTTTAATCCGAGACAAAAATGTTTCTAGCATTTGATTGAGGGGGTAGAGGAGAGGAGAATGAAAGTGTGAGCACACATTTAATCCCCACTCCTTGCTGCACAGGGCTAGAGACATAAATTTAGGCCATCGCAGAGATGTGGTGGGAAACATTAAGAGTTTTAAAAGAGATGGTAAAGGTCAATTCATTCAGGAAATTTATGGAAAATTTGATAATACTGAACTACCCCAAACAATCCCTCACGGTTGGGTCAAATTTCAATTTTTGAGAGACCTTTATGTCAAGGGAAAATAATTCCCAGCATTGGTAGCACATGCCCTGTCAACGTAAATCACAAAAACTGGATATAGATGCATCCAGCTGCATTTCTCAGGTCTGCAATTGGAAATCTTTGCATGTATCTTACCCTACTTAAATGGATTAGGAAATGTCCTTGGATCCTCCTGCTTGATCACGTTAGTTTTACTTGCTCTGGACATTTGGCAGGAAACTGCATACTTCTGTCCTCCTGCAGAACCTCTTACTTCTCCATTGGAATCATGCAAGTTTTGCCTCAGGTTTATAAACCTTTTTATAATCTCTTTTTTTATTATTTTTTATGAACTCTTTTTTTATTTTTTTTTTAGACAAAAAATCTGGGTATCTGATAGGATAATTTGCATACAGCTCAATGACAAAAACCTTTCGTCATCTCTCTTTTCTATTTGCTCCGAGGTCCCAAGCAGTTTTATTTCACAAAGGAATGGGAAAAGGAAGGGTACAGCTGATGGACTCAGAAATTCATTCAGAGGTTTGGTATGCACAACAATTAAATAACTTAAATGTAACAAAATCAGATGCATAGAAGAATTAATACAGATGAGAGCTTAACTGATTTAGAGTTAAATATGCTCCAACAGGACATATTAGAAACACACCCCAGTAAATAGTGACACCTGACAAACCCTAATTATTACACCTGGCTAAAGAGCACACATTACACATTGGAGGGATTGTAAGGAGAGGTGGAATTATGAAGATAGAAAAATTAATTGCAGATTCATTTTTCTGCATACAGGAAAACAGCCTGGAGATTGTGTCATATGCCAAGAAGCCTACCTGACCAACAGAAAAGTCTCAAGGCTGCTACGCTGCTTCCCCTTGAGTCACACCTTACCACAGATACAAGAAGTACCATCCCTGCTGTCTTTGGGGAATCCTTTAATGCTGATGCAGAGGTCTCCTGGCCCCCGTACTTGCTTTCTCTCTAATGTCAACTGGTGATGGAATCGAAAGAAGCAGCAACAGGGGAGAATGAGAGCTATCGCCTATGCGACTGACCTTTCAGATAAGCATCTGACAAGAGACATCACGTTACTTAAGGGAAATACTGCTAGTGCGCTGGTATGAAAGAGTACATAGTGCTTCCACCATAAATGTCAATTAGAAAGTCACATCTGCCACATTTGCGTCCATTTGCACTCCATTTATAGATAAATTTAACGACTAGCACCAAAGAAAGGAAATACATTCATCACTAATTTCACAGCAGAGAAAGTCTGCATTAAAGGAAAAAGTACATTACCATTAGAATCGTAATTACAATACGTAGGACATCACCTATTGAAATCTGAACAGCTTTGATACACAGCAAATGGCAATTGATCACCAGAACATGCTGTCTCTCAGCAGCGCTCAGAGTTCCTGTCAGATACTCATAACAACTCCAACAATGATGCCCTATAAAATAAGGTATTATACAGTTTCCCTTTAAAACTATTAGCTGAAATCATAGATGCAAAGGATTCAAAGAAAATCTGCAGAGTTATGCATTCCTGTGCAGTTTAAACTTTAATGCGAAATAACAAAGACAACAAGAGGAAAGATGTAACTGCTACAGACATTACAAATCATTCCTTGCAGGCCAAGGTGCAAAACTACCTCTTAACACTAACTGGTTTGGACAGTTCAAATTTAACATCCAGAGCAACTATATGCCACAGCCTAACTTCCACTGCATAAAAGAAAAAGATACTGAACAGTTCAGATAAGTCAGGCTTGCACACTGCCATGCAAGAGTAGCTACTTAAGCGTATTAAAATGAAGATGTAGCTAACTTTCTTAGTTGCGGTGAGCCAGCAAAATGTTTATGATGTCTGCAGTGGAAGATTGTCTTTGATGAGATTTCCTACTTCACTAAACAGTTTCCGCAGGTCTTATTTATGAATGGTTTATCAAAACAAATTCCTACAGACAAACTTGGCCCCAAGGACCAGTGCTGGAGGTGCCAGTGCTGTTCACCAGCAAGGGCTACAATCTGCAGCAGAGCAGAGCTCCAGGCTAGTTCAAGTCTGTCTGCATTTTGCCAGACTGAAGCCTGAAGGCTTTAGGAAGTCTCTTCCCTACATCCCCAAAGGTGGATGCCAACAGTGGGGATGTCTGAAGTACTACTTTTCTTATTACAGCAATAAGAAATAACACTCTTGATTTTTGTTTACCTGATGTACCTTGGGAAATACAAATATTGTATAATCAAAGTGGCCTTGATCCAAAGTTCTGGACTAACTTTCAAGGTATGAAGTCCAGAGTTTAAATAAGGATACTGGTTAGTCTTACTAGTACTAGGTGACAAAACACGGAATATTCATAAGGAGCTCACTCTCTAGGTGAAGAAAAATAGAATTCTATTTCAGCTTGACATGGACAGAGAACTGCACAGAAACTGTTTTTTCCGCTGGAGTGATCTGCTGTAGGAGTTAGCCATATGCTTTAAATGTGACTGACATGTCTCTGAATTTAATGTGTCACCTGCTGAGTTCAGGATCTGCTGTCTGTCTCTCAATGTGTAAAAAATGAATTGCTTCAAAATGATTTATTGCCAGCAAAATAGAATGTGAAAATAACAATAGAAACAGTGCTGTAAAGGCATCTTACGTTTAACAGTGCCATTTGATGAGTAAATTATTTCACAAATATAATCAAACATTGTGAAGTTTCGGTTGCACAGTCTGGTATCTGGCTTCCTGATTAATAATAGTTAATTAGTATCATGGCAAAATATACTAGTAAATGTCGGGGTTCCATTACAGCTTATTACCCAGTGCAGAAAACAGAGAGTGGTAATTTCGATATGTGACATTAATCTCTCCGCTTTCTCCTTTCCTGTAACGTATCCACAAAAGCATCTTTAATAAAGGGTTCTCATTTTCTGTTTCCTTTTTAAAGCTCATCTGTGTACATGCTAGCAAAGGCTTGATACACAGAACTATTTTGAAAATATCAGAAGTTACCCTTCAAAAATGTTGAAAATGTGATAGTTTGATATTAACGTTTAATCTTTTTAATATTTTGACCTTAGAAAGATTAACAAAAATGATTACATTTAAGTGACAAGGTAAAAGCCTCAATTTAGGTATAAATGCAATTGAGCATGTGAATACTGTTACTACATAAACAGGATTGCTTCTATGCTTAAAAGTAGGCTTGAAAAATAATAAACCATATGGTATGCTGAATCATAGCTTCTAGAAGAAATAATCCAGTAAATACTCATACGAGATATTTCACATCCTTTAAAAAAAGTCACAAGTGCTTACTTCCTTTTCAAGACAGCATCCATGCCATCCACACCAAGGTTACCTTTCCAAACCATTCCTAGAGTACTAACAGGAGATACTAAAAACTACTGCCTTTGTTTCCTGTCAAGTATCTGACCAAAAAAACACTATCAATAACAAAAACAAGTGCTTAGTATTAGGCAGTCCACGGCTGCCAATGCAGGCCACTTCAGTTATTTTTTCTGAAGTCAAGTTGCTCTTTGATAACTAGGTTGGTAATAACACTTGTTTACAGCCAGTATTGACACTGGATCCTCCAATTTTCTCTTTAGGTGCCTGCTGTCTCAGATTTAGGGCTATAATTTCTAAGATTAGCAAAATGTGGTTGGGCAAGAAGCAGTCATGCAAGTGACGCATAAGCAAACAAATGAGAATAAAGGATCTTGGGTTCTTTTTTTCGTTTGTTTTTTCTCTCCTAGTTATTACCGATGCTTATTTTTTGTCTTCTGGTAATTACCAATGATTTGGGGCAGACAACAAATCTACGTAAAGCTAATTTTGCATGAAATGGCATTGCGGTTTAACCAGGCAGGTAGCTAAGCACCACACAGTGGCTTGCTCTC
>WBMW01005992.1:1105164-1198529 GCA_013396635.1 Penelope pileata | reverse complement strand
TTAAAATGTACAAATCACCACGTTGCTCACGAATAAAGAGCATCAGCAACTGCAGTCAGCTTTGGACACATGACATCTTGTAGCTCAGTCACCTTCCCTCTCCAGCTTGAGTACTACAAAGAAAAAAGGTTACTTTGGGAACAGCTTCACGTTCCTTCAATTACTGGCAGTGCAGATATGGTGCTTCTAAATTTAACATTCAAGGATGAATTTAACATATAAAACCCAGGAAGGGTGATGTTTGGGAGTGAATTTCACCTCTCATTAAAACAGAGAGAGGCTGGAAAAGGTACAGAGGATTTCTTTCCACATACGCTTACATGGAAGTAAGGCTATCTACAGAAAAAAAAGTGACTTGGATCTCCATGATGCACTGCCACCCAGGACACAGCAGCCGTGGCCTCCCCCAGGCACATCCAACCCACAGCCCAGCACAGCTCGTGCTGCAGCCCACTCCCTGCTGCCACACAGAGCCAGAAACAACCAAACCATCAGTGCACTATTTAACACTGAGCCGAGCCCAGGAGAAGGGCAGGGCACAGTGCAGTGCTAATTCAAGTTATGGAAAATAATTTTATGCATTTTGATACATTGGCTGAACACAGTCCTGCGAACAGAGAAAAATATGCAGCCTTGTTTTCACCTTTGATAAAGGAATTTGAGAATAGATTTCAAGATGGCCGAAAAAAAATTTTTTTGTATATTTGCAACTCCGTTTTCAGTCAACATAAATACTTTGCATGCAAATTTTGACATGGAATGTATAAAGTTGCAATCAGATATTCAACTCAAAGCAAAATTTGATCATGTCTCTTCACTAACTTTTATGAGACCTCTCATACCAGAGAAACATACCCCTTGTTTCACAACCACGCCTTATTCACAACATCACTTTTTGGCAGTATGTACGTTTGTGAACAACTATTTTCAATAATATAGCACAGAAAGAGCAAAATATCATCAAAAATCTCTGATGAAAACCTTGAGAACTCACTAAGAACTGCAACCACTACCATCAAACCAGAACGATGCATTAGTTTCAGAAAGACCTGGCCAAATATCCCACTAGTTTTATGATTTTGTTGCTCTATTTTTATGTGTTTTAATAAAAAAAATATTAAAAAATAAGTTTTGTTAGCTATATACATTAAGTAAATTACATATTTTACATGCGACCCAAGACAATTCCTCTTCACTCAGTGCGGCCCAGGCAGGCTAAAAGGTTGGACACCCATGGGCTAAGCCCGTGCATGCTCATGCCCCTTCATTGCCGAAATGGCAAAATGGCTGCCAGCAGGATCCCTGACACATTTGTTAGCATCCATGTCCGCACTTGTCATTGCTTAGTGATGTGGGTATGCATACACAAGATAGATAGTAACACTGTCATACAACAATACTTTTATAGCTGAACTACTTCCTGAAATACGTGAATTACAGACTAAACATAGGATTTGAAATCAGATTTTTAGCTTGAAAAGTATGTAATTGTTCCTTTCATTGCTTCTGTTCCATAGGTGAGACTCCAGAGCCTCTGACAACAGTTATGCTCTTCCCAGCACTTATAATTTTTTCTCTGTCTACTTTCAGCATTATATCTAGCTCTGAAGTCAAAACATTTCATTTTGTTGTATTGTATTTTAACCATATCAACAAAAAGAAAACTCAAAAAAACAAAGTAAGGACAAAGCTATTTGTCTCCTTTCAAGGAGACTTTGATGGTCTGGACAGATAAATATTTTGCTTATCACTGAACGTGGGCAACACACTGTATCACAGCTATGAAGGCACTGCAGTTTTACAGACCTGAAATAACTTCAGTGTTTGTTTCTAACTTCCGTCATCAACCAGGCTACATTAATGCAGTTCTTTCAGCTCA
This sequence comes from Penelope pileata, assembly GCA_013396635.1. Classification (NCBI taxonomy): domain Eukaryota; kingdom Metazoa; phylum Chordata; class Aves; order Galliformes; family Cracidae; genus Penelope; species Penelope pileata. The sequence goes on along the minus strand of WBMW01005992.1, from coordinate 1,196,650 downwards.
TACAAATCTTGAAAATACAGTGAATGTACCAATAATGGATATACTGATGTTTAATAATTATAAAAAAAAAATCCCAAGAAATTTATTTACACATGTTTATCAGTATTAATCTTAAGAAGAGCTGAAATATGCAACTTCACAAGATCTCTAACATTGATTTAAGCAATAATAAATAAATTGATTTTCTAGGTTGATTTTAAAAACAATTCTTGTTATACGTAGAAACACAAAGACATGGATATATATAGATATCCATCCATCCACCCAGCCTCAGATGGGTGGACAGACAGACAGACAGATGTACTCCATAGAAACAGCAGATTCTCCCTCAAGCAAAGAGCCAGATTCTGGCATTTGCAATCAGATATAAAATGAGGAGAAGTAAATTGTTTCCTAATACTCAAACATGCATACTACAGCTTGCATAATTAGAGCTATGCATTTTCAAGGCATGCAAGTAAAAAATCTCCCAGCCTTGCTTTGCAGAAAAAGCTGCCAGCTTAATTATCAATGCATTTTTGAGAAAGGGGAAAGAAAAGCCTATAAAATTACCTCAAGTCTCCCTGAAGATGAGCTTGACTCCAGTGCCAGTCTCACTGTCCGTCCTAGGAGAAAGCTCTCTCAGGCCAGCACGGCGCGAGGCACCACAGCAGGCCTGCTCCCTGAGGAGAGGACAGCCACAAGCAGAGAGCACCCCACGGCTGGTCAGGAGGAGACCTCTTCAACCAGAGTGCAGTCCACAGCACCCCGACAAGGCAAGCAGTACAATCCCAGAAGCGGTGGCCAGGTCCAACCAAGCATCCAGATTGTAAAGCAGTGCTTGAGTCAAGTGGAGGTCAAGATGGAGAGTCAGCCCACAGGTGGGGCCTAGCTTCAAGCGGGCAGAGATAAGCACTCACCATGCCCAGCTGTGGCAGGACCAGGTGACCGGCAGTGGGGACACAGGTGAGGCTTGTCGGGGGTAACTGAGGCTAATTAATGCACCTGGTGACTCTGACTCTGTTTCACAGGGTAGAAAATTCTGGATTTGCCATTTTTACACTGATATGAAATCTACGTATTGTAGGTAGGTCATTTCAAAAGTAATGCCTCCTGTTTATTTCCATGGAAACTAAGATACAAAGATACAAACAACGCTCTTCGATAGAGCAAATTCTCAGCTACAAAACACTATTTTTTTTGACACAGTCATCACCATTAGCTGTGCATTTTCACCAGTGATGAACAAGAGCCTGTATGCCGCACCCGTAAACACCTGCACCAGAGGAGGTGACCACTGTCACTGTTGCCACTGCGGAAATGCACCACCCGCCACCTCACTGTTCTCACAGCCACTGTTTGATCTCCAGAAACGTTCAGCGGGCATTAACAAATGTCAGTGGCTGCCATTTTTTCTGCATGGAGGAATTCAAGGACATACATTTGCTCCACGTGCACTTCCATGCCAGATGCCATTTGGTCAGAGTGCCCCTCTGCTGCCATCTGTCACACGACAACAGCATGGAACAGAATATTGGTGGGAAGGTTCAACCTCTGCTGCCGTACCACCAACTTCTGCCTCTGATGTCGTGGGCCAACATAATAAATAGGAGGCATTGCTTAGAGCAGCCATCCTACCATTGTGGGCAGACCCACACTAGTAACTTCTTTTCTAAGTAAGGCTTCTTTTTCTCCAGAAGAGAATTGGGAATATCTTACAGAGTTAATTTTTTGCCATGGTGGTTACAGATAATTTGTGGGTGGTACTTTGGCAAAGGAAAATGCATTTTATTAGAGACACAAAATATGTCGTGCTATTACATCTACCCACCCAATGACTGGGGTTAGAGATGGAAAAATGTATTAATTCAGTTATTCCACAGTTGGATGTAAAGTTGAGGTTATAGTAAGCAATAAGAAGCTATGCTAATACATTTCATACAGTTCCATAGGGTGAATTTGTATATTTTCTAGAAAATGATGGAGCAAGATACCATTCTTTTACTAGTGAATAAAAAAAATCAAAGTAGAAATTACTAGAAAAATTCTAAAATTTCACTAAAAATAATTTCCCTATTAGTTTTATCGATATTAGTCATTGACACTCACCCAGTCACTGGCAACTGTTTTTGCAGGGAGGAACAAGAAATTTCCTACCTTTATTTACAGCGTTAAATCACATTAATGCTTAAATATTCTCACAAATAAATATGAAACACTCCACACCAATAAATTAAAGAATTTGTGAGCTATTGATACATACAAATAACAGTAATACTTCAGAATGCCATGCCATGCTTCTGTATGTAGTTTAATAGGCATTTCTAATAAATGCTATGAAGTCTAATCATTATAACCATGCCAGATGCTGGATTGTACAGGCAAAGGTTGGTTTGAATGTGCTGTCAAGTTAGACACACTTGCCAATATTAAACAGACTGTGACTACTATCTGTACATTTGTCTCTCTCTAGGGCATTTTTAAGATTTTCTTAATTAGCTATTGTTTCCAAGCAGTGCTTTCATTTTTCTTGCTAAAGCATTTGCTTTTCTGGGTTTTATTGAATTCAGATTAGGTTCCACATTTCCTATATTCATTACAATAGGAATATGAAGCTTTCAAAAATATATGAAAACTAGCAATGATAAGTATCTTGCCGTGTTTTAAAGTTCAGTTAAAAATGAAATAGTTTAATGTTTACTTCCTTTTATAATTTTAATCTTGACACAATCTTTTAGAAACAGTGTTTCTCATTTGACGATTCAAATAAGGGAAGAATATGAAAAAGGAACAAGAGGTTCAGCCATGGTAACAGAAAGCACACCCCATAACATAGGTGCCATACATAAGAAGCTCCTGTCTGTGTCTTGCCACCTCGTAAGGTTTGGATCTTAACCGGGTTGCTACATTTCCTAGTCAAGGTAGAAAACACCTGTCCAAGAGCTGTGTTTATTTATCTTTTGCTGTATTTGTTACTGTTTGGAGGTAAATGTAGATTCAGCTAAGCTGAATGTAGATTCAGCTAAGCATATTCCATATGCTGCCAAGGGGATGTAAATCTAAGTATCACCAGAAAATAGGTTAGCATGATTTGTGTTTTCTCTGCACCCAGAGAGCCAACTGTGATTTTCTAAGTCTCCTGTGTAAGCTTTACTTTTCTAGACATGCTTGAGATTGAAGCTACCAGTCTGTACCTATTTTCTTTATTTCTTAAAATGTTGCCAACTGACTCCAGTTAGGGCAGCAAATGCTACGACATAGTTTTAAGCCCATTGTTTTATACTAGCATTAGGATTTAAGTAAGTGGTTATGAACCAACACAAATTTCCATAGATTAAAATAGCCAAGCAATAATCATTTACCTTTATAGATATTAATAGTGGGTTTACCAAGCAACAACATTCACCGTTATGTTATAAAAAATGATGTTTATTAATGGTGTCTCATCACCTTTCACAGCAGGGTTTCTCATCCTATTTTGGCATAATGACTGAGCCAGCATCAGATTTTAAGAATGAATGTTATCATTATTCACTACAGTACCGCACTGGAGCTTCACGAGAAAACAATAAAGAACAAAATGTATATTTTACAAACCCTCATTTTCTACTAAATGCTTGAATTAAGTTGCAGACTGTGGTGTTCTGAGAATTGAGTTATGTCCTAAAGCAATGCATCTGAAGAAGTGCATGATGCCTGGAAATTGGGCTCTGATTAGCCTGTGAGTTTTCTGATACAGACTACTGATTTTCTGCTACTGTAGCTGCCACTGGATTTTTTACTCTGGCATGGGGATTCTTTCTGTCGCATGAGAGAATGATGAATAGCTGTCTGAGTAGCTCCAAGCACATACTTATTTCCTCTCCAATAAGAACAACAGTCAATATCATTTAGGCACCAAAAAGCATTACTACAACACAACACATCTAAGGAATGCTTTCTTTTTTGTTACTGATTCTAGCTACTAAATTGTAGCTCTTTCACAAGCTTATTTGTATTGCCGCTCTGCTCCAATGAGGAGGTATTGCTAAAAAGTAAGGATGGGCCTTTAAACTCCCTAAAATACTAAAGCATGAATTTTAAAAGGGGGACAGAGGGTATGTAAAGTACCTGTGAAGCAGCAGCACTTCTAACACTTACCATGCTTTCACTCAAATTTGAATCTTGTTTTAATGGCAACAACCCAGAAGTCATACCAGTGGAATTCAGTGCATGCCAGGAACAGTACAAGACTTGGTTAAAAGCCATTGAAAGTTTTTGCACTAAAAAAATGTCGATTTATTGGAGCTGGGGAATTTGCAGATCTCAACACATTTAACAAGTTTAATGACTCATACATCTCTATGTCTGGAAACAGAGTTTTAAACTGGTAAACCATCCTGATTTTACATTTTGAAGATAAAAAATAATGGAAGACTAATTATTAGATGCACTTTTTTTCACAGTTCTAATAATAAAAAATTTTCTTAAGATTAAAAATAAGAAGGGAAAAGTTTGAAATTAAAATGAAAATCTTTTCAATGGCCTAAATGAAACATTTTTATTTTCAGTTTACAGAAATCTGTGAGATACCCAATGACTTTCTTTGTTGATAATCCAAAGTGAGTTACAGGAAAGAAAGAAACAAAACACTTAACATTTCTTGAAGATTCCATATCTCTAAAGAGACACTTTACTTAGGAATGTGTTTAAAGACTTCCATCATATTGATAAAGTTTACTGTGTTCTTTAATGACAACAAATTAGTAAAGCCCTGATCCTGTTGTTACAGAAATCTAAAAAGGATCCCACGAACAAAGGGATAAATGAAGCCCAGAGCAGCATGTAGAGTAGCCTGAAGTTATGGTGTAGCTTTCTATAAGACAGTAGTATGTGTATTTCTGCTCTAAGATTATTTATTGTGGTACTCAGACATATTTTCTAAATAAGGTCAGAGTTACAAGACAAGTAAACTAAATACTGTATCAGACAAAAATAAAATTTGAAATTTTCTATTTTCCTGACCATTCTGGAACGGAAATCAGTAGCCAATGTCTCACAGAATTTAATGGTTCAGGATCAGGCATGTTGTTGCCAAACTGGTAAAAAAATGTAGTTTTCACCAGTGCAGCCGAGTATAGGGCTTGACATGCTGTCCAGTTGCCCTATGTGTAGCCACAGGCTATGGAGCTCTAAGCTGCTCAGTATTTTCCTGCATGGTGCATGTGCCTCTCACTAGCTTTGCCCACCTGGAGTGGAGATGAGGAGAATCTATTGCTCTCATCCAGTACAATATTTATGTTTTAATAATTCGTTATGGTCACAGGACAGAATGGTATGCAGAGTGGAAATCAGACATAAAAAGCTGCGCATACGAATCCCCTCAGCCTGCACAAGAAGAACACCCACCTGTAGTCTCTGCTATTTTAGGTCGTGACCCAGATACGAATAACAGACCTGGCTTCCTCTGCCTAGATCCCCTTTCCTGAATTTTAGAGTAAGGCAGCTCTGCCTGGGCTGCACTGAGCCTGCGTGGCAAAGCAGCACACAAACAGCATCGTTTTGGGTACTATAGCAAGCAATAAACAGACAAAAAATGCAAACAGATGAAGAGATTTACATACCTGCCAAAACCTACGTTCAGGGCTCTGCCTTCTGTGCAGAACTGGATAACAACTAGGGCTGAGTGAATAAGGTATACATTTTCCGCTAATACTGATCTGAGTTTTTAAATAAACCCACTCTGGCTGCTGTTGCACCTGTGTGGCAGTCACTGGAGCCAGAGCATTCTCAACCAGAGGGATGATATAAAAAATTAACTCTTTCTACTCCTCTGTCCATTAAGATGAGATGGCCTGGAACCTAAGGTCTGTTTGTCACACATCTCCATGGCCCCTGTATACTAAAAATTCCCTGTTCACTGGCCACTGATATTTCATTATTAAAGCATTGTTAGACCACTGCCATTTGCAACTAAATATGCAGCAGTTTGTAACAATACTAGTTATTTCTAATTAGCAATTAAACACGTATTCATGTATTCTCAGATGCAATTTTTAAACCAAAAAAAATAAGCAGGCAAAAAAAAGGGGAGGAAAAGAAGAAATGATCACATGCCTTACTTACATCCTCTTTTTAGAAAAGATTTATCGGTGAGCTAATTAGCATGAGTGCCTATTTGGGAGTGAGCATCTCTACAGTTCAAGATGGCCTTCTGCAGATACAAGTCAGTACAGAGCAGCTGAGAAGCAGAGACCTTCAGCAGGGGCGCAGGAATTGGTTTCTGAGCATCTGGGAGCCTACAGGCTGCACACTGCCAAAACATTGCTCCTTTGTCAGGACACATTAATTTTCTCCGTTCCCATTCCCCTGCACAGCCGGGCAGACTGCTGCATGCTGTACCAAGAGATGCAAGGGGCAGAGCTGAAGCCCCACACCTTGCACTCTCCTTGCTTTCCCTCCTGGAAGGCTGCAGGACCCTGGTGCAGCTCTCTGCAGGTCTGCAGGCTTCAGGCAGCATTGCTCTCCCTCCCACACCTGATAGCCAGGAAGGGGGAAAGGCTCTGCTTCTTCCAAAGTGCCCTGCACCCCTGGCTAAGGGCCAGGCAGATCTCAGCAGGGCAGGTATCTCTTTTTTAGGTCAGATCTTTTCTGGCTTTTTTTGTTTTCTGTTGGAAAGCTCTCCCATGTGTATATCTAGTGCATCATTTCAGAAGCACTCTGCTAGAAGAAAATACGCTCTTGACATGAAGCAAACTTTACGGTACCCTTTGATATGTCAAATTATATCAGTGAATATCAACAATATTCTCCAAAAACACAGCATGTTTTTAATACTCAAACTTCCTGGCAGAAATATGCCAAAGTTGCTACAAGTAACTTGCTACAAAATAAAATAATAAAAATTTTAGAGATACTTTTCCAGATCTGCCAGGTTTCCTAGCAAATTATCTGCATATGTGAATTATCTGCGTATTTCAGGTTACTGAAAGTAAAATCTATTCAGAAACCCTAAATCAATAAGTTGTAGAAAAGACAAAGCAGGTTTTTTTCTTTCAAGACAGCAGAAACTGTAAGTCGGGAAAAGTTTTATTTCCTTTTTCCTCCCAGTGGGACCTGGATTGGTTGAGAAGGTGAGCTGGTACAGATACATTGAATTATCTGAATATTAAGCCTAGGCAGATTGCCATGATTTGATGAGATTTTGTTAGAGAGCCTAACTGTAAAAAATGATGTCATGCTATCCGCTGTTCAGTGCCAGGATTTGTATTAACATTGATCCACCCTTGATGCTGGTCAAACTATTTAAAAATACGGAGTACTTTTTGACTTTCTCAAGGGTATATTTCTTGTTGATCCATTGGTTGTCACCAAATGATGTCTCATTTGATCCTTCTATTTACTATGAAATGATTGACAGGATGGAAAGCAGAACCATGGCACCCTCATTCACCTATTTCCGCTTCAATAACAATAGTCGATATTCTCTGTCAAAATGCTGCAGTGATAGTGACACGTCAATTGAGCTATTTTAAAACTTTTAGACAACACCTACTTAGTTTAAGATGAAAGGGAGTCTGTATTTCTCAGATTTCGTATGTTTTTTTTTTTTTCTTACTAATGAATACATTTGCACTGGAAAGATTAATGGATTATGTTTTGACACATAATGAAAAGAATTCACATAGTACAGAAGTTTGGAGCTCATCAAGCAACAGTAATATCTAATTAGTACCTAAGATGTCTAAAATGTAGAACTTGAATTCCTGTTTTAAAAAAATCCCCATAAAACCTAGCACCTAGCAAGCCCTTACAAATGTACATATAGCTTAGCTGACTCTCACTGCAGTGAATTAGAAGACTGTTTCCAACCCATAGACTAAGATGCTTCACAGACACCATTTGTTAACTTTAGACAAACATAAGTTGGAAGAAACTAGCTGGATTTCTTTCAGACCAGTCTCAGGGCAACAGAGTCTTAAGCATAGCCTCCCATATGATGTAGACCTAATGATGAACTGCATTTTGGTCTTTCTACACAGAGAAAGAGAATGGAAATCACTAAGAAATACAAAACGTAGATTTTTTAAAAATGTATTCTACAGCAATATGTATGGATAGCTAGCATGTGAAACAACGCTGTCAGAGTAAGTACGGCCAAAATATAGCATCACACTCCTACAGCTCAATTGAGAACACGGAGACTAAGATCATTTACTCCATTTGCAACTTTGGTCTACATATTACATTAACCTAGGGTTGTTTCAAATTTCTGTTCAAAAATGCAAGCTAAACTTGCAGTCTTTCTCATTTTCTATATTACTGAGAACACTTGCTACCCTGTTGTGAATTCTGGGTTGTTGGTTTCTTTCTTCTTACTATTTTGTTATCATACATCCTGATTTATTTAATCAAGAAATGGGAGGTCTGAAGTCTACAAGATATTCCGTTGTATCAATAGTTCTGGTCTAAATGGAGTTAGGAATTGATAGGATCTTGACATAAATTCAATTTCAGCTCTGAGGCGCTCCCCACATTGCTGTGTTTCTCTGCATGCCACAAGGGAAAGCAAAGAGGCCCAAGAGAGAGAGAATTTAATCAGGCAACCCAGAAAATCATACCTGTACAACATGCTGGCTTTCAGCAACAGACAGCCAAGATAAATGCAGATGAATCCAAGATGGAATCTAAGGATCTTTAGCCTTCCTGGGCTCTTTATCTAATTCTCCATATGAGATTTTGCATGGATTTTGCTCTCTACTTGACATTATACCTAGCAATTAGGTATAATAGTGCTCCGTGAAATGCATTTGGAAGTATATTCTTAAAAAGGCTGCAACATAACATAGCAAAAAATTTCTAGCTAGAACCAATAATAGCATTTTCATCATCATAAGCACTGATACTGACCCTCACTTATTATGAGATCTATGTCCAAGGTAAATAGAAGAGTTAAACAATGATGAAATCACACATTTTTCTTTATCCATCCTTTCATTCTTACTTCCATAGCTAGTTGTTTTTACTAATTCTTCTGTAAGTTGCCAAGAATGGCAGAATACATAGTTAACATTCACAGAATGGTGCTTTAGAAAATATTACATGAAATGATGATAAATGCTGATGATACAAAGCTGGAAGGAGTGGCTGACACACCAGAAGGCTGTGCTGCCATTCAGTGAGACCTGGGACAGGCTGAAGAGTTGGGTGGAGAAGAACATTATGAGGTTCAGCAAGGCCAAGTGCAGAGTCCTACACCTGGGGAGGAATAAATGCATGCATCAGTACGGGTTAGGGGCTGACCTGCTGGAAAGGAACTCTGCAGAGATGGACCTGGATGTCCTAGCCAACAGGCTGGCCATGAACCAGAAGTGTGCCCATGTGGCCAGGAAGGCTGCTGTGTGGCCAGCAGGTCAAGGAAGGGGATTCTCCCCCTCTGCTCTGCCCTGGTGAGGCCACACTGAATACTGTGTCAATTTCTGGGATCCCCAATTCAAGAAATGCAGAGAACTTCTAGAGGGAGTCCAGCGGAGGGCCACAAAGACAATGAAGGGCCTGGAGCATCTCTCTAATGAGGAAAGACTGAGAGACCTGGGGCTGTTCAGCCTGGTGAAGAGCAGACTGAGAGGGGACTTTTCAATGCTTATAAATATCTAATGGATGGGTCAAGTCGATGAGGCCAGGCTCTTTTCAGAGACAGGACAATGGGCAACAGGCACAACCTGGAACACAGGAAGTTCCATCTGAACATGAGAAAGAATTTCTTTCCTTTCAGGGTGACAGAGAACTGGAACAAGCTGCCCAGAAATGTTGTGGAGTCTCCTTCTCTGGAGATATTCAAAACCCACCTGGACACTTCCCTGTGCACTCTACTGTAAGGAACCTGCTCTAGCAGGGGGGTTGGACTAGATGGTCTCCAGAGGTCCCTTCCAGCCCATACGGTTCTGTGATACTGTGAAATATATCCATGTATCTGTTGCATTGACTCACCAGTGCTGGAGTACCTAATAGTGCTTGTTAGAAAGAAAATTTTTTGGATCTGTGGTAGAAAGTGTTGTGCTAGTGGTTTGACAGGCAGTTAAAGGAACACTTCTGTACCATCTCTAGACTGTTTCATAAAATGACTAAATATCAACCTTTTGTTCTCCAGATAAAGTTCCCCTATTCACATCTAACAGCACAAAAGTTAAGACTGATGCTTTCTATTACCTTTCTGCAATGAGTTTCTGGTACTAATGGTACAGAATAAATTGAATAATCTCACTCCAGATCTTCCTTCTTTAGTCAGGAACACGTGCAGAAACACTTTTCTCTGTTTTCCAGGAACATTTTAGACATCATTGTGGCACACAACCTCAGTTAAAGAAATATCTTTTCTTTTAATATCATATTAATACCTAATATAATAATTTCTGATTAATACCTGAGATCCTGAAAAGGTTTAAGGCTGATTTTGCAAGATAAATTGTTTGTAATATAATGTTGACAGAGGGGAAGAAACTGTTTATGAAAATGTCAACAGGGAGCTGCTGTGTTTGAATTGACATGCATTAACAGTTCATGTTAGCCATAATAAAATATTCTGTGGTTACTATTTAGTGCACGAAAAGGTCAACACTCCTCTTTATATTAAATCTGTAGTAGCCTACATCAAAATATAGCAAGAAAGATCAAGGGTTGGATAAATGTCTTAGGAGCTGTTAACTGAGATTTTAATAAAGACCTGCCTCTTGATCTTATTGTCCTATAAATAGCGTTCATCATACTGTGGCTTTTCGTTTGGCAGGATAAGCAATGATAGTCAACATTACTTGCAAAGGCTTTTTATTTATAGACATCTCTGACTATAAACATCTAAAACCATCATGCACTGTGTCATATTCTTACACATCATGCAGGTATGTAACAAATAGACCCATTGTTGAGATAGAAGCCAGCGTCTGTTATCTGCACAAGGATTTCCAAAAATAAGTGGCATTACTAAAATGAATGAATCACTAAAATGCAATTAATGTCTCCATGGACGTATTTGGCAATGGCTGTATAAATGCAGGAAAACTGCAAAATGCCACAAAACCCCCATAAGTGTAGAGAAGAGACAAAATGGGAGACTGGATGCTGTGCAATGGGCAAAAGAAATACCCAAGGGTTGATATATTTTAACAGCTGTGTTTTGTAACTGCTGTGGAACAAGCTGTACTTACTGCAGACAGCCCTGAAAGACCTTAGGCTTTGTGTGGAGGTCTGTCATTTCTTGTGATTCTTACTGGTAAAGCTTATTTTAATTTTAACACCTACACTCAAATAATTTGTTTCTCCCAAAACTTGGATTCAAACCGCACCACTGGATAAACACAACAACATCAAAAATAAATGTAGGCAAGTAGTAGGATGGACAACAGTATTATGCAAAGGAACAATATTTTTTTTAATAATAAATCTAAGTGCCAAAAAGATCTGTAGCTGCACTGCTTAAACTCTGAGTATTTGCTACTAATGAAAGCTGAGTGTTACTAATTTAAGAAACAGATTTATCTGCTCAGGTTCGTGTACAACTCTGAGAGTCAGGAATACATGGGCACCTCACAGGCAATGCCAAATTCAGCAGGAGGCAGCCTGCTGGTTCCGACGGCTCCCACCTTCCCAGCTGTATGTCCTCTGACTGCAATGGAATGTGATGATCTCTTTTGGCAAACTTGTCAACGTTATTCCACAGCAGAAAGCTAGCCTGCTCCAAGTAGGACCTCCTTGGAGGAGTCCTGACTGCACTTAGACTTATCCAGGGACCCATCACAGCAGGGAGTTTGCAGGAAGCCACACTATATTGGAGGCTAAGACAGTTTAGAAGATTTAAGCTACTCCCTCTTGGACAGCTTCAGTGCATGGAAACGATTCTCATGAATGTTATATTTACGTCAACATGTAGCCCAGTGGGGTTTTTGTGAAACATCATGAAGCACTGTGAAATTTCCATACAAGCAAGTTAGCAAAAACATGAAATGTAAAAATTAGCTTAATATTTATTTAACTGCAAATAAAGATCATCATGGTGACACTGCACTAGGCTGATTTAGTTTGATCTTCTCCTAAACTCTAGTCATTGTAGAAGTGGTGCCTACATCTTCACTACAGACTGGAGGAACAACAGGGAGCAGCATAAGCAACTTTTTGGGACTCTCCTCAAGACTGAACAGGATTTCAGTAATTCTCCCAAAAATTAAAAAATAGGAATACATTGGGCTTCTCCGTCCCTGCTTCACCACAGATGCCTAATGATCCCAAGATTAGACCTTTTCTATTGCAGATCACCGGCAGACATAACATGTGGGCTGCCTTTGGACAGGAAAGAGCTACCAGCAGTTTCGATACAGTAAAGCTTGTTTCAACACCCAGTTTCTTGAGCGGTGTTTCTAGTCAACATTGCAGTACACTGGATATGAGACTTTTCTTGTAGACCAAGTATGAGCAAAGCAAATTAGGCAAGAATTTCCAAAGAAAGTAATCAGTGTTTCTCTTTGATAAAGCTGTGTTTTACCATCTGGTGGTACTTATCCAAACTCAAGCCACTTCAGAAACCTCATGCTCTGCACATTGCACAGCCTCTCTGTCCTGCGCAAGAGCCAGGGAACCAAAAGCATTCTGAGGCAATGCTTGACTTCAGCCCAGCCCAGCACAGACACACACTGCATATGAAGGATGTTCTTGTTACTAAAAAGCTATAGGTCACGTCACTGTCATCACCCTATTTTAGCAGTGCTCAGTTAAGCAGAGACGCGTTCTCTCTCCTTGCTACCTTTCATCTCCTCTTTCTTGTGTGTGGGAGACTGCTTGATGCAAGATTTTCTTTTTTCCTTTTCTTTTAGAATAACTTAAAACACCTTTCATGCAGGTTTCTATACCTCAGCTAATTTTTGTTTGATTGATAATTGAACATGCGAGCTCAGCTAGGCTGCAAATATTGCTTACTCATTCAGACATGTTGTTTCTTATCTCTGCTCAGGACTGAAATGATTTGAGAGGGCCTGGATCAGTCCCTTGGTAAATGCTAACAGCAGTGCACTGAATAAAAGGGGATGGGGGTGAAGTTCTCATGTAAGAATGAAAACAACCTGAGCATACGTGAATACACTACTATAGCTGGCATACGTGTAGCACATAAAATCTAGGAATGGAAAAACAAAGTCAAACAAGGTCAACTTCTCAGAGCAAATGCTTTTCATGTGGTATTAACAACTTGTAGAGAAGAAAAGGGAACATCCTGCTCCATTTAACTTAAGCAAAATTATCTTTAAAAGAATAGTTAAAACTACCCTTGCAGGAACATGAAGTGGTCGTTGTTTTGCAATTTAAACTCACCTCCTAGTGCCCAAATGCTGCCTATTTCCTCACGCTTTCCACTCCATGGATGCCACAGCACAGCTCACTGTTACCTTGTCTGCATGGGGTGGGTTACCAGAGAGATGACTGCTGCAGAGACTACACAAAGTCCAATGAAGCAGAGAAGGCTGTAATATTTGTGACAAAGAAAAAAATAATAATAAATGAAAATGCTTTGAAATCAGATACAAGTTTCTGTCAATGCCTATCTTTTCATCTGATTATTACCAGGTTGGGGAAAAATCTGGGCAAAAGGTTAAGCCTAATCTCTTCACTCGCTCTTTCACAGGGATGGAAGCAGTAATATCGGTTATTTTGGGTTTTGGTTAAGTGGTATGAAATAGTTAAAAATAGATGGAAATCACAGGACAAGTGGTAAATTACGGTGTCACATCAGTTTACTTACTGCATCTTACACCATAGTCATCATCATTGAATTGTGAAATTCTGAGTTGTGATCTACAAGCAGTTCTGAATAAACTTGTAGCAAAAATACTGAGCATATAAAACTGTTAGCAGCATAACACAACATTTATTAATCTCTCATCTATGAAATCCATTCCTTGCTCAACAGATAAAGGATTTGGATAATTTTATTTTGAAGGAAAGTGACTTATCAGTGAATAAAGCCTTCATCCTCTTTTTATTGGTTTCAGTCACAGCTGCTATCACATCTGACCCCTGGAGCCCCTTCTGTACCTACAGCAGAATGCTATCTTAAATTGGATATCAAGAGATTACAGAATTATAGCTTTTATGAATCAAGTTTAAATTGTTTGATTCTTTTTCCTGAGCTAAGCAGAACTAAGGCAAAAAAAATACACACAAACTCACAATGTTCAGAGACAACAGCCCTGAAACAGCATGAGTTCCTGTGTTTAGACAGTGTTACAGTCCTTGTTTTCTGTAACTTTAGCCCTAAAATGATGGCAAGAAATTGTACGTGTAACCAGTTGTGACACTATATTAATAAACTCTAAAGAATTTGATGAGTATGAGGAAGAGCATTTGGGGCAATGCTAACAACTTCTTCCAAAGCTCACAAGTATGCCAGGAAACATCCCTAGGGTTAAAGAAAGTGGAAAAGACTTTTGATGATTTCCCAGGTCTTTGAAGTTAAACCATACAGAATCGGATGTGTGTGTTCTCTTCAGGAGAAGTATTTTTCCTACTAACATTCAGGGCAGTTCCCGAGACCTTATTGTGTGGCATCTTTACAAATAAAAATTAAAATGAAAGTAATGACGATGTCAGTAATAAGAGGCCTCTGAAGACAAAATTCAGAAACCTGTACACATATAGCACATGCTGTTCAGAGAGCAATTTCATTTGAAGAAGAAAATCCACATAAGCCTTTGTCAAGTGAGGTACAACCACAGTACAAATCAGAGCGGGAAATGCCATTGTGTTAAGTGATCGGTCCTGTCCAGGGCAGACACGGAGAGTTGTGCATAAAAGCATGGTAAAATAGCCATCAGACAGACTGATAACACATGATTTGCCTTTCTCCGGCCAAATAGCAAAACTAAGGCAAATCTCTCTATAATCTTTTCTCTGCTCATAGTGTCCTTTTTTGTTACCCTGGTTTCCAGCTGAAGAGAGCTTATGTGATCACGTTCATTGTGTGTCTGTGCATGTGTGTGCCTGTCCGCATTTGTATGTGTGCGTTTCGGACTCACAGACCAACTTCAGCTCAGCTGGATGGAACATGAAAGGTCTCAAGGATAACTGAAGTTGCACAAGATTAAATATGATAGGCAGCTGTGCGGAGAAGAACTATCATTGCCCTGGCAGGGAAAGGATGACTGCATGACCTCAAGGTCACTGGCCATTAAGGATTTCAATACAGGAGAAACATTTGGTATGTACCCAAGCACGTTACTACACCAAATTTACTTAATTATGTATCATATACACAAAGTAAAACCAGACTTCAATGGTTCCAGTCTCCTCAAAGTAACTCGCACTTTTACTTTGCGGAGTAATCCTGAATAAAACCTGGTATTCACTGTTCCTTAGTGTGAGGGACTACACCTCAGGCTCAAGAGTGCAAACCATAAACACTTCCAAGAACAAGGTCTTTGGCTCTAGGGTACTATTACAGTTTGATAAATCTCTGCCAAGGTGAAGAGGGAACTGAATAATCTGGCCATCATCTATTTCCTTTTCTGTATGATTTTTGTCTTCATACACTTGCCTTAGAGCAAAAACAATTTGCATTTCATTAAGGATTAAAAGTCCTGGCCCCACTGAAAATCCTAGCAAAATTTCCTGTGATCTGAACTTCATCAAATGAATCTGAAGGATATTGTCAATGTCCAAAAAATGTTTCCTGCTTCTTACAAGTATAACTACATTTGCTGCATAGAGGGAAATAAGATTATAGGGAAAAAAAAACAACTCAACTGAGTAAGGTTTTTAATTCTGAACTGTGGATCATTTGATGTCAAAGACAAATTATGGATGTACAGATATAGATGACAAATACAATGCTACCAGACAATAATTAAATTCTTTCTGTTTGAACCAGATTCCATATAACATAAAAGCCAGCTTCAAAACAGTGCAACAAGGAGATAAACTAGAAAAATACAAGTAGCTCTTCAGATCAATTTTGTCTACTGATGAGTTTATTGTAGACTTACATGCTACACTTAGAAAGTACAACCTTGTTTTCAGATATATGGAGTGTGTTCTAAGCCTGTTTGCATCACCAAGTGTTATGGGTAATGCTTGTCACCTCTTAAAAGATGGCTTTGATAGAAGGACAGATACAGAGCATGTAAATGAGTCAGATTCTATGCAATCTACACTTCCAGAGTGGGAGAGAAAAGATTAGATTTGGTAGACTAGTTTTCGTCTCAGAATTGGTTAGGCTAAGTCACTTACAGTTCTGTAACACCAAATGCTTGCCTATTGCCTAGGCGTGTGGATTCTGAACACTGTGCAGCTGGGATACCCCTAACAGGAGCATGCAAGATGATACAACTGTCATGCATTATCTGTAGATAAATTTAGTATCTAGTCTCTTCTCTAGATTTCACACAAGTCTGTTGGCCATATTCAAAGGCAATATGCAAAGAAACACAGGTATGGAATGCATATTAATATATTATATATATTAAAATAAGCAAGACTGTATCCCTATGGTAGACTGAAAAGATACGAGACTATGTGACAGCAGCCTGGCCTGCAGCAGAAAGTGTGGCCCACAGGACTAGGGAGGTGATTGTTCCCTTGTGTGTAGTACCAAGACCACACCTCAAATGTTGAGTTCAGCTTTGGGCCCCTCACTACAAGAAGGATATTGAGTTCCTGGAATGTGTTCAGAGAAGAGCAATGAAGCTGGTGAAGGGACTAGAAAACAAGTGTTATGAAAAGCTCTTGAGGGAGTTGGCTTCATTTAGTCTGAAGGAGGCTGAGGAAAGACCTCATCTCTCTTCACAACTACCTGAAAGGATGTTGCATTAAAGTGGAAATCAGCCTCTTTTCTCAGGTGACAAATGATAGGGTGGAAGGAAATGGTCTCAAGTTGTGCCGTTTTCAGCTTTTCATCCACCTTTTTCATCCCCAAGTCCTTCTCCTCAGAGCAGCTCTCAATCCATTCTCCACCCAGCCTGTATTTGTGCTTGGAATTGCCCTGACCCAGGTGCAGAACCTTTCATCTGGCCTTGTTCAACTTCCTAAGGTTCGCATGGGCCCACCTCTCCAGCCTGTCAAGGCCCTTGTGGATGCCATCCCTTCCCTCTGAAGTGTCAACTACAATACTCAGCTTGGTGTCATCTGCAGACTTGCTGAGGGTGCAGTCGATTCCACTGCCCATGTCACTAATGAAAATATTAAACAGTACCCATCCCAGTACAGACCTCTGAGGGACACCACTCATTACAGATCTCCACCTGGACATTAAGTCCCTCCAGCCAATTCCCTATCTACTAAACAGTCCGTCAACTCCACGTCTCTCTGATTTACAGACAAGAATGTTGTAAGGAAATGCATCAAAAGCTTTACAGAAGTAAAGTAGATGACATCCATTGCTCCTCACTTGTCCACCAATGCCAACACTATCATAATACAGCCACCGCTCTAGTCAGGTATGATTTGCCTTTTGTAAAGCCATATTGGTTGTGACATTCTTCTTCGGAGTGGTAGCTTTTGCAAAGAAAAGATATTTGATTTTCAGAAGCACACAAGAGTTCCTCTTAATATCAAATGCTTTGAGTGGTTAGGCCAGGTGCCAGAATGGGAGCTTAGGAGATTTATGTCTTTTCTTTGCCCACAGACAGGGAGAGTTTATGCAGCCATCCCCTCACACTGCCCCATTCATTTGTCTCACCAAATGTGACTGAGAGGCTTCTTAAAGAGGAGGAACATAGCTCATACTGAATTTGCATTTGACAGTGGCCCTTTCAGATGTTCTGAACAGGAGTGCTTGTTGTGATCATGGCTCTTGATTAAAAGCAATTCAACAGTAAGAACAAAGCTGACAGCACTAATTTGTTCCATGCAAGCCATCCCAAAGTTTATCTTCAATTTCTGCCACACTGTGCATGACTTAAACTGGCAACAAACCAATAAATGTCTACACTTCAAAATACCTAAGCCACCCAACTCTAAACTGAAGAACATACATCTGTTCGATTGTAATTATTTATTTTTAACAACAAAACCTGCAGATTCTGAAACACTGTTCTCCTCCCCTTGATCTATTTTCTTCTTTATGACAGCACAGTATCTTTAAAGCAGTACAGATAGGAAGGAAAAGTAAATGGCTTAGGCACTACTTTTTTTTTTTTTAATCTAGTCATCAAGTCAGGAGTTTTAATAATCATGTCAGATGCAAAATAATTAAGCTTATGCCTGTTTGTAAGTTAGATAATTGAAGTGATGACAACCCAAAGCTCTTCAGTTATATGACAATCTGGACATATCAATTCAGAGAGGACTGGATCTTATGCTAGACTAAACACAATTCTGGCATTTTCATGTGACCTAAGGAATTCCACTATCAGCACAGTATCTACATGGTTAGAAGAGGTTTAGTCAGAAAAACTAATCATTCCTCCATGCGTACCGGGTAAAAGATGCCATAAAGGAACTTGAAAACCCAAGCAAAGCAATTACCAGGTGAAAGAAAATAAGAATCTCTTTTCTCTACTATAAAAAATAAAATGACACTAGCAGAATCAATTGGCACTAGTGGAATCCATCAAGTTCCCTGTAATGTTTATCTTTGCTCTCAAGGTTGCACCTGTAGCCCTTGCAAAAGAGCCTCAAGTTTCAAGAAAACGAACTCATTTCAACATTTCATTTAGGAAAGGTGTTTTCCCTAAGGCTCTGCTGAATCTTTTCACTCTCCCTTCCCCCTGCTCTCTCATCTAGGTACCACTAGTTCCCTGCCTTATTCTCTGCTGTGTGTATGAGATCCCCTACCCTTACTCCATAACTAATCACAAACACTAAGTTGCTCCTAACCCTCTCCCAGTCCATTAATGTCATTCCTGATGTCATTAAGATACTGTTTCTTTATTACTGCCCTCAGAGCACCAGTGCTGACAAAGACGGAGCCAAAGGAGGCAGAAAGTGATTCTTCCAGTTCATGTTAGCAGCAATTGGCAACAGAATAGAATTAGTCAGAGCCTGGACTGGGATGCTGAAAATAGGAAAAGAGGCTTTTTTACCCTCTGGCTCTAGTACTGCCTGAACTTCAATGGTGTAATTAGTGAGGAGAAAACAACAACAGCAGCAAAACACAACACTAAAAATGTTCCTCTTCAAACCAAAGAAAATTAACATGAAACATAAGTAACTTTATCTGTGTTAAGAAATTAGTCTGATCACTCAATTAAAAATAAATCAGATAATGCACTCCAGACTGATTCTGATGAATTAGGACTCAGGAATTTCCAATTAATTGCTGCCATCCAGCCAGAAAACATGACTCTTGTGTAGTGATCATTTTTGTTCAGAAAGAAAATTATACTTCTGAGGAAAACATTTCTTGTGTATTTAGTGCAGTTATCGGAAGTGTCTTATTACACAAGGTTAAAACAACTGACATTTTGCACTGTAGAAGGAAAGGGAAGCAAAGAGCTGTCTCCTTATCTTGGTCATAAACCATAAAAAGCAATTAAAAGTTTAATCATGTAATCTTTCAAAAAAATACTGGGGGGATCTATAAGAGGTGAAAATGATTTTTTTTTCTTATAATAGATATTGAATGATGTGCTTTGATGTGTGTGTTTTAATAAAAAGATGCACAAAACCAATGAATTTCACCAGCCTTTACAAATATGCTATAACCTGCAAACCCTGTTACATTTGTCCACGGCATCATTTGCTCAAGACAATAGCATTCATGTTACCCTTTTGCAAAACAAATGGGAATGCTGGATAACATGGTTACCGAAGAGATGCGTGGTCCATGGTACCTAAAGCTAGGTTTAGAGCTGGATCTAAAATGTAATCTGAACTAGCACACAGCATAGCTGAATTCCCAGCATATGGAAAATATGGGTGCCCCATTGCTGAGTTTCAACAGTCAGTGAGGACCCTCCTTAGTCAGAAGAAATGGCCTGACAAAAGTAGAGGCACAAATGGGGAAGAACAAATCTTAATAATTCTGGGTTATGAAACCAAACATAGAAAACAACAGTCTGGGTTTTTTTGGTAACATAATTTCAAGTACTCAGATCTACCTTTGTATTGTCCTGGCAAGACAAAAAGTCCTCTGGCAGAAGAAACAAAATTGTTTTTATTCTTTCTTTAATGGTACCAATGCATTGCACTGTTATGGTGCTTTACTCTGTCCATGAAATGACTGGCAATGTTAGCTAGTACATAAGCTTGTCCACTGTTACACAACCAACTCCTGCAGCAATGCGGCTGCGTTGCAGTAAAGGGATAATCGCCCAACAGTGCTAGTACTTCTATCCCCAAGTATATTCTCACTGTATAATTAAAATACGCCGTATACTCATATAGAATATAGACTATATTCGTATATATTAGATAATAGAGAATATATTCGTATATAGAATATTTATATTCACTCAGGCATATTATATATGATATAATAATTATCTATTTCATATCCAGAACGTGTCATCCCTGGCCCTGTGACAAAAGCTTGCCTTTAACATGTAGCCATTTGTCTCAATCCACAAACTGAGAACAGACAAGTCATTTTTACCAGATGTACTCCTTGTCTTACAAACTTACATATCTCATATAAAGACGCACTGCGATATTTGTGACAAATGCTTTGTGCAAATGTAAACCATCCTGTACCGCACGTGTGCAAACAACATTTTTGTCAAACACTTGTTTGCACAAATGAAGTCCAACGCAGAGGATTCGTGCATGGTGCATTTAGGATTTAAGCTCAACGTGCATCCAAGTTATTGGACACCCCAACACTCGAAGTGCAGGCAGATTCCCCAGGGCAAACTAAAGACTATCTGAAGAGAGTATCTGCAAAATGGAAGGATTTTGGATTCTCTTCCCATCTATTCCTATTCATTGGGTGCCATTATCTTCACCCAAAGGAGTTAGCCACAGATTTGACAGGTGGCCATGGGTTCTGGGTATCAGAAAGATCACGTCAAATCACCAGGACTGTGAAAAGATAATCATAGATCCTTTGGTTCTCAAAGTTAGCAGACGGGATCTGAAAAAGTGAGAGAGGGGAAAAATAAAAAAATAAAAGACATCCTCTATGAAAGCTTTAAACTGATACTTCTGACTGATGACAATATCTTCAAACACTATCAGAGAGAAAAGCATTTGTCAAACACAATACAGAAATAGGCCTTTTACTCTCTTTTTTTTCCCCTCCAATTTCTTCTCCTCTGTTCCCCTTACATAAAATGTTTAGGAAGGAGAAAAGCAATTTTGGCTGAAAACTGCCATAGGTCTTCCCAGTCAAAATGAAGAAAGAAAGATGTAGAGAATCTGCATTTGTAATGGGAGTTGAACTCCAGAACTCAGTACTGTGCGACTGGCAGACAACCTTTGCTTCAACATGTTTGCTGCAGATTTACAGTAGAGTAAGAGTCAACAACTGTGGTCAAACATGGACTTAGAGAAAAAGATAAAGATTTTTCCTGTTTTAGCTTTGCACCCTAACTGTAACTCTAAAGGAAATGCCCCAGACTATACATTGCTTCAGAGGCACTCATTTGGACGCCAGACAGGATTCATAATTTCCGCTTCCTCCTCAAATACTCAGCCATCAAGCTCAAGTCACTCATTCTATTCAAAGTCAGCATTCTTCCATGTTGGGCAACATTTCCATAAATTTATGTCTAGGACCCACATATACTTACACTTCATTAGCAAGCAACAAAAGCAGAAAAAAGACCTCCTCATTATCAGTGAAACAAGAGTTATTTGTTGTGTAGTTTTTTAAGGAATAATTATTTAAAATAATTGAAATAATTTAAAATTTGAAAAATACAAATACTTACAAAAATCTGCAGATATTTGAAATTATGTAGTGCTGGCAGAAGATTGCTGTATGTATTCCAATTGTTTTTTTCATTTAAAGAAATATTTCAGTCAGTTAAAGAAATACCTAAGAAATCACCCATCTCATAAACAACCACGGACGATAAAAAGCTACAAGGCAAATTTCTTATTTTTAATGCATGATTTATGCATGCAGGTCCAGCTGCAGAGAGTGGGATGCAATTCTACACCAGTTTTCGCTAGATTCCGTGACATTTATTGTCCACAATGTTGGAAAGAGGTCCCTGGATTTTAGTTATGCATTAGATTTTCAATAAAGGATTTGATAGTCATGTTTTATCATGAAGTAATCATAAGCTTGGAAGTTGTTAGCTGAGAATTAAAATACATAAAATGTATTTTCTTATGCAAGTGGATAGCTCTCATTTCTTAAAGAATTTTCTTGTATTTTCTCAGTTCTCATGTTGAAAACAGGCATTCCAGCTTTCACCCTTGCTATCCCTATGCCTATATGGCTAAAGGCATCATACAGCATCCAGAGGAAAAAGTTAGCTTTTTACTCAGATTATTACATCTCTAGGAGTACTTTACAAGTCACTAAAGTGGATCTTATCAGTAAAGCAACAACTCTAGAGGTTCTGGATTATTGAGAATATATTTGCAAATATTTAAGGATGTGTTCAAAGTGGGATTCTTAAGAATCAAAGATAGATGTTCTCCTACATAAAAGCCAACAGAGAGACCAAATCACTGATAGA
Organism: Penelope pileata; assembly: GCA_013396635.1. Classification (NCBI taxonomy): domain Eukaryota; kingdom Metazoa; phylum Chordata; class Aves; order Galliformes; family Cracidae; genus Penelope; species Penelope pileata. The sequence continues at coordinate 1,174,088 of WBMW01005992.1, read as the reverse complement.
TGATATCCTTGAAAGACCTGGTAAATAACTGACAACTGTTCATCAGGTGTGAAGCAGCCAGAGGAAACAGGTTAAGTGGTTCACACATCAGTGAGGCTTAAAAGTGTTATCTAGTAATTCTTGTTAATAAATTCATATTCTTTTCAATGGACACGATACTACTGAACACCTAGTTTCTACACTGAAGATTTCCTAAAATGTTTTGGATATCTATGTATTTTATTCAAAAAGGCCACGCCATAGCACAGAGCAGTGAGGCAACTGTGCCTGTGGTTTGGGAAAAGAAGATGGACAAAGGCACGCTGCTTCGTACACTCAGGTGCTCTCCATAATAAGACCTCTTCAGAAGAAAAGACAAATTAAACTTTAGTTGAATTTTGTGAAAGTGTAACACTTCAGGTATTTTAGTTTGTATGAGAAGTATCTTCTGGAGAGGAAAAAAAAAGTTCTTGCTTAACTGCTTATTAGTTATGAGAAAATGCAAAAAGGTCAGAGCTTCAGCCACGATTTGGGCTGTCTGGGCAGGCATGTTGATGCTGCAGGATGCATTGTTATACCAGAGAGAAAGCCAGAAACTGAGCTAGTTTGGACATCAAAAACAATCTAACCAGAGCAACAAAGAGCTCAGTGTGATCTCAATTACTCTGCCCTCCCTTGTTTCTAATATGTGCCTTTGATGTTTTTAACAGTATTCAAAGAAGCCCCACAATAATGAGAAAATATCTCCTCATGCCGACATTTTAAGAACACATTGATAATATTACATTTTAATTACAGAACAGGTAGGTCCAGTTCTGAAGTTTTTACTTGATAACTGGTCAGGAAAACAGCAAATTCTGAGGTCAGATGTGTAATGAATTCAATTTGGCACTTTTTTTCTTTTAATATAAAATATTTACAACACGAAAATGACAACAAAAGATTGTGTTGCAAAAGGCTAGCACACAGCTTCATCCCTCTCTCCAGGAATATACATTAAAACATACGCAAAAGCACACACAAACAACTCAGTTATTCGAGAATCTGTGCTGTTTATTTGACTCATCTGGAAACAAGAACACAAGGGAAAAACTTGTGTTAAAAGCAATGCTTTCTTTCTGCTCATCCTTTTTGCATATCCCTTCTGCCAAAAGAACAGGTGCTGATGATCTCCTGGGTGCCACTGAAAAGCCGGGCTCTGCAGAAATCCTGCTTCCTAGTAGCAGGGATTCTTCTTCGTTAACTAACATTCTGTGCTTGATTATCTTTGTAATCAGCCAACAGAGAAAAGAAACACTCTCAGTCAGGATATGACCCAACTAGTGTATGATATGGAACAGCAGAAGTTCCTCTAGAGGAGGGAGGAAGCTTGTTCAGCAGTTTGACCTTTTGCTCAAAATTTGGGAAACTTAGATCTTAATTTCCTGTTCAATTTATTCAAGATAATAAATACTTTTATTATTGGACTCTTAATTTTCCTCAGTTCTTCATTTATATATTGAAAATTTGAGTAATTCCTTACCTCACAGGAGTGTTATGAAGGGCAAATGCACTGAAAATGGTTTGGTGCTCAAGTACTGCAATGATGAGGGCCGTGGTTCATAATACAGGTGATGTGGTGCCTCACTGTGCGACTAGAACAAATCCCTTCACCTCTTAGTGCCTCTTTTCTGCTTCAGAAATGGAAGAACATTTTTCTACTCCCTCACCAAAGTATATTAAAGCAGTATTCACTATCTTGATGAGAAAAGTAATGATGAGCAGCTTCCAAAGCTTATAAATAAACAAAACATACTTTTGTAACCAGGTTCAGTGATAGCTGTACAAGGAAGGGATACTGTAGGAAGTCAGGGGAAACAGACCCTGAAGTAAAACCTAGAGGAAATATGATTCACGCATTTAGGGTGGGTTGTTTTTTCTTTGTTGTTGTTTTTGTTTGTTTTTTCCTTGGTATCATGTACATAATGAAAGAAGGCTGTTTAAGAAAAAGGATGAGACCTCAGCTGCTCAGTGTAAGATTGAGATCTCTGCATGCAGGAAAACAGAATTATAAGAATCTGAAGAAATCCTGGACTTGAAGTTTTGGTTTTTTAAGTGTCTGAAATGTTTTAATCACCAACATTTTTTGACTTAGACCTCTCAATTTCTCTTTAATCAAGCTCTCTTCAATACTTCCTCCAATCTTTAAGTCTCTTTATACTCTGAATTCTACAATCCAAGACTTTCAAAAGTATTTAGACGTTTCTAAATTGCAGAGAAATGATCACAGAAATTTCAAATGCTTGTAAGAAGATAATGTGCTAAATTCTGCCAGAATCTGTATTTACATTCTAGTCAATGCCAAACCACATAGTTGCACAGCTCAATACCATTAAAAATCAGACCCTCTGCCATTTAGGTGCATTAGAAAATTCGACTCAAGTCCTTATCGCATGATTTATTTTGTGCCTCCTTTATCAGTAACAGATGAGTCATTTTGAAAGTACATCGGTATTATTAGAGCTTAAATAATTGAAGCTTATTCCTTGTGACTTATTATTTATTTGTTTAACAGCGTAGCAAGGCTACACATTATTCAAAATGAAACAGTTACACAAAAAAGAAAATGAAAACCCACAGTTTTTTTTACATATTTGTTTGCCACAGTAGTTGATCTACTGTATTAGAGAAATGCATGCATTATACGTGCTCTGTCAGGAAGAACTTCCACCAATCCACCACATCTTAACTTGAAAGTCACCTGACTGCTGTGCCAAACTGTAAAAACACTTTCAAAAAAACAATGAAGAGTACCAGTTACTAGTCTTAACACATCTGATGCATCACTGTGCTAGCAGTTTTCCATTAATAGATGATCTTAAAGAGATGATATAAAATGTTACATAGATGAGAAAAGCTTGATACACTGTCCAAAAGAAATTGCTGATTTGGGAATGTAATTCCCTTCACACTGGAAGGACAGTAGAGAGATTATTGATGCCTCTAAATCAAACTCTATGTTAATGATCTGTGTGAGACCAAGGTGAGGGTCAAGCCTATCGTTTCTGCAAATTTAAGTCTCCTTTTAACTAGATCCATCTTCACAGAAAGTGGGGCATCCGTTCCATTATCAAGTTGCTGTAAGATGCTTACAGTTGATGTGTTCGGCAAGAAAAATGATTTGTAACAGGAAAAAAGAGGACATGAAACTCAAGAGAAAATGCAGAGCCAAGAGATTCATTCACAGGCTGTTTTTATGACATCGTTTTCACATTCACTTCCTACTTAATCAGTAGAAGCATGTATTGCTGAGCAGTAACTGTGATCAGCATGGCTGGGGAGAATCACCTGTGAAGTCTTATGGTGACAGATATTCTAGGTCAAATTAGCAGAAACCGTGAGGTGTCATCATTATAATTGAAATGTTTCACTTCGGATATACTTACTGCCAAAGATCAACCTCAGGGAGCAAAACCACAAAAGCTTATTATTTAAATGTGCAAATCTATCAGTTAAATGCACAGATCACTGTTTACTTAGATATGGCAACTTTGCTGTTTTGCAGATAAGTATGTAAATGAATTCATTTTCTTGTGGACAAATCTCAGTGATTCTGCACCTTGCAGGTAGAGATCATTGCTCATTTTCTCAGTATTGCCTCATAAAAGACAGTAACTGAGAAGCATCACTTTTTTTATTTTACCATCATGGTACGGTTTTTCTTTTTTATATAACTAAATGCATGGCCCCAAATTGATATTTTTAGCATCACCTCAGAATTGAGAATAACTTGAAACAATTACCTTTTTCAGAATGTTCCCAAATGTTTGGTTAATATGTATATTAATGTGTATTTGACTTTGTGAAATGAAATCACATCTTCTCAAAATCTATCCAAGATGTTTGCCAAGGATGGTACATACACTGAGAACTGTACAACTCACAAAAAGTGCATTCAGTACCTAAGAGCCCTCAGAAACAATGTTTAGATTTTAATTGAAGTTTCTCTTAAGATAAAAAGCTGCCTACAGACTTAGCCCATCAGTCACTGCCATATCAGTTAACAAGAGAGGAGTAAAATGTATTTATGTTTGGAATTCGTATTGATTTTCTTGCAACGTATGGGACTTTCTGGTACACAAAACTATAATGATATTAAGCAACATGTGTCATAAATCACTAAAAAGAATTAGTAACCCCCAAAATGACTTTGAAACTATTAAAATGAATAGAAAACCTATTTTCCGGTCTTGGACCTTGCTATGCATCAGGAATTTCAATTTAAAATTTCTCAGTTGTATTTGTGTTCTGTTTGGGACACCCCTAAAGCAGATTGGTATAGTCTTTCTCTCAATAAGCACAAGCAGAGAATCAAGAAATGTGAAGACACAAAATACCAATCAGCTTACACATTCGTGCAGTCATGTTGGATTGAGTATTTCCTGGTGTATTTGTGCAGAGTGGTTTTAAAATTCAAACAACATCTTTTAGCAGCTGAAATTATAAGGTCTGCTCTGCGATATTCACTTAACACACAAAACTCAGGAGAAAATTTATCTTAAGGTGGAATATTCAGTAAGCATGGTACTTTAAGGCTTCAGGCTTACAGTAGTTGTTTTGAACAAGTATCTCACAATCTCTTGTACAAGAAAAAATATTTTGCCACTGTATTTTACTAATGCTGTAGCCCAATGAATCTTCAATAGTTCATCATGCATACCAATTGACCTTTGACAAGAAGTCTTATTTTTAAGTATCTTAAAAAGTTAAGAAAAATCACCGGGGTTCCCATTTTAAGGTATTTTATTGGAGACTTAATTTGTAGCTTTCCACATCTTTACAGCTTGCATCATTTCAGCTATTTATCAAATCATTTCACTGAGTAATTTTTTCTGTCATTCCTCAGAGGCCCTCAAGTCTTTCTTTTGTGTTTTCTTTGCAAATGTGTATAGTAATGTATAATCAGTATTACGAGATTTAATTACTGCGTAAACTGCAGACGTAAGTAATGGCTCTTTGAAGCAGAGGGCAGAGACACAAGGTGCCATTTGAACATCTAAAGTCTACTGTTACTCGGTGAAACTGTTTCCCAGGAAGACAAGGAATGTGGACTCTCTCATTCATGTTTCATGTTTGATTTCCTTTGATTGTACCATGATATTGCTGGAACGATTAGCATGTTTTATTCTGAAAAAGTGCTGTCTTTCTCTTATACCAGGATCTTTATTTTCCTTCTGTTTTCCTCAGTGACTTCCCAAGAATAAAGCTCCAGGGCCTGTTTTAGAAGGGCTGAACACATACTTCACCAACTTCAGGTATAATTCTGTCTCGAACACTTCTGAAAAACAGGCCTGCAGCACAGTAGTTCTTGATGCTTCTGAAAGGCACTAGGGGGGTTCTAACGTTCACACAAAATCTCTGATTTTACAGTGTCAGCCTAAAGATTCACATAAGAAATCTGTTTATTGTAATATTTCATCTGTCTGAGGGATGAGAACATGCTACTCATTTGAATCTATGAGTTTCATGTCAGAGGTGGAGATAAGGATGCTAAGTGTAGAGATAAAACACAAAATAGAAAATACGAATCATAAGCACTTAATAGCACTGATGAAATTAAAAAAAAAAAAACCCTCCTATTCAGCAACAATAATATAAGCAATTACACTCAGCTCCTGGGGTTTGGAAAATGCTCATCAGAACATTTTCCCTTTTGTTCTTTGAAGCATACTCAGTCACTTAACCTATTAATTTTCTGCCTATTTTCAGAAAGCTGTTAAATATCAGATATAAGTTTGAATTGCCTCATTTCAATGCATGGCTGTATTTATAGGACAGCTGAAAAGGTATCTGAGTTAGAGTGTGAAAACACAGATGTGGGGGGAAAAAACAAGCAAAGACAGAGATGTTCTATGTAAATTGCATCTGCCTATTGGCGTTTTACAGAAACAATTAAACTAAACAATGTAAAGAAAAATATCTCTAGGGAGACACTTCTCTCCTGGAAAGCTGCTTGAGCATAAAAGACTGCTCTTTCTTCCCTTGTTCTTTCTTTCCTCAGACTTGAGCTGCCTATTAAACTAATAGAGCTATAAAATAAAGTGATTGTGTTTGAACAGGTTGTGTGTGCTTAAAGCCATGGACTGCAGAGTACACGCTGCCATCACTCTGCACTGAATCTGCCGCCGCATGGAACAGATCTGTGCGGTCCCCGCTTTCGCATTTCTCCCACACGACTTACTGCGCGGGAGAGAAACTGTCACATTCTGACAGTGGGAAAGGCATAATTACACAATGAAGTAATTAGATTAGGATGATTGCCACAAAATAATTGTTTTGAAAGGAAAGACAATGAAAATTGCTGGGAAAAAATATTTGAATGAACATAATGGCTTTTAAAATTTAATATGCTGATACCTCTTTGAATAGTTGAACCACTACGTTCATTCCTTTTCCTGACGTTTGCACATCCAGATTACCCAGAAGCTCCCGCTGCCTTCGTTTTTGGCAGCAATTCTAAGCCAATCAGGTGTTTGTTACTTTAAGAGGCTTACATGTTGTCTCGGCTGTGATTACCCTCTATCATACTGTATCACATGCTTGTGGTGTTGCTTCCCTCTTGGCAAGCTGAGGATGCTGCCATTTCGCTGGTTCCTAATAAGGACTAAACCTTCTAAACCTTTTCATTCCCTGCTTGACAATTTACATGAAATTATCATGTAGCCGTTCCGTAATGCCATTTTAAACCTATTTTAATGCAAATTAAGGCTATTACCTAATACCTAGGCATGTTCAACTTAAATAGTTTTATTCAGATTAGAGGTTTGATTGTCATGTTTATTATCTACCTTTCATTGTTAGGCCTGTGTGTATCTTCATTTGACCTCTTTTTTCTGTTTGTTACAGGACGTAAGGGGAAAATATCACCTTTAATTATGTGGATGGATTTATTATTATTAATAGTGTCTTGGTGGGGAGCTAATAAAAAGTATTCATTCCCACGAGTCTTGCTGTGGAAGTGGGACTCCCTTTCTATAGCAAATTTTACCTTTACTTACTAAAGCAAATAGTGTATAAAAATATAATAACTGAAGCACCGTTTGCTTTGAATGCTTCACTCTATTTGGTCAACTACATGTTTTTATGCAGAGCTGCATTTTCCTGCTCACATTCAGAAACACAGTGCTGACCTCACTGAAATTTTCTATGACATTTAGAAAAATGATGCATGTGGTTTTCAGTGGAATAACAAACATCCTGGAAAAATGTCTATCTAACAAAACTGTCATGGTCCTCAGCCACTTGACATTGTCTCTTTAACAACTAAGCTTCTCAATAGAGAGTCTCAATACTGTATAATTACTTCAGTAAATGGATAAATTGTCCTCATTAAGAATCAGGATTTGTACCATGAAAGCCAGCTAAATAGAAACATGAAGTTGAGGCTTATTGGCTGTGACACAAAACAGACATTACCATTTTGCTATGCAGTCATCAAAATGGCAGCCCCAGCAAGGATCTCTCGCAGCGGTGATTTCTAGAGGGTTGGATCGCATACCTTCAGAGCAATAACAGTCTTAACCATCATGCAGCTATTGGTTCCACACTCAAAAATAATTTTTTAGGGTCATAAACATTTCCTGTACTAGCAATTAATCTGAAGTGGTGTTATCTGAGAAAAGAAGTTCTGCCCAAGGATGATTAATATGTAAAGCCATCTATCTCCACAGTTTAATAGTTTTGTGTGAGTTTTATAGTGCAATGAGTCGAAATTCAGCATGTAATTTTAATCTACAAACTTCAGCCGTTACAGAGTCCTGGTTAACTCCTTATAAGACCAAAAAGTAAACAACCTCTTTCCAATCCTGGAACATTTCTGCAAAGGACATCGCATTCTATTAAGCCAACTTGGCAGAGGCATAGATATTGTTGAGCATTTATTAAAGTGTCTCCTACATTGCTATAGCTCTGCAAAATCTAATTAGAATGGAAGCCAATGTATATAGCCTTATAAATAAAATAAAGTCTTGCAGTAGAGACCTGCTGTCTTTGCACATAATCAGAGTGATCATCTATAGAGCAGATGGCTACTCAGCCAGTTGGCTAAGGGTTACAGTATATTTACAGTTATAAAAATGGCCAAGGGTTTGTTAAAATCCTTTCAAATCACTCATTTTCCATGATGTACTTGCCCAATAACATAACTTTAAAGACGGTTTATTGGCTAATTGAAAAGATCAAAATGAAAATCAAACTAGCTAATTAAGAAGCTGTTGTAATAACACCTTGTTATCTGTTTCCATTTAATATTCCTTGATTTTTACTATCCTGAAAAAGTAATGACACTTCACTGAACATAAAGCCTAACTGCTCTGTTGCTCTGGATAATCTTCCAGACATTTAACAGCTTTTTAGCCATATGGACAATGCATATACAGTTAGAAAACAGTTTTATCCAGATACATATGAATTTACATGGAAATAAAAAGGACATGCGTATCTTGTGAAATTAAGGGCAAGCATCTGGCAATCCCAGAAAATATCCATTTGTGTATTTGTAAACCAGGTATGCTTTTTCTCTTCAAATAACAACAGTAAAGAATAATGCTGAGCATAGCTTCTTCACGTGCATTTATATTCTCTCTACAAATAAACACACACAGAATACAGGACAGTTGTGGATAGCTCTATAATTAACTGGTTTCAGTACTGCAACTCAGAGGGATTCAATCTTTCTATACGCATGAAAATTGCAATGCATCCTTCCCAAAATTACCACAATGACTCATTATGAAATGAATTTGTACTGAATGAATCAGAAATCTGTTAATCCTTTTAGAAATTACAATCAATTAAAACTTATTTAAGATACTTCACATTCAAATGCCAATAAAAATAACATAGAAGCTTGAGGCTTCTGATGTAGTTAAAATAGTGAAATGTTATGTAAAGACTATATTGCAAATTTTCAGAGTTGAGGTCATTTTTACCTTCATTCATTTTCAGTCATTGTAACAAAAGCTCTTTATTCTCTGCACTTTAAAGGATGAATAGAATAGAATAGAACAGAACAGAATAGAAAAGACAGTTCACTTGGAAGGGTCCTTTGAAGATCATCAAGTCCAACTGCCTGGCCACCTGCCCTAACCAAAAGTTACCACACGTTACTGAGGGCGTTATCCAAACGCCCCTTGAACTCTAACAGGGCAAGGGGCATCAACCACCTCGCTAGGAAGCCTCTTCCAGTGCTTGACCACCCTCACAGTAAAGAAATTTTTCGTAATTCCTGTCTGATCCTCTCCTGGCACAGCTTTGACCCATTCCCACATGTCCTGCTACTGGTGCACAGGAGCGGAGCCCGGCACCTCCCTTTGTGCTTCCCCTCCTCCAGGAGCTGCAGGGATCAGTGAGGTCACCTCTCAGTCTCCTCTTCTCCAGACCATACACCGCAGGTGCTCTCACCCTCTCCTGACAGGACACTCTAGTNGACATTGTCTCTTTAACAACTAAGCTTCTCAATAGAGAGTCTCAATACTGTATAATTACTTCAGTAAATGGATAAATTGTCCTCATTAAGAATCAGGATTTGTACCATGAAAGCCAGCTAAATAGAAACATGAAGTTGAGGCTTATTGGCTGTGACACAAAACAGACATTACCATTTTGCTATGCAGTCATCAAAATGGCAGCCCCAGCAAGGATCTCTCGCAGCGGTGATTTCTAGAGGGTTGGATCGCATACCTTCAGAGCAATAACAGTCTTAACCATCATGCAGCTATTGGTTCCACACTCAAAAATAATTTTTTAGGGTCATAAACATTTCCTGTACTAGCAATTAATCTGAAGTGGTGTTATCTGAGAAAAGAAGTTCTGCCCAAGGATGATTAATATGTAAAGCCATCTATCTCCACAGTTTAATAGTTTTGTGTGAGTTTTATAGTGCAATGAGTCGAAATTCAGCATGTAATTTTAATCTACAAACTTCAGCCGTTACAGAGTCCTGGTTAACTCCTTATAAGACCAAAAAGTAAACAACCTCTTTCCAATCCTGGAACATTTCTGCAAAGGACATCGCATTCTATTAAGCCAACTTGGCAGAGGCATAGATATTGTTGAGCATTTATTAAAGTGTCTCCTACATTGCTATAGCTCTGCAAAATCTAATTAGAATGGAAGCCAATGTATATAGCCTTATAAATAAAATAAAGTCTTGCAGTAGAGACCTGCTGTCTTTGCACATAATCAGAGTGATCATCTATAGAGCAGATGGCTACTCAGCCAGTTGGCTAAGGGTTACAGTATATTTACAGTTATAAAAATGGCCAAGGGTTTGTTAAAATCCTTTCAAATCACTCATTTTCCATGATGTACTTGCCCAATAACATAACTTTAAAGACGGTTTATTGGCTAATTGAAAAGATCAAAATGAAAATCAAACTAGCTAATTAAGAAGCTGTTGTAATAACACCTTGTTATCTGTTTCCATTTAATATTCCTTGATTTTTACTATCCTGAAAAAGTAATGACACTTCACTGAACATAAAGCCTAACTGCTCTGTTGCTCTGGATAATCTTCCAGACATTTAACAGCTTTTTAGCCATATGGACAATGCATATACAGTTAGAAAACAGTTTTATCCAGATACATATGAATTTACATGGAAATAAAAAGGACATGCGTATCTTGTGAAATTAAGGGCAAGCATCTGGCAATCCCAGAAAATATCCATTTGTGTATTTGTAAACCAGGTATGCTTTTTCTCTTCAAATAACAACAGTAAAGAATAATGCTGAGCATAGCTTCTTCACGTGCATTTATATTCTCTCTACAAATAAACACACACAGAATACAGGACAGTTGTGGATAGCTCTATAATTAACTGGTTTCAGTACTGCAACTCAGAGGGATTCAATCTTTCTATACGCATGAAAATTGCAATGCATCCTTCCCAAAATTACCACAATGACTCATTATGAAATGAATTTGTACTGAATGAATCAGAAATCTGTTAATCCTTTTAGAAATTACAATCAATTAAAACTTATTTAAGATACTTCACATTCAAATGCCAATAAAAATAACATAGAAGCTTGAGGCTTCTGATGTAGTTAAAATAGTGAAATGTTATGTAAAGACTATATTGCAAATTTTCAGAGTTGAGGTCATTTTTACCTTCATTCATTTTCAGTCATTGTAACAAAAGCTCTTTATTCTCTGCACTTTAAAGGATGAATAGAATAGAATAGAACAGAACAGAATAGAAAAGACAGTTCACTTGGAAGGGTCCTTTGAAGATCATCAAGTCCAACTGCCTGGCCACCTGCCCTAACCAAAAGTTACCACACGTTACTGAGGGCGTTATCCAAACGCCCCTTGAACTCTAACAGGGCAAGGGGCATCAACCACCTCGCTAGGAAGCCTCTTCCAGTGCTTGACCACCCTCACAGTAAAGAAATTTTTCGTAATTCCTGTCTGATCCTCTCCTGGCACAGCTTTGACCCATTCCCACATGTCCTGCTACTGGTGCACAGGAGCGGAGCCCGGCACCTCCCTTTGTGCTTCCCCTCCTCCAGGAGCTGCAGGGATCAGTGAGGTCACCTCTCAGTCTCCTCTTCTCCAGACCATACACCGCAGGTGCTCTCACCCTCTCCTGACAGGACACTCTAGTCCTGTTACCAGCTCTGTTGCCTTCCTCTTGATGTTTTCAAGGACCTTTCTGTGTTGTGAGGACCAGAACTGCAAAAGGTAAAGCCACACCAGCACTAAATATTATTATATTATTATTTTACCAGCACCACTTTTGATTGGCTGGCTGTGCTGCATTTAGTGCACTTCAGAACACAGTTTGCCCTCTTGTCTGCCAGGACACACTGCTGGCTCATGCTGAGCCTGCTGGCACAGCACCCCCAGATCCCTTTCTGCTGAGCTGCTCTCCAGCCGCTCGTCTCCCATCCACGCCTGTGTCCGACATTACTCCATCCCAGGCGCAGAACCCGGCATTTTCCTTTGTTGAACTTCATGCCATTGCTAATTGCCCAGTGCTCCAATGTATCCAGATCTCTCTTGTCCTCTTGTCTTTCCAGAGTCCACCTCCCAGTTTGGCATCATCAGCAAACTTGCTGAGGACACCACTCCTTCATGCAGATCATTGATAAAAATTAAAGTAGTTGACCCCAAATTAAGCTGTGAAGAACAGCCTTTATTTATTTGACTGCCATCACTTTCTTCTGCACCTGCACTGAAACCAAAGCTAACACTGCTCTGAGAAATACTGGAGGGCAGCTTCCACACCCCAACAGCAGAGGAAACCACTGTATTCGCTACATTAATCTAAATTAGGATTAAATTCACATTGGGCTTTCAGGTCCACATCACACCTATTTTAAAACCAAGACTTCACAGAAAAAAACATGTAAGTAATATATCTCATAGTTATCTCCACTTTTGAACACAGTTGGCACACATACAGGAGTGATTCCATGGCCTGAAACTACAGTGCATATCTTAAATTGCTTTGTAATACAATACTGTGGCAAATGTGCAGCATGTAGGATTTTGATTTCTTTTCTGGAAGGTCCTGGAGCTGTACACAGCTCTGTGCTGCGCTGTAGGTAGGCTGTCATGCTTGTCAGGCATGGGGGTAAGGCATGTGGATGCACAGCGTGTAGATTATACACCACCCCATGCTTTAGATTGCTCTTGGCCTGTGCTCCACCAAGCAGTACAGATACAGCTTTTGACAACACAAGGCACTACTGACTGATCATTCTGAAAGGAGTTCTTTCTTGTGCAGAGAACCATGATGACTGAAAGAAAAAAAAAAAACAGGACCATTCATTTCAAATGAATGGGACACAAGGGACACAAGGAACTGTGCATATTTGTGGAGATACGATTGCACACGTATGTGTTCAGGTATACAAATTAAAGAAAGCCATAAGGGGCCAGAAACAGGAGCATTTTAAAGTACACGAGAAAGTGAGAAACTAGCCTGGCAAAATGCAGAATCTCTCAATCCAGTTAAAATTACTGGCTCGCACTGGCAGCTTTGTGCAGGGATAACAAAATTAGAACGTGTTGTTGAATCCAAGATGCTAAAAACTTGTTGAAACGTTGCTATTTTTGTGTTTCACGTTATTGTGTTGTTTTGTGCTTGTTCCTCCAAGAGTCTGTCCTAAAGTGAAAGGTGGAGTGAATGGTCATGTCTCTGGTTTGGAGTAAAATACTCTACTGGAATGTTGTAAGTATCCTTAAACATGTATTACGATCCCCCCAAAATTCATTATTCAGTCTAAGCTTTTTAGCATTCCAAACAGACCAAGTTAGAAATGTGCTATAAATGGTCTGAAATGCCTTGGTACCATCAAAAATTCTTCAAATGAAGAAGAATGAAGAATTTGTGATTCTTCACAAGAGAACGATGAAATTCTGAATCTATGAAACCTGTACAGAAGAGCACTTGAATATTGTTTTTTGACTAGATTTTACATTTACTTATGTATTTTTTTCACTGTTGTCTTTTTTTTCTTTCAACAGGTATATTTATCTCTTGATGTTACCCATTCTGGTATTTGAGATAAGTGAGAACAGAGAAGATCATCACCTTTACCTGCAGGGGAACAGGAATGTTCATCATTTCTAAAACAAATAAAGATGAAATAAAATTGAAATATTTTTCTTTCAAATCCCAGATGATTTTTTAATCGAACTTGATCTGTTCTTTTAAGGTTCTAAGATACTTGCATACCTTCCTTCCTCTGCCTCCCAGCATAAACCAGACATTTGTTTTAGGCTTGAAACTAGGTCAGGAACTGACAAAATTCAGTGATAAGATTACTTTTTTAGCAGTGTCAGCTTGAATACTTTGAAGCATCTGAGGATCCTTCTGTGCTAAGGATTACTGCACAGGCCCTGTCTACTTCCTGTGCCTGTGTGCAGTGGAGCTGGGCAGGTTTCTAGTTTAAGAGACATGCCTTGTTTAATGCAAGGGGAAGACAATTCCAAGAGCTGTTATTGAGGTGAGGCTTTGTCAAGTGCTGGTGCCACTTGATCACAGAGCTTCCCAGTGAAAGAGCTGCCCTTTCCCTGTGGTATTTCCAGCTGACAGCAAAAGAGGGGAAAATAGTGGGAATCCCAGAAGAAAACCTAAGCAAGCCTCTTCCCCTGCCCTGAATTAAACTTTCTCTCTACACCTACCTCAAACCAAAGTTTCTGCTAAATCACTTTTTAATTTTCCTTCCCTCATTATTTCTAAAGGCATTCCTTGCCTCCGAGTACCTCAGTTGAGATCAGCCTGAGTATCATCAAAATTATGCCAAAGACCGATCTTTGTTTACCAGCTTTAATTCTGTGTTTTTTTTTTTTGTTTGTTTTTTTAAGTAAAAACCTTAAATTTGATGGAAAATTTGATGGAAGCATTTATATGGATCATTATTTTTCGTGGATCAGATTGTCCATCAATGTGAACAGACCATCTATGGCACATTTTTTTCATTTTAAAGAGCATAATATATTGAGATGTACTAAAAATATTTTTAAATCTAAAAGCCTGTCATAAATCTTGACTGCAGTCAAATTACAATAATTAATAGGTTAGTCACCTCTCATGTGACACAGATTAGTGATAAACAACTTGTATTATTTCAGTATTTTTTGTAGTTACACCCACATGAGCAAGCACCTGAGGCATTAGTGTGCAATTAGTTGCTATGTGAGAATGGCATTTTATCAATTAAAATTCCATTAAACTAGCCTTGTCTTGTTAATGTCATGGTCTTTATTTAGGATCCTAACATCATTACAGTATGCCAGTGAAAAAGAAATCTCTGATATCAGAGGAATAAATATATATTTCTAGTGGTGATAACTTAGCATTCAAAATGTTTTTCTCATTAGAAGACCATGATCTCTTCATAAGACCTGGGCAAATATAAACAGAATGTCACTGAGTGCAGCCTGAGTTTCCATTGATAAAACTGGAATGTTTCATCTAATCTATACGTTTATTTAATATTTTGAGATATTTCTATCATCTAAGACATAGCATGCTTAGTGTATTTATAATACATATTTTCATTGAATACAGGAAAGTACTCTGCCTTTGAAGAGCAGCAGTTCCCTGACCATATCAATCCTCTCACAACCTGCAAGGCTTTCGTATAGACAAGGAATTGATTTACTAAAGGTAATCTGGAGCACTTAAAATCATATGCACATCAGAAAAACGGTTTTTTCTTGGTGTTTCTGGCAGGAGGTATAATTTTCATGATTATTCCAGCCATGAATCACATATATGCCATTTTGAATGTAAAGTGTCTAACAATCTGATTCAATTCCTCTTGGAATTTCACTTTTTACTAATCTCCTCTTACTAATTTCATTGAACATTAAACATAATCTCATGTAAAAAAAGGATTCAAACCCTTTTTACATCAGCAGAATATGAAAGTCTGAATTACACGCTAACTTGTGACTATGAAATTATTTGATCTTTTCCTGTTTTTCAGCCACCTCTGCATTGAGCAATATACACAGCAATCTAAACAGCGCAGAGTTACACAGCTTAGAAACAAGATCTCCCTTTTTTGGCTATTTAACGTGTATGTATTTAATTCAGATTTTTAATGTGAAGTCCTGCCTGTCTGTCTTGGTATTGTATATCTATGACCTTGAGCCATTAAGAGATATCATATAGCTACTGTGCATTGGAAAAATACCAGAATCCATTAGAAAGGAAACAATACTGTTATAATTGACTGAAATGTGATGCTCTTCCTACAGTAAAAATCGAGCAAAAATCAAAACCAGAGATAGAAATAATAAGAATGAAGAAAGAATCAAAGAATGAAAGAATGAAGGAACAAAAGAACGAAAGAATCAAAGAAAAAAAAGGAAGAAAAAGAAGATTACCAGTCATCAAGACTGCACTGTTACAGAAACTTAACATCTGTTGCAAGCTATTCACGCGTAACCTTAACCATACTTTTGTAGAATCATCTGCAAAACTTCAGAAAGAAAAGCAGGGTCAGGTCTACTTTTCTTACAAACATAAGCCCATTATTTTTGTAGATTCCTACTGCAGCTTTCACTTTGTTTTTTACATTGATTACTCTGGTTAAGCAACTTGCAGGACTGAAGTTTTGGAATACATCTTTGTTTTCTGATGATCATTTCTAAGATAGATTATACAATTTGGTAAGCTAGCACAGGAAAGTTGAAATCAACATATTTTACAAGGTACTGTTCAAGCAGCAGTAGGGCAGAGGAGAGGAAATCAGGATCATTTCCAGGATTTATTTTTGTTTTACATAGCTATGATTAAACAATATTTGAATCAATGCTAATATCTGTGTTGAACTGTGGTTTTGTTTATCCATCAATCCCGAGGTACCTTTTCTGCTACTTTTGACTGCAGAATGGAAAGTAGAAGGTGAGGCTAAGGCTCCGAGACTGAGGAGAAACAGGTAAACTGGATGCACAGCAAATTCAGAACAAGAAAGTTTGTACAAGCATCACCAGTACTGAGATCTACTTTGAAACTCTAACAACAGGGAAGAACATCCCCAACTTGCCAGTAAAGAGGTTACTTTTCTAACTTCATGCCTAAAAATTCTGAGTTACATCTGAGTATCAAACTGTACACCACTACAGCTTCATTTACTCTTGCTTCTGTCACTAAAATTCATAAAACACAAGTCTTTGTTTTCAAATTAGCTAACTAAAATATACAACATCGCTCTCCCCTTTTTAACAAATAGGTGCAGTTTGTGCTTCCTTAACTATTTTGGTTTTCTGACAATGAAGATAAAATGCCTTTTTTCTTCGTAGAAATAGGTCTAATTATGAATGGAAGCACTTCACTGAACAGAGAAACTGCACTGATTTCCTTTGTGTAGACAGCAAAGTTAACAGCAATTTCTAGTCCCTCTAGATGTTTTTCAACTTTTGGTCTTAGATACTCCCTATTCTGCATTTGAGGAAATGAAGGTATGGTGATGATATGACGTTTAAGAGTTGAACCTGAGAACTTTACAGGAATCTCTTTTTTGGTATATTAATCTCCAGATAAATGTTCAGTCTGCAATTAAGATGCACATCTCTGTTGCAAACACAAATACTGTTTGTCTTCCCAGCCAGTTGCTCACCTGTCATCAGCATGCTCAGCACACTTCATGTGGCTTCTTCATATCCACGTTCATTACAGTAAATAAGAAGCAATTTTCAGAAGAGGAGTTATCTGCTCAATTGATCCTACTCACAGCCAGCAGCCCTCCCTACTACCTGAGTGAAAGAGAACTCTTTTTGGTCTTGTGTGGACTAAGGAAAGCCAAATTTGATTACCCCTTAGAAATGCCAGTCCCTTCCATTGCCAGCAATAATTTATTGTTACTGATGACTATCCACACTCTAAATATCTTGACGGAGTTCTCATCCACTGGAAAGGAAGCTGGTGGTATATGTGTTAAACAAGGCAAGGATTATAATGATTTCCACTCTGACACCAAATTTGCATTTTGAATACTGTACAATTAAACTTGAAGCTAGTCAGAGTGAACAAAACGGCAAAGCAAAACTTATTTTGGCGGCCCTTGACTGAACGTTTTTTGGAAGAAATTGCTGAAGACCATAACTGATAAAAATAATTAATAGATAAACAGCATAAATTAACAATCAGATAAATAGAAGTCAAAGATGTCATGTTAAAGAATATTTTTAACATCTTGCTTTAAATAATATTTTAACATTTCCATTATGCTGTAGGATGCCATAGATAAAAAATGGCCAATTTTTAAAGCTTCATAATGAAGCCAATGATAGCCTTTTCACCTGCATTAATGAATTGCTAGTTGGGCAGAAGAGAGTTATTCACAACTGGGCTTTCACTGTAAGGCTAGCTTTTTGCTTTTATTAGGGCTAGTTTTAACTACACATCTATGTAGGTACTCCCTAAACCTTTGATCTTGAGTATAGGTGCTCGCTTTTTTACCTAAGGCTTGCTTTTCTCGGCTGCTCAGGATGAAGACTGGTCCTAAGGAACTCCTATCTGAAATAGTTTTTCCACTTTTTGCAGTGTGGAGAAAAAAAATGCACTTATTTGATAGAACAGAGCAGAGACTGCAGCTCACAGAATATGATTGGACACTGAATCAAAAATAAAATGTTGAGAGACTCTTCAGACATCCCTAAGGGTGACGTATGATTTTTATAGGTAAAAAGGAAATACCCTTAAAAATCTTCTGTAAAATTAAGAATTCAAGCAAAAATTATTACGTTCAAAGACAAGATTCTTTTAAAGAACAAAAGTAAGAGAGCATGAAATTCAGCTACAGACAATCTCAGGAAAAAAAAAAAAATACAGTCATTCACCATGACAATGATGCCACCAGTTTAGAAGACAGACAAACACTTTATCCAGACTGGAGTTCTAAATGAAATACTGACTCATGCTAAAACAAAGTGGAAAGGATTTTGCCACTCTGACTCAGTTTTATGTCCTCTAGACCCACAGGCTGCATTATGTGGTTCAGCACTAGATAGAGAGCCATAGCTGTAAGACATCAAGTATGGAAGACTGTGACAATACATTTCTCAGAGACCTGCTTATCTGCAATAGATAACACAAAAATTGCTCTATTTTTCTGAACTGCGGAATGTGATCTGTTTAATATTGCTCATCTTATCTTAAAGGCCATAAATCTACTGTTTTATGTGCCAATACTTATACTGCAACCCCCTCCTCATGTGCCCTTTTTCGTACATGGCCTCCTACAAAAGACAATCCTCATACTTCCTAAACAGGTCTAATATAAAAAAGTAATCCCTCCACCTGACATCTGCTCACCCCTTCCAACTGCCGGTTCAAGTATGATCAAGTGTGGTAAGCAACACTCATTGTTTCTCTTCATCTCAGTCTTTCAAGTTATCCATTTATAATTCCTACTTTCACATTGGTCCCTGTAGAAATCTCTTAGGATATCTTCCTAAAGAAAAGAATTGATGCTGGAAATCTGATGTGGGAGATAATGAGCAGAACGTATAACATAATGCTGGGAAGGGTTAATGATGTCTCATTAATGCAATGACCTCCAGACACTGTCATTTTGGCCTAACTGAAGTGATTGATTACTGGAGAGCAGAGGTTAGCAACTGTCCCCGATGTATTTGTAGAGAGCATCCTCACTTACACCCTTAAAAAGTTTTCCAGAGAGAGATTGATTTATTACACGGTTTCAACAGGGACTTGAAAAACTCTTAATCAAGAGATTCTGTATTACTACAAGTATATCACTGTCAGTGTCAATAAGAAAGACTACCTTTTTCAGCCAATGCCCCTTCTTCCTGTAGATTTAAATGCTTTAGAATCTTATTTCATAACTGAACAAGGGCATGAAGCACTAAGCCTGTAGAAATACACTGTTTGAAAGTGTCAAGTACATTAAATACTCCAAATTTTCAATCAACAGATATTTGCTACTTGAGTTCTTCTTCTTGAAAACTTGAAAACTGAATAAAGTTAAGCCTTGTACTCTCCCATTACCCCCGCATACGCAAGGAAATATAAATAAAAGTGAGTGCAACAGGATTTGTCCAGGATGTTCATGGGAATCTAAGAGAGTCATGTGAAGACTTTTGCCTAGAAATTGTTGCACGAAGTTAGAGCACTACAAATTTTTTTTCTTTTCACGTGTGCTATGGATCTCCCTTTTTCCAACACAGTAATTCCACTGAAGTCCTAGCATATACCACAGAGTGAGCTTCCTCAGTAAGAAAATCCACAGTCACTGTTCAGAAAATCCTTCTAAAACTTTCCTAGGACTTTAAATTCTTATTTTAAACATTTACAAGTTTAAGTATTTACATGCTCAGTATCACCCAGAAAGTTCTCCATAACTTGCAGAATATCCACAATAGAAAAGTGATAGAAAGTAAATAGAAAAAATCTACTTTCAGCTCATGAGAATCAATGTTTCTTATGAAGTCAACATAGCTATGCCTGTTCACAACATTCAAGGAGCATTCACTGACACTAAGACATCATGGCACTACCTTCCTTAACTTACACTTCACTTACACTACATAAAAAAAGAATAAAAGGACAACTACTTGGATTTACTAATGAGCATTTGTGTTCTGATATCTTGCATAGAGTATCTAGATATTTGCAAATTCATGCAATATTATTACCCACTACTTCATGCAAGTACATATACTTACAGTCACATAAGGCTTCAAATCCAGGCACTATGATAATTTTCTGCACTGCAGAACAAGCTCTTTGCTTATGATAATTTGCTTTTGTTAAATGCAATGAGACACTGAGAGAGAAAAACCAGTTCAGTTACAAAGTAAACTGGTCTGCATTTTAGAAAGCCCTTGATAATTTCAAAACCCAGGACCAATGTTTCAAGGACATATCACTAACTACTGAAGCAGAATGAAGCATTCTCATTGTGAAGAAAATTTCATGGTAAAAATAGCCTTGGAGTAAGTCACACAACATTAGCAGAATAATACGTCTTTGACAATTTTCAAGGACGATTCAGAACGACTTATCTTAGAGGATGGCTTTTGTTCTTATTTCTAGTATGCAGAGGTATAGACTGACCTGTAAGGCAAGCTTTTATTTCCCTTATATTGTAACTGAAATCATCAGTACACCAAGCTTTAGAAAGCTCAGGGAAATAAAGTATGTTATAAATATAACTAGAATCCTTCTGTGATTCAGAAGATCAAACTATAACACAGTCTTTCAATATTGGCATGCTGTTAATTTCATCCTCTGTGATAATAACAACTTGACTAAGTAGCAGAGCCAGTAGCCACCTCACCAAAACCGACACCAAAATTCTCTGAATACATTATATATATTAATTTAATGCAGGGAGTCACATAAACTGCATCTAAATCTGAAGGTTAAGCTACAGCTGGTTTTGCTGGACTGCCAGACACTTTAAGCAGAAACAGCACTTCAGGCATTATAGATTACTCCATCTGGGAATACAAAGAAGTAGCAGATGCTTTCCAGTACTTCAGAGAGATATTCTAGTTGAGGTCGTTCACCGAAAAATTAGGCATGCTCATGTGCTGAAAGTTATGAAAAGGCTTCCCTACCTTCCTGAACCAGCATCTTAACAACGATGAAAGTATTCAAATGCCCATAAGACAAAGGACACGAATTCTTCTTGCAAAGGACATTCTAGAGCCAGTCAGAGTACTAAGCTCTCAGGGTTTCATTTATTTTTTCTGAGGACTGGAGAGGGAGAGGGGTAAAACTGAAAATATATTAAGGGCATAAGGGACAGTGTTTCTGTCGGTAATATCACGAGGATGAGTCTCTCTACCCTTAGGTTTTACTTCAGGACAATTTGTAGAGACTATTTGATGAGGAATTAAATGAAAAAATGCCTTTCTCTCAAGAACTTATCAGGAACTTACTGGCATATTAGGAAGATTGTAGCTCTTTTGCTACAATTGCTTTCATTTTGGTAATCCACTGGAGAAGAGCAATGCCACATGCCTTTGTTCCCACCAAGCAGGAAGTACCCTATACTGCATATTTCCCATAGTCTCAAAGTCAGCACATTTATTCTCAGAGGTTTTCCCCTAAAGAACAAGCTGTGTTACTGTTTCCCCTAAGTTTAAAGTTGGGAACCTGGCTCTGGTTGCTTGCAAAAAGGCCTGGCCAGTAGTTTCCGTGGTATTTTCTCTGAAGACCTGGATTGAGCAGACCAGGTTCCAGTAGCATAAGACTGGTTTTTCACCCCTCTCACTCTGAACTGTGGTACGTGCAGATCTGGGAGAGTCTGGGTCACAGATTTTATATTGTGGCATGCCAGGGGGACTTGTTATTTCACTTGTTTGCTCTCAGTGTTAGCCTGATGCAATTTGGCATTCAAAAGTACGTGCAATGTCACACTGGCCAGGAAGGTAACACATATCACCCTTGGGTGAATCTGAAAGCCAACACTTCTGATTAAATGCATAGGTCAAAGTTTTCTCCCCATTCACACCAGCAAAACTCTATGCTCTTGACCGGAGTTCCTCTTGGATGTGTGAGGGGGACTGCAGATGAGAAAACAGAGAAATTGTGATTTGTGATAAAATTTTTCAGTTTATTAGGATCAAGTCTTTCTCAGGAAGCTGGGAATTTTGCTCACAACTTAAACTCTGATGATCACCAAGGCTCATATTTAACTTAAATGATTTTTATGCAGTGCAAATTAGTTACAGATTGGGGAGATAATGAATCAGTGTTTTAAGCTATGGCATCTGAGTTTTTTCTGTTAAGTTGATGGTACTAGTTTTTATAGCCTTACAACCTACACTTTGTTACGTTAGGCACTATTATAAGCTTGGACAGCAGCTCGTATGTTTTATTTTCTGCAATATATAAAACTCGTAAGGCTCCACTGGTACTAATAAGCAGCTTCATAGAGTAAAATCACACCACTGAAGTTAAAATTATGTCCTCTTTCAGAAATAATGAGAAATTGTGTATAATAATTCCCTCTAAAAAGGAATAAGTTTAACACATTCGGGGGAGTAATTAATACTTGTATAATGCTTTTGAAATCTTTTTAAATGTACACTTTTTTACATTTTGTATGATGAAAACATACGTTGAAAAATAATTGAGAGAACACAATTGACTACAGAAAGATTACCGCGACGCTTTATTGTGTCCGGTATAAAACTGGACTAATCTCTTCCTTCCTGTTGTTATACAGCTCCATGTAATTTCCATGATCTTAAGAGATATGCTGAAATGTTTTTTTGAAGTTGGTAAAATTTCAATGAACAAGCCATATATATGAATGCAACCAAATTTCTGATATTCAAACAGGTTTTGCCCAAGAGAAGGTTGCTGTTTACTTCTTGAGCTGCATAGAAGACTCTGCGCTGCCACTGCGTTTCTACTTGTGTTTTGTGTTTCACCTTTTTTCACACAGGTATTTTGTACAAGCTGCTAGCTTCTCCTGTCATATGCTTGCATAACACAAGTGTAATACATAGCTTTGTACACTGGGAAAAAAATAGGTCTGTGCAATTTCACTGGTGCTTCGTTTTCTTTTGCAAGCAGTGAGGCTTCTTTCAGAATGATGATGAGCTGCTATAGAAGGTAGATAAAGTAGGCCAGATAACTATCATTCCCTTTTCCAAAGATCTTATATGTGAACTGAACTCTAGTTCAGAACTGAGGAAATAAGGGTCAGTGAGGTCAGTATTTACTAGGAATTAAAAAGTAAATAAAATTTAATAGGGGATTGGGAAAGAGCAGCACAGGACCCGCAGTCCATGTTGAAAAATAATGTGTTCATATTGAAAGCAGTCTTTCTGAGCATGAGATACACGTGAAAATACTTTTCAGAACCTTTGAGATGATGAAGGCTTGGCTTTTTTTTTTCTTTTGGTTTAATTTATTTAACAGCAAGTAGAATAGGATTAAGGCATGGCAAAAATGGAGTATTAACCAGGCAGAAAGCCTCTAAGCAAGCCATGCATTATCCATATGTTGTGGTTTAACCTGGCTGTCAGCTCAGCACCACGCAGTCATTCACTCACCCCCACTCCCAGTGAGATTGGGGAGAGAATCAGAAAAACAAACCAAAGTACATCTCATGGGTTGAAATAAAAATATTTTCTAAGGAAAAGAAGAGGAAAAAAATAATAGTAATGATACTGTAAGCCTGATATCTTCTCAAATAAAATATATTTTATATAAAGACAGAAATTAATTCTCCCTAGAACAAGGAAACATGAGTAATGCTGTCTCTTCACACACTTGCAGTGTCAGGAACACTACCATTGGAACAACAGTGACCTGACTATTTGGAATCTCTTACTAGCTGATTAACCTTCCTCTAACATGAAGTACACATTTATTATTTTCATTTTCCAAATAAGTGCTTGTTATAGGACAGTCAGATATTGAGCTTGTTTTAGGACAAGGACAGTAAAGGAATGTTACTGAATTTCCCTCCTAGTGATTTCTTCCTTACCAGTTATGGAAAGAAAACTTGATATTTCTTTTCTAAAAAAATCTTCATTTTATAGGAGAAGCTGTGAAGGAGTTGAAACAATCGATGTGGCTTTATTTTTGTGCCAGGAGCTATGACCTGAGGGAGGAACACGTGGCAGAGTTGTTAGTAACTTCCTAACATACAAAGATTTTACTATGTTCTGTGGAAGTCTCATTACAAACTATGGCTTTTTGTGGTTTCAAATGACAGTGGTACAACATACACATTAGCTAATACTGTTGTATCTAGGCTCTGTGATTTTTTTTTGGTGCTGTCATGACACAAGCATGCATAACTTTACATAGGTTGCATTATCTACCATATTGTCTTTATGTCATAGCAGAATAATCTGCAACAACTGCTTGTCAAGAATTTCCCCTCCAGTATATGTTCTGAGCTGTCGCGTAATGGTGTTGGGGATTTAGAGGGAGAGGAGACACTGGACTATTTTTTTCAAATGGTATGCTGCTGCTGCTAAGAACAAATTATGGGATGTGGGGTATCATCAATCTGTTGCTGCTTTTTGCACTACTGAACCCATGGTCTTGGTACATTATCTACAATGCAGTGCCCAGATTGTCCAGCATGCCATGAAACAAGCATTCATGGGAAGGCAAAATGAAGAATCTACAGTTTTTCTTCTTTTGCCAGAAATGACAGTAAATAACAACAGGAAAATAACATTCTTTCTGTGTTACATTTATAGGGTTGCACACTAGTTCAGATTTATATTTCATATAGTTGTAGACATAAACAAACACAACCAAACCCACAAAGCACGAAAAAGTTCTTTAACTTTTAGACTAAGGTTCTGCACAGAGATTATAAAGAAAAATTTGAAATCAAGTCAGAAATGTAAAGAAATAAAAGGAAAAATAAAACAAGCTGAATGACCAAAGTGAATGACTCCCTACAGGTTAGAAGTTTGAAATGAAATACTAAATATTTCTGAATCACTGTAATTTTCTAGATGCGAAGAATTCTCCTGGCATTTTCATTAACAAAGCCTTTCTGAAGGTAAGTGTTCAGATTGGTACGGTTAAAATGCAATTTCAAGTTGATGATTAGGTGGCTTGTTTGTGTACATGGCAGGGGGCACTGGGAGTTATGTTTACATCTGATGTTACAGTTTTTACAGAGCACTTTGTTATCAAGAAGACACCATTATTTAATTGGAATAAAACATTGCTTTTTTTAAAAGATGATTTTTGTATTTTAGCAATGCAGACAGAAATAAATGCTTGGTCTATCCAGCTGCCACACACACTGTCACACAACTTACTATCTGTCTGATCTGTAAAATACCCAAAGAATAAATATCACATTAGTTCCTGAAAGAGCACAGGAGGGTCTTACCTTCTCGGAAGAAAGGGAAACAAGGGGAAAATAGCATTATCTCCACAGGAAGTGAGGTAGCACTAGCCAAAGACTAACATTAAGGCCATACTATTCACAGTTAGATCACTTTCACATTCCTTTCATATTCATTCTATCCCCATTTGGATGAATCACTATTTAGATGCTGAAATGTTTACGTGTTCTACTACTAAAACAAATCAGTACAAGTGGTCAAAAAATATAGTCTGCTAATATAAAGGATGTTTAAAGAAATATGATGAACTCTGAAATTTTTGAGAGCACTATAGTATAAATTTATTTTCCTTCTTTTTGTTTCTGTAGTGTCACATATTGCCTTCTAATACAGTAAATATATCATTTTTGGATTGCCATTTATATTACTTATATTTCAGTACTCACCTTTAGGTATTGATCATAACATGATGCTTACTATTTTATATTCCAGCATGCTGTCTCCTACTATTGAAAATAAGTATTATCTTTATTAGATTGAAAGATGTGACATTAAAACGACATAGCTCATTGTTTAAAAACTGAACTTTTGCATACAAGGCAAAATGTTTACATCAATGCAGAATGAAACAGAGACTAGATTTTTTTTATATACATTTTTTATCAGTTAACAGCTCATTAATAAACGTACTTGTTTTTTGAAAGTATAGACACAGTGCACCTGGGCATTGAAGTTTAACTGTATTGGACCAGGCTGGTTTTTTTTGTTTGTTTGTTTTTTAAGAAAGTAGCACGTTCTTAGAAACACATTCAACAAAAAATAATAGATAAAAAATCTTGAGTTCTAGTTTATATGATTATTGGGTACTAGATATGCCTAAACCTCATTTTATTATGTATTACTTTGCTAGACCTTGACAGTGCATGAAAAAATAAAGCCTTCTTAAAGAACAGTTAAATGTTTATATTTTAATGTAAACATTCCAGACATAATGGTCACATATCAAAACATCTGTCTCTGTTTTGAAGTTTCATCTTTCCTTTAAGATAATTTATTCATTATTTCCCTAACTACACTCAGCATTTGTTCGCAAATGTTTATGGAGATGTACTTTTTTTTTTCCCCATAGTGATAATCCCTCCACCTTATCTGGAAATGTTGGTCACATATTGAAGGTCAAGATCCTGAATCTTGTCTGTCAGCTGAATGCTCTCCACCAAAGTTGTAGCGTTTCCTGAAGTAGTAGTGTATACAGAAGCAGCACTTTAGTGCTACTTACAAAAAGCTGGGTTCATAGAGTATAATAACAGAAGTAAATATTTGTACCAGAGTTCAAGGCTCCATACTCTGTTCTCAAATACTTTTAAACTTAATGGTTTAGATAAACACAAAAATAGCCTAGACCAGAACTGTGTATGATGACTTTCCTAAGTTGTTTAGGCATCTTGACATGAAATTAATACATCCTCCTTTCTCACACGCTAGCAACAACTTTACACAATTTTAAGCATACTAGCAGAAAGAATCATAGAATCAAAGAATAATAGAATCAAAGAACATCCCAAGTTGCACCCACAGGAATCACCTAGCCCAGCCCCTGGCTCCATGCAGGACCATACAAAATTCAAACTGAGAGTGTTGTCCAAACAGTCCTTGAACTCCAGGCCCTGACCACTTGGGGCCCTGACCACTGCCCAGGTGAGCCCATTCCATGCCCACTACCCTCTGTTAATATCCAGCCCGATCCTCCCCTGACGCAGCTCCATGCTGTTCCCTTGGATCCCGTCACTGTCACCAGAGAGCAGAGATCAGTGCCTGCCCGTCTGCTCCCCCTCATGAAGAAGCTGTAGGCCACCATGAGACCTGCCTTCAGTCTTCTCTGAGCTGAACAAACCAAGGGATCTCAGCCACTCCTTGTACTTCTTGCCCTCCAGACCCTTCACCATCTTCATAGCCTTTGGACACTCTCTAATAATTTTATGTCCCTATATTGAGACTAGCTAAATGCTAGAATAAAAGTACCTGAAAGATGTGTTCATATAATTACACAGAAAGGCTGAAAGCCACAGTATCATTTTGCTATAAGCAGAGAATCAAGACACTAGAAAATACAGAGAGCCGTGTCTCCTATTCTTGTATAAAACATTTATGTATGTATGTGTGTATGTATGGAGTAAATTTAATGCTTAAAATTGTTAGGACAAGTGAAGTTCCTTCCAATAAAGCATAAGCAAGTAACATTTTTCCCTTTCATTCATTTAATAAGCATTCACCTTATCACAGAACTATCTCGAAGAAGAAAAATCATGTTTGATTTTCCAGACTCAGGATTTCCATACTGATGTTTGGAAACAATCATTTCAATCATGGTAATTTGCAAAGGAGGTGACAAGAGTGCTAACAGGAAAAAAAAAAAAAAAACAGTCCGAGCAATTCTCGCCACTACCACCCATTACCACTGCCCTGTTCAGACACAAACACACAAACTAGTCCAGAGAAGAGAATTTTATGTAATCTGTTGTCAGTGTTACAAAACATGATTGTACATTGCTTCATCACTCAGACATCTTTACCCTTTGTTGAGAATTGTGAGTTACAACAGTACTGCCTAAGTGTTTCCCAGGTCTCAAATGTCATGCCTCTCATATTTTACAGGACAATGAAACAGTCCTCATCAAAGCATTAGTCACACATAGGCAAAGGTTACTGAGTATAGCAATTTTTTCATCTTTAGATACGGGTCACCTGATTTTGATTTAGAGACAGTTCACAATCTATTACCCACCATCTAAAACACTATGGATCAAGTTGTCATAACTTAAAAAAAAATCCCAGAAAGTCAAAATGTGAGAAGGATATACTGAATGTCAATGGTTAAATTAATAACTGATGTAATAAAGTTAGAGGTGAACTGCAAGTCTTTTCATACACCCTCCCAACCTCCACAGCAGATGTTGAACTGGAAGATGAAGTTGGACATTCAGCACAATTTAAATACAAAACTTACTGTTTCTTAGGTCCCACAACATCCATTCTGTTAAACTTTCTGCCACCAGTTCTTCAGTGATTACCCACTGTATGTTAAAATGGTATTATTACCTCAGTAGTGACCCCAGCTTGAAGCATAAGTGACCTTTAAAAGCAGAGGTCAAACAAGTGACATCTTTTAATATTTAATAAAAGATTAAAGTATATTTTTGTATATTCATATATTGAAGATATAAACCATAATTTTAAAACTTGTCAGAAACTTTACTTCCAACTGGAAATATAAGGAATATTTAATACATATATATATTTGGGCAGTGAGGAACCTGATGAGGTTCAACAAAAGCAAGTGTAGAATCTTGCACCTGGGGAGGAATAACCGCATGCACCAGTACAGGCTCGGGGATGACCTGCTGGAGAGGAGCTCTACAGAGAGGGACCTGGGGGTCCTGGTAGATGACAGGTTGGCCATGAGCCAGCAGTGTGCCCTGGTGGCCAAGAAGGCCAATGGGATCCTAGGGTGCATTAAAAAGAGTATTGCCAGCAGGTCGAGGGAGGTGATCCTCCCCCTCTACTCTGCCCTGGTCAGGCCTCAGCTGGAGTACTGTGTCCAGTTCTGGGCTCCCCTGCATAAAAAAGACAGGGACCTCCTGGAAAGAGTCCAGCGGAGGGCCACAAAGATGATCAAGGGCCTGGAGCATCTCCCTTATGAGGAGAGGCCCAGTAATCTGGGTCTGTTCAGCCTGGAGAAAAGAAGGCTGAGAGGGGACCTGATCCATGTTTATAAGTATCTTAGTTGCGGGAAGCTAATGGAGGTGGGGAACCTCTTTTCCGTGGTCAGTGGGGACAGGACAAGGGGCAATGGCCTTAAGCTGGAGCACAGGAAGTTCTGCACCAACATGCGGAAGAACTTCTTCACAGTGCGGGTGCCAGAGCGCTGGAACAGGCTGCCCAGGGAGGTTGTGGAGTCTCCTTTCCCTGGAGATATTCAAGACCCGCCTGGACGCCTACCTGTGCAACCTGCTGTAGGGAACCTGCTCTGGCAGGGGGGCTGGACTCGATGATCTCTCGAAGTCCCTTCCAACCCCTACAATTCTGTGATTCTGTGATATTATAGCTGACCTATTGTATGATCCATTACGAGATATACTGACCATACTCTATTTCAGTACTTGAAAAGATTATGGATATTCTCAAAATATTATTGCAAATAATTTATTGTACCTAGAATAGTTATAGTTGTTTAATCATTCTTTGTTTGCAACAGATCATAGGTGTGCACCTGCATTCTCAGTTGGCTTTTGTAATGTGCATCATTAGAATAAAAACCTATTTGAAAATACCATGTACCCCATGAGAAGCGACCAGTGACTGCTTGTAGTGGGGCCTGAGAAAAGGAGAGCTGCAGAATCATGCTCTTAATTTTCCATCTTATAGTTCACTTTCCACTTTTATGGTCATCATCTGCTGTAAAAATAAATTTATTTTAAAATAGGATTTTGATCATCCAATCCCCTCCCCAGAAATCATCTTAGAATTAATCACAGCCAAGAGACATTTTAAAAGGAGCTGTAGCTGTGAAACAACAATAATTGGTATTTAATTGACCCATGGAAATAAGACTTTGTTATAGCTGATTCCATAAAAAAGCTAGTTTCAAAGGAGTATGGAAAACAGAAAGATTCTAGGAAGGAATTAAGCATCTGCTGGTAGGGGGGTGATGGGTTGCTTCATTAATAAAATGTGGAACAGCAGGAGGACACTAATGAATAGGCACCCTAGAAGTGGCATACCAAATTTATTCCATCAGGTGCTAGCATTCACACACTCAAAAAAAAAAATCTCAATGACCCAAGATAGTCTTACTCGATTGACAAGTTGAGGAAGTCTACAAAGGGATTCTTCTGATAGTAAACTAAATGCTGACTGCACAATAATTTTGAAAGAAATGGAAAGACCTTTGAATGCTGGGCCACTTCCCCAACAGGCGGTCTGGCTTTTATGTGTTTCTTCTCAGGCTTAGCTTTCCCAAAGTTATCTCCCAGCACACTGATATCCTATGCAGTATAAATGACTGCAAATTTTCCTATGAGCATTCACAACACTTGACAAAATGTGACAACATTATCCAAGGAAAATGCAGCAAATTTAGATTCCAAATCAACACAGCAGTTACTTACGCGTCTAACCTAAGAGACTGCACTGCTGCCTACCCCACTTTAGCAGAGAAACTTTCTTACATGATTGAACATCTCTGACTTGACCAAACACTTATCCTTCATGATGGTCATATAAGGTATTTCAATATTATGGATTATAAAGCCTATTATAAGCTTTATTTAATTAGCCTTCACAATGCATAAGTGCCAAATATACGGATTATATCATACACTTCTGGGAGGGAACTCCTGAATAGCAAATTGTTAGTGTTCAGCTATGACAAAATGCCTGAAGAGTTTTATCTAGAAAGACAAACAAGTTTTGTGGTGGTTTCACTAACCACTAGTGATGAGGGCTGCCATTTATACAAAACGAGCAATACAGTTCCTTTTTAACACACAAGTACAGATTTAGTACTAAAATTTTATGCAAAAAGTGTAACTTTTGTTGACCCTTTTCTTGGTATACAGGTTCTTCTTGAAGTTTTACTATCTACACGGTACTGGTCAGAACCCATCGTTATAGTTGACAGAATCTCGGGAGTTCATTTATTACTTAAGGTGTCACATTGTGATCCAACCTTGCAAATCAGGTGCAGCTTTTCATAGAGACAACAGTATTATACTCCTGAAGTCTGGTCCCTCAATGGTTAGCCTATCCCCTTCCAGCTGAATGCAGTAGGAAAAGACTGTCCAATTTCTCTGCGGAATGAAAGCAGTTTGAAATTACCCTGGAAGTATCAGCTTGAAGAACAGTGCGCATACTTCCAAGGATAACAATACCAGAAGACTGCAGTCTATTCTAGGAGGCAGCTTGCTTTGAAGTAGGACTTGAAGTAAGCTGATACAGTTTTGTTTTTGCTATGAAAAGCAAAATACTTAATTAAATTACTTAAAATAAGCTATCATTCTCAACATAGTAAGGAAAGATGATAAATACATAAGTCACTCTGAAAGTAATGCCTCCTATTTATTTCCATCAAAACTATAACAGATACAAATAACACTCTTTGACAGAGCAAATTCTCAGCACCATTTTTTCAACATAGTCACCACCAGGAGCTATGCATTTTCACCAGCGATGAGCAAGAGCCTGCATGCCACACTCGTAACAATCTGCAGCAGCAGAGGTGACCACTGTCACTGTTGCCAGTGCTGAAATGCACCACCCACTGCCTCACCGTGCTCACATCCACTGTTTGGGTCTCCATAGACATTCAGCAAGCATCAATGAATGTCAGTGGGTCCCATTTTTTCCTCATGGAGGAATTCAATTCCACACCTTCACTTCATCCGCCCTTCCATGTCAGACGCCATTTGGTCAGAGTGCCCCTCTGCTGCCATCTGTCCCATGGCAACAACATGGAATGGAATATTGGTGGGAAGGTTCAACCTCTACTGCCATCCCACCAACGTCTGCCTCTGATGTTGTGGGTCAACATAATAAAAATAGGAAACATTACTTTCAGAACATTCCATGTATTATGTCAGGATTTGCTTTTCTGGGAACCTTAATTGCTTTTCTGGAGGCATCTTAACAAAAATAAAATAAAATAACCTATACAGCTATAATATTCATTAATGTAAGTTTAATTTTCTTTTAGTATTGTTTACATATCTCCCGATATTGCGGTCCTTGGTGCGAAGAAAGCAGAAAGGTGTTTGTTCCAGCTTTTTAAAGTGATTTCCTTTCAGAAATCTTACACAAGTTTTAAGAAACCTAACGCTTTTTCCTCAAGCTGGCTCCAACTCTTATTCTTTTAGTATAAGCCCTCAAATCCAGAAATTTGAAATTATCTTTCAGAGGCACAGCTTATAGGATTATATAATGTTATTGAGTATCACAAATATTTCTGCTTATTTTTCTGCAGAGCTAATGGTAATGGCAAGTTCTTGTTCATTAGAAGCTAGACGAAGAGAGGCAAGGGAGCAGCTAAAACATTTTTTTTACATTTGTCAACTGCTTGTTGATATGTTTTGTAGTTCTCACTCAGATCTGCTAATAAGACTCCAAGAAATCATCAATTTGTGCTACAAAAAGTCTAGATGTGCTCTATTCCCTGAAGTATGGAAGCTCATGCAGCAATAAAATACTATGTATTTTCTCTAGAAATACTGTAATTTCCAAAAGAAGGCATAAGATAAGGAAAAGGCAGCCTAGAAACCACTGCAAAGGGCATATAAAAATATGTAAGTGCAAAAAACGCTTAGAATTAAAGCACAGAAAGGAAACTCGTCTTTGAAGTGTAATGAAATGGTGTTTTTCCTCTGTAACTTATTTGAAGCAGAATACTCCAAATCATCCCAAATCAAATAATCTTCTTATGTGAGACTGACTGTAAGATTTTATCACCACTTTATTAGAGACCATCTCTAAATAATAAATGGGACCTTCCTTTGGAACCCTGTGCTCTTCTGCCCATGACAGAAGCAACACGATTAGAATATGGAAGATCAATGTTCCTTATTCACTCCAACCTTACTTTCTACGGTCCTTACTCACTGACGTAGGCTGACCCATGGTAGATATGACATAGAATTCATGTATGAGGATCAGTAGCAAAAAAAACAAAGTATTTGCAAAATAAAAACACAGCCAGTACAACACATTCAAACTTCCATCAACACTACAGAAGCTGTCACTTGTGTTCAGGCCATTCAGAAGCAGTGGAGAAGGGGCTCAGCATTGCACCCACCCTCGCTGTCCTGTGTAGAGAGATTTGTGAGGTAAGGTGGAGCAGCTGCCCTGCAGCTCTATTGCTATTACAACCATAGCAGTTAATGCCTTTAAAAGCATTTACTGCAACTTGATGAGTTTGAATCTTTTCTATAAAGCAAATGAGACTAAAAAAAATTATTAACTAAATCGGTGGGATGCTTTATTCTAAAATTAAATAGTCAACACTCTTTAATGATCTCTGACATTAAATAACAGCTGTAATTCCCAAACTCGGTGTCCTCTCCTCTCTTTAAAATCTTATGTACACTTTTATGCCAAAAATTATAATTTGCATGTGGTAGGAGGCAATCTGAACTGCCTTTAAAAGCACCATTTTGTATTTTCTTCCCCACTTATTTTATACATGAACAAATAAGGTAGATAAGCTTGGAATTGGACTGGCTAAAAAAATTAATCTCTTATATTCTAGAAAAATATTTGGCAGTAATTACTTCTTAGGAGAAAGGATTCTCATGGTTTAGATCAGCAAGCTTTAAGTTAAAATAGAAGAATACTCAATAGACAAGAAGAGCACAGTACTAATATGCCGATAGGTGTAGAGCAACCAATTCTATAAGGTCCTATTTTGATAAACACTTGTGCAAAAACTACCACCTTTCAACATTCATTGTTTCACTGGAAGTACACACACACTTAAGAATTTATAGCATGCTTACAGATGGGAGATATGTCTGCTGTTTGTGAAGGAATAACCAGAAACTTTACACTGCACAGGAATTAATTTTTGTTGTTTGCATTATGGACGAGATTTCCTATAGAAAACTAATTCTGCATCATGCATATTCAATATTGCATGGCAGTGCAATATTGACCTGCATATATATTTGACCTGCATGCTAAAAATTAATTTCTAAATAATTATACTGAAGATATTTAAATCAAATTATACACTTTAGTTGTGCACATGTAAAGTACTTAAAGAGCTCTTGCAGTCTGATGCATACATTTACACGTGCAATACTAATGTATTTTCCACTTTACTTGATAAGAAAGTACATATTTCCTTAGCCACATATGGCTTCTCACTCCTTTAAAACTGAACTTTTGGAACATGTTTATGCGTCTAAAGTGCGTGTGTGCGTGACTGATTTGGAAAACACTTTGTGATATTGTCCATTGTCTCTAATATTTCCACTGTGCATCTTTGAGAGAAGTTTGGCTCTACCTTCTCCATGCCATCCCACTAGGCAGCTGTAGGCAGAAATAAGATTGCTTCTTTACCTTAATCAGGACTGAACAAACCCAGATAACAGCCTCTCCTCACATGTCTCATGCTCCAGGTTCTCACTGCGTCAGTGGCCCTGCTGAAGCCTCAATCTAGACATTGGTGTTACCTTGTACTGGGAAGCCTACCACTGGACCCAATGCTGAACAGAGGTGAAGGATCTACTTGCTTGATTTTCCTAATGAAGATCAGCATGCCATTGGCCTTTTCTGTTGCAAGTGCATACTGATGACTCCCCTTCAACTTGCTGTCTGCAAGGATCCTCATGTTTTTTGCTGCTTTCCAGCTGTTTGACCCTCTGCCTGATCTCCATGGGGTTGTTCATCCCAGATGTAGGACTTTGCACTTGCCTCTGTTGTCCATGAGGTTCCTGTCAGCCCACCTTTTCATCTTGTTTAGGTATTTCTGAATAGCGTTCCTGCTTCCCAGCGTACTCACCTCTTCCCAGAATTTGGTATCTGAAAATCTTCTGGATACTCCATTCCATTTTCTAGGGTATTAATAAAGATGTGACATAGTACTGGCTCCATTACCAGTCCCTGAGGGATGCCACTGATAACTGGCCACATCACTTTGCATCAGTGATCACTGCCCTTTCAGCACAGTGGTCTTCCCTCTTTTGCACCCATCTTGTCATACACTTATTGTGTTTGCACCTCACCAACTTGGCTGCAAGATACTTCATATTACTCAAAATGTAGTTCAACAACTGACAGATTTTAACACACATAGTGATGAGGTCTGCAAAATGACTCAAAAGTTTATTCCCTGAACTCCCAAATCTCCATATCCCCATACCTGTGAGGAACTCTGAACAGCACTGAAATCGCTAGCAATTCCTCATGACAGACAGAAAGTCTTACGATAATAAGGTTCTTCAGGATCATTTGAAATAGATGCTACTATCTAAATATAAATGTACCATCATTATTTCAATAGGCAATCACTGAAGTAAACAGCAACATTTCTATCAATGCGAAGAGCCCCACTGCAGACAGGTGCACATACATTTGCATGTATCTGGAGCGCCATGCACTAGCATACTGTTTGGTTTCAATGGAAAGTTGGAAATGGAGGATTTGCAGCACGCAGTTTTCAAACACTTCAAACTAGTTATGTCTTAAGCAAATGCAAAGGCATTTTTTTCTGTGCTGCAAGCTGAAGAATTAAAAATAAGCTACTTCTGAGCCTTTCATATTCAATGAAACAACCTAAAAAGGTCTTGTAGCCTGAAAACATCTTTCTGTCTAGGTATGGCTATTCTCCAAACAGAAGTATGTTTACTAAACTCCTTGGGAATATCTGACAGCTAAATGGAGAATAAACATGCATATTATCAGGCTGAGATTTTTTACAAGAACATACTTTGTCTTGAAAGAAGAAGAAAGAAGTGGGTACAGAATAGCTTTTCATCAGTTGGAAAATAAACAAAAAACAGCAGTTTGTTGTAGGTTGGCTACATAAAGACTATAGCTGCTTCATGTAAGCGTTTCAAAGGCCAAACAGATGGAAATGTAGAAGAACTGGTATTGTGAATAAATAGATAAATAGACTCATACAGTAGAAAGTTAGTGAAGGCAGAAAACCAGAACTCTCAAAATTTTCTCCCCTGCAACCTCAATAAAATAGTCTAATTCCAAGTAGCCATGTTGTAAACCCCAGTTTTGAGAATCCATTTACAGAAGGAGATGCTGCTGTTTTATTTCTCTCACATAAGTAAACTCAGTTTACTTTGGGAATCCTTATGTTTACCAGAGCCTCTCCATGCTCCAAGACGCATCTTTGCTGAGCGATGACATCAGTGCAACATGAAATGATGGAAAAGATTAGCAAGCTCTCTACAAAGAGAAGGCTGCACACAAGCAGGAAATTGAATGCCATATGGACAGAAGAACATGACTGAATGTGCTCACTTGCATCAGTGCCATTGCAAAACATATGCAAGACTGTATAGACTGTGAAGACATGGAGAAACAATTTTTTCAAATCCCTGGAGAAAGCATCTAAGTTGCTATGAAAGAGTTACTATTAAAAAAATGTGTTGGACTACAATATAGCATTAAGTATCTAAATAGATGTAACTTTATCAAATAAATGAGATAATGGGATGTTACAATGAATAACTTGCTAACCAAAAGTCCCATAGCATCTTCAGCAACTCATGAACTCTACTTTCTGAAAATCCATAGTGAGAGAGGCAAGAAGTGGAGGAGAAGGAAGAAACTTAGAGTGGTGTTCAGTCTTGATATTCATAAACAGCACAAACCTCAAGTTTATGGAGCAAGTAGGAACTATGTCTGGGTGTGTTTTTTTCTTCTTTTTTCCTTCTACAGCCCCTAAGTGGGTGTTAGGGATCAAATAGAGATTTACTTGCCTGATGGTATTTCTGCCGGTAAGTTGAACTGGACCAGCTCATAAATTGCAAATACACAATGAAGCTCCTAATTTATTTGCATTTATGTTCAGCCCCTTAAGAGAGTTACTGATATCAAATGCTATAAAATACATCATCATCTCTAAAAAAACGTCCTGCCTTGTCTTCATTGAAGAAAGACAAGACTGTCATTGCCTAATTACATGTATTATTACCCAGCTGAAACCTTGAAGATTCTAGCTGCAGAGCATAGATCATATTATTTTCACATTAAATAGAGAACTTTTTTAAAAAAAAATAAACCCACACGTGTGAAGTAATTTTGACCTATGAATAGAACCTGGGGAAAAGTTC
Organism: Penelope pileata; assembly: GCA_013396635.1. Lineage (NCBI taxonomy): Eukaryota > Metazoa > Chordata > Aves > Galliformes > Cracidae > Penelope > Penelope pileata. The sequence continues at coordinate 1,136,957 of WBMW01005992.1, read as the reverse complement.
TAGAGATGTTGGTTTTGAATTTGTGCAAAGGATTAATAAAAGCCTTAGCATGATGTATTGATTTGTACTAAAATATGAAGAAAATCAGCACAATGACAATAAAAAGCAAGTCAAGTTCTTCAAGATAGGAAAGATAAACTGGTTGTATTTTTTTTAAACAAAAGCTGTTCCCTTTATGCCAAAAGCGCCACTTTCACAGTCTTATATTAAAGAAAAAAATCAATATTTCATGAAGAATTATTGTTTCAAAATCAAATTTACTACAGTTAACAAAGCTTCTGTAGTACTTTGATATCATTACACATATTTTATCCCTAGATATGCTGAAATTAAGGAAAAATAGTAACCCTAAAATAGTTTGACCCTATAATAAAAAAATCATAAATTTTTGGTTTATCAGAAATGCCAAATAATAATTTTATATTTTAATCTGGAACATATTTTTACATGTTGGAGTTCATGATAAAATGGGTCATCTTATTCTCAATTTGTATTAATTGAAACCAAAGCCAGTACAGCACAATTTTCCAAACGTGCCACATGCCATCACTTGTGCCACATATAAGCCTTCTTATTCTTCCACATCATCTTGCAGAGTTCATTATACAGTTACAAGGCTTTACCTAATCTTTCAAAAATTGCAAGGTATAATCTTCCAAAGACTGCAATATTAAACTGGAATGATGCTTTCCTGGCAAAGTAATTGTAAAATTCTATAATTACCAAAGAACAGACTTTCCTAATCCAAATCATCATTATAAAACATTTTGTCTGTTGAAAAGATGAATTGTATCAAATCCTTGAAAAAATTTCTATATTACATTTTGGTAGGAGTTTTGCATTGATTGTATACTGTGGTATCTTGCCTGGATGCTTGAGTGAGAAAAGCTGTATGAGGCTCTTATTATGTACAAAGTGCATTTTGTTCTGGGACAGCTGCGGGTTCTTTATTGTCAAATCTGCTGCACCTCTTGATGAGAATGATCCTTGACTAACAGTAACTGGAGATAATGACTCAAAGTTTTTGTCTTTCATTTTCCAGTAAATAAATAAAACCAACCAATCACAATAGAAGTCCTGAAACCAGCTGCGACAATGCCAATGACAAAACATTAATTGATTTGATCAGTGGCAGGATGAGATGTCAGTGTAGGCAAATGCAGTATTCTCAGAAAGGACACTAAATTAAATACCTCCATAGAAACTATGTCTCTGAGTGAAGCTATAGCTTCATTTTTCATGATCAATCAGTCTTTGGAAAAAAATAATAAAACTGGATGTTCAGATGCGAGCAGGAAAAAATAACAAGAACTATTATACTTAATGTTTACATTACTCTTTTGATTAGAAGATATTTCATAATATTCATAGCATGGTTCAGGTTGGAAGGGACCTTAGAGATCATCTTGTTCCAACCCCTCTGCCATGAGCAAGGACACCTCCCACTAGACCATGTCGCCCAAAGCCCCATCCAGCCTGGCTTTGAATACTTCCAGGGAGGGGGCATCAACGACTTCTCTGGGCAACCTGTTCCAGTGTCTCACCACCCTCACAGTGAAGAATTTCCTCCTTATATCTAGTCTAAATCTACCCTCTTCCAGTTTATAACCGTTACCCCTTGTCCTGTCACTACCTGTCCTTGCAAAAAGCCCCTCCCCAGCTTTCCTAAAGGCTCCTTCAGGTACTGGAAGGCTGCTATCAGGTCCCCCCACAGCCTTCTCTTCTTCAGGCTGAAGAGTCCTTACATTCCCTTTTAAACAATTAAATGCTTCGACTTACTATATATTATAGACACTTCATAGTAGATTAAAATTACTATAGCTATTAAGACTTTTAAAAGCATTATGCAAATTCTCTCTTAAGGATAAAACTACTTCACACAACCAGGAGCCAAGAAGGATGAGATCAGTTTAACTGTAAGAACACAATTTGAAAATTATTTTTGTATGTGGCATATAGCACAATATATTCCTAGTTCAGATGTCAATTCTTTAATTAAGGCCAAGACAACTGCAGTAGACAAGCAACCTATCAAGCAGTACTCTTCTTAAGATAGCACGAGGAAGAAACTTACATTCAAATCCTGACTACTTCTAATTAATTGTACAAATCGTATATGCAGCTATGCCATGGAAAGCCTACAATTTTGCTGCTTTCTCTCAGTGCTTGACTTTTAATGGTGGTGTAATCCAGTTTCAGACTGTCCATCTGGAGCATGCACACAGTCAGATAAAGCTATTTACTTGTTTCTAAAGGCCAGCAAATACAACATGCCTCTTTTTGCATTGCCATGATTATTTTGTGCATATACTTACACTGACTTAACGGGGCTTGGAGACCCTGATACAAAGGCGACTAAGAAGTAAATTGTTTTCAAGATTCACTAAATGCCAGGCAGTATCTTTTAGGAGTTACTAAGCCCTTGGCAACAGAGGAATCTACAGCAAGCCACATGTTCTGGTCAGAAAATCAGCAGCCAAACTTTCATGGGGCTTAAACAAAGATAAAAGCACCACTCTTACCTCACTCATAAGCCAGAAATGAGCCACATGCATTGACCTCATTAATATTTGTTTACACAAACAGCTGTTGACTTAAATGTTTATGGGAATTATTAGCTCCAATGCATCCAAAACTTCACCTAAATATAGATACATTGCCTTCCCTATGAAAAAAGGCATTTTGCCTCTCAGTGTGTTTTTGGCCTGCTAGCAGTTTGGTCAAGCACAACAAAAGCCACACCTGGCATATCAAAGGGGTATTATGACTTCCAAAATGATGATGACAGAGGGCACTGGTGCAAATACAGAAGTCAGGTTGAGCCAATTTAAGAATGCAGTGGAGTTGAAAGCAATGTTCACGTTCCTTGTGGCTGGGTATTATCACCTCTCAGCTCCACTCTGCAAATTAGGGGCCAATTCCCCTCAGTAAAAGTGGAGAAAACTAATCAAAGCAAAGTGTTTATTATTAGAAGCGGACAGGAAGATTTGACTGTCAAGTACATTACGTTTAATTTTCTTCCCTTTAGTTGCTCGTGTCTTTATAAACCCTTGTTTCCAGAAACCTGAACAGGACATTTTGGATTTATAATGAAAAACCTGGTTTCAAATAACAATGTTTTTAAAGTATCTGTCTCACCTCAGGACGCTTACCCTGCAGAGGCAGGGCCATCCTTAAAAAGGAGGCAGCGTGAAATTCCTGCACATTATGGAAGTTCACACTTCTCAAGAGACTACAGCCCAAGCTGATAGCACTCCACACTGTTCGAAAGGGAAGATAACTTATTTGGTAAAGAATCTTAATGCTGTCTGGCTTTACAGCACTCATGGTACTTTTACCTGGTGCTGCCTTTAAGTGTAGATACTGTCTTGGACTAGCACAGAAAATAAGTTCAGCTTCAGGTCAACAGAACTGTTTCTGCTATGGTAAAAGACCGGTACTCCTACACCTGAGGTTTATATATGCCAGTGTATCTGATGTTTCAATCATTTCATTTCCAGACTTGTATTGATGGTGGGGGGTTGCCACGGCCAAGGTGCAGGATGCTGCATTTGGATTTGTTGAACCTCTGAGGTTCTCCTGGGCCAACTGCTTGAGCCTGTCTAGGTCTCTCTGGATAGCATCCCATCCCTCAGGCATGTCAACTACACCTCATAGCTTAGTATCTTCTGCAAACTTGCTGAAGGTACACTCAATCTCACCATCAATGTCTTTGATGAAGATATTAAAGAGCATTGGTCCCAGCACTGACCTCTGAGGGACATCACTCGTCACTGATCTCCATCTGGACATTGCACCATTGACCACCACTCTCCAGCCTTGATCCTGCAGCCAGGTCCTTGTCCATCAAACAGTACACTTTTTGTTATTGTTTATTACTAGGATTCATTTTGCAGAACTTCCACAATAGTTTCTTGATTCAGTAAGCTTCCAGAAGGAAACCTTTTTCTCTCATTTTAAAATGGCCTGTACAAAGAGCACTCTTATGAGAAACCATCTGCTGCGTTATTCTAGTAAAACTAATTCAGCTCTGAAATTTCAGTTTTGAGACAGATGTGTTGGCACTTGAAGTAGAATAATACTATGATGAATCTCTCTTCTTTTTTCCCTTTTTTTTTTTTTTTTAGCAATATAAACTGTGTTTTCCTGTCCATTTAGACATTGAGGAACAAAACAAGGCCTTGGTCCTTGGTGGTGCTGAGTAGCACACAGCCCAGAATGCTGACCACATTCTGAGTCACAGAAGTATGACCAGAAGGGCAAGGGAGGTGATTGCCTCCCTGTACTCCACTCTCTTGAAGTCCTACCTGTAGTACTGTGTCCAGGTCTGAGGCCCTTAACATAAGAACACAGACCTGCTGGAGTGAGACCAGAGGACGGCCATGAAGATAGGGTGAGAGAGCTGGGGTTATGCAGCTTAGAAATGGCTCTGGGGAGATCTTATAGTGGCCTTCCTAAAGAGGGCCTGCAAGAAAACTAGAGACTCACTCTTTATCTAGGAGTGTATTACTAGGACAAAAGATAATATCTTTAAAAGAAGGGAGATTTAGATTAAACATTTGGAAGAAATTCTTGACTAGGAGGGTGATGAGGCACTCGCAGAGGCTGTGCACAGGAACTGTGATGCCTCATCCCTGGAGGTGTTCAAGGCCAGGCTGGATGTGGTCCTGGGCAGCCTGATCTAGTGGTTGGCAATGCTGCCCGTGGCAGAGGGGCAAGACCTAGATGGTTTTCAAGGTTCCTTCCAATCCAAAACATTCTGTGATTCTATGACCCTATGGAGTAGGAAACAACATGGCTGTACTAAGGAACTCAGTGTATGCAGTAGCAAAATTTTCCAGCACCAAGCAAAATCAAACAGCCAAAGTCAAAATAAAACTGGATATTTTAAATGAAACTAATCAGTAAAAATGAAGAACAGCAAAATCACAGAATTGTAGGGGTTGGAAGGAACCCCTGGAGATCACATAATCCAACACCCCCGCTAAAATGGGTTCACAGGAAAGCATCCAGGCAGGTTTTGAATATCTCCAGAGAAGGAGGCTCTATAGCTTCTCTGGGCAGCCTGTTCCCGCGCTCTGTCACCCTCACAGTAAAGAAATTCTTCCTCATGTTTGTATGGAACTTCCTTTGTTCCAGTTTGTGTCCATTGTCCCTTGTTCTGTTGCTGGGCACAACCAAACAGAGCCTGGCTCCATCCACTTGGCTCCCACCCATTAGATATTTATAATTTTTATTTAGTTACAAGATACCCTCTCAGTCTTCTCTTACCCAGGCTGAACAGGTGCAGGTCTCTCAGCCTTTCCTCATAAGGGAGATGTTCCAAGCCTCTCAGTCACTTTGTGTCCCTCTGCTGGACTCCACACTGTGTTATCCACACTGAGCTTAAGCTGGACAAGCTTGCTAAACATTATGCTATTTAAGGACAATACTGAACTTGAACACATTGGCTTTTTTTTTTTTTCCTAAACAAGAAATGGAGTTTATATGCCTTGTCTTCTCACAAAATCTGTTAATTAAAATCTGCATTACTCAAATACTACTCCTTCTAGTTATTTTAACCTTGCAAGTATGAGGCTTATAATCCATCCCTTCTCAATAACTTTATATTAGGCTCTTAAAATAATTCTTCAGGTTCACCCTTGTCTGAACTAGCTACTATTATTGATTAGCAAAGTTGTTTATTATTCTTCTGAAGCTAAAATAACTACAAGGCAGTTCAATAAATAAAGCAATTTCATGCTATGATAACACTGCAAATAAGAAAAATCTAGTTATGCTTGTGTCTGTGAGAGAAGATTTTAGCAGCTTCAACATACTGAAATGTATCAAATGGCAAGCCCATCTATATTCTTAGCTCATCATGGAAACACAGACTTGAAGAAAGGCACTGTAAATTTACTGAGTTTAAGACAACTGCACTGCTTATACTAGAACCAATTAGATTTACTAATTCATGTTTCGTAGCTAATACAATTTTATACACATCACTGTATGCTCTATTATATCATAACAGGATAAAATTGACAACGTATATTTAATCTATGATCAAGTATAGTTATGAGAACCCTATTGCAAAATCTGTGTTTTCCATCCCATTCTTGTACATCTGCTTATTTCTACATAAGTGTAATAAAATGGACTTACTGATATAGCCTATTTTTAGATCACATCCCCAATTTGTAAAGATAATTTTGGAAGTTGAACATTTTGACAGGCTTTCTAGCATGTTGTCATCTGCACCTGTGAGAAACACACTTTCTTCATTAATCGTGTAATTAATAATAGTATTGAATAGTACTGGAAGTTGAAGAGATCCCCATTGAGCTTTGCCCAATTTGATGGTGCAAGATTGATAATCATTATCTGAGAACGGCTTTCCAAACCGTTTTATATAGAATCTTATAGCACATTAATAGGATTATCAAATTGCTTATAGTAGCATTACGAGCAGCAAAATCCCCTCTGAATTTGGAACTTTTTCTTTTGTACTTCCTTGCACCCAAAGCCTGTCAGCTGTGAAAACTGAATGATTATGGCCCCATTTGTTCTTGCAAAAAAACATGTTGAGCATTAATCTTCTCTCTCTTATACTCTAGGTAAATAAGGACTTTTTTTTTTCCATGTATCTGCTCTATTCTAGTTTTTCATTATCTCATTCACTCCCCAGAAGTTGAAAGACAATTATCTTTGAGATTTCTGAGATTCATCGTGCTGTTTATCAAGCTCAGTGGATTTAAGAACATCTGAGATATTCCTAATCTATTATTTCCTAACTGAAGACCTTGTTGTTGAAATATTAGATAAAAAATGAATAAAAAGATACTGTTTTTATCTCCAATGCTCAGTGGATATATTCCTTATTTAGCGAGTTTTTCCTGGTATTTATCTATTTGTAAACCTATATAGAAACCACTGTATCTATTAATGGACACAAATGCAAACCATGCCATGGGATAGGTAAATGCTGTTCCTTTCAAAGCTGCAGTTATGCTCAGATGATACAGGCATGTGCACAAACATGCATGTTGATATTTCATGTTAGCTGTGTAATTTACATATACTTTTAATAATCAAGAAAATGTGTCTCGCCTAATTAATGTAAGGGAAATAATTGTCATTCATGATTCCAAAATGCTATCTTTTCCATGATGCATTAAGTAATTTAAGTGATCTTGAGTCGTTCTTGAATCTGCAACTTGGTAATAAACCTGTCATACACTTCAAGTATGAAATGCTAATGTGGCACTGGACTTCAGTTTCGTTACTGCACTTTCATTTAATATTGTGTTTGTACTAGGGTTCAAATATATAAGTGCCAATGTGGGCAATTTTGCTTCCTTTTCATACAGTGTCTGAAACTTGTTTTTTAAATTGCGTTGAAGCTTCACAATTAAAATATATAGCATAAGTGATTACTGAGATCCAAAGATTTCTTAAAAGTTTCCCTTCATGCATTTTATAAAATAACAGTGGTATAGCAGATTAGTGAAGTACATTGAGGAATTTCACTGACAAGGGAGGTGATCCTCCCTCTATGCTCTGCCCTGATGAGGCCACATTTGGTGTACTGAGTCCAGTTGTGGGCTTAGTTCAAGAAAGACAGGGGAGGTTTGAAGTTCTGGGGAGAGCACAGCAGAGGGCAACAAAAACAATAAAAGGCCTGGAGCATCTTCCTTATGAGCAAAGGCTGAATGACCTGGGTCTGTTCAGCCTGGAGAAGACTGAGAGGGGATCTGATCAATGCTTATAGATTTCTAAAGCATGAGAGGCAAATAGATGGGGCCAATCTCTTCCCAGTAGTGTGCAGTGATAGGACAAGGGGCAGTGGCCAAAAACTGGAACACAGGAAGTTTCATAAAACATGAAGAACTTCTTTACTGTGAGGGTGACAGAGCACTGGAACAGAGTGCCCCAGAGAGGTTGTGGAGTCCCCTTCTCTGGAGATATTCTAGACCTATCTGGATGCCTACCTGTGTGACCTACTGTAGGGAATCTGCTTTAGCAGTGGGGTTGGACTCAATCTCTAGATGTCCCTACCAACCCTTGTGGTTCTGTGGTAACTGTTCTGTCTTAAGCATCCTGATCTTGCAGAACCCACATCTGATCACCTGGGACAAAAAAAAAAAAAAGACTACCAACCAATTCAGAGCTCTTCTGAGCTTCTCCACATTGTTCCTACTCCCTGAATATCTGTATAGGAACCACACTAGCAACTCTTCACTCATATGTATGACATTACAAAAAAAGACCTTGAATGCCATATTTGGCACAGAAAGCAGATTGATGGTTAGCAGGAAGTGTAAAAACCTGCTGTGGATTTATTTCTAGTTTCTTCTATATCAGCTGGGTTTCTTCAAAACAAATCCTTCTAGAATCAGGCAGATTTCTTCTTTTTAAAGCTGTACCTTTTCCATTTATTTGCAAGAAAGGCAGAGGGTCCTAAAGCAGTTATTGACTATTCAAGATTAGCTGCTTAGTTTTATTTAGAAATGGAAAACTTAATAAAATGGGTTGGAGGGACAGGGTTGGTTTTGTTTGTTTTTTGATAAGGAAGACAAGTGATTAAGTTTGATAAAATATTGCCAGGTTACTAAAGTGAATTCTGAGAAAAAATCTTTAGAAAAAGTTCATTTTTATTATAACATCATGTAGCCATATTTCTGAGGAAACATGATCCAATTAAAAATCAATTATTCTGATTTTTTTTTTTTTAATGGAATTATTTTTGTTTCCCTGTCATACATAGGTCTCAAACACAGCCAGAGCTGACTGGTTATTTTCCCTTTCAGGGAATACATGCAGCCATTGTGGTCATTTCATTTCTACCATCAGCAGACCCTTTCCCAGTGACACTACTGCACAGTGCCCCTTCCCAAGGTGTAGGATTCCTGCTAGAGTCCTGTGCTCTGGAGAGGTATGATCAGCATTGCTCTCTCACAGTTCTATTCCCACCTGAGTGGCAGATGTTCTACATGACTTCAGAAAATTGCCTAGCCTTCCTCTACTTCTGGTTCCTCCATACATTAAAAGGGGTGGCTGGGAAACAAAAATAGCCATTTTTGATGATAAAACACTTAGAATGTTATACATGAGAAGTATCACATGCATGGTAAGTAATTGCAGTAAAGTGCTTACAAATTCATAGTAATTCTTTCAAGTGCTGTGGGAAAAGTTTGTCACTGCTTTTTTGATGTTACTCATTCTTGGATGGTTACTGTTAGGCTCCTCATCAAGAGTTTCCTCATGTGTACAAATTTAAAGGACTGTTTTATAGATCATAAAAATATGTACTCAATTACTTCAGATAACACTTGGAACTGCATGCAAATGGTGCATAAATTGCTCAATGAATCAAGACAAAGTCGCTTTCAAAAATCAGAAACCTGGGAGTAACTGACATCAACAAGCACTACACACTGTTGAGAAGGGAAAGCTTATTACTGCAGAGTAGTTTTTACCTGCACTGTAAATAAAACAGGGGCTTTAAACAAAGCCACTTCAAACATGCATCTGCAGCGATTTTATTACTAAAACTGGTAGTGGCTCAGGGACAATCAATGTACTTTAAGTCAATATTGTTTTGATTTGAATTACAGTATACTTGTACAACATATAGATTTATAAAACAGCTTATTCTCCATTGTAGATGTTCCCAAGAAGCTTACATAAGCCCTGTGTATCATAAACTGTAAATCAAAGGCTTGACACTGCAGAGCTCCAGTAGACTGACTTTGTGAAGTTGGAATTTTGCTCTTGCCCTCTGCTAAGAGGTGTATCATTAGAGGCATTTTAGAGACCATGAAGCTATTTGTAGCATGTCTTGCATTTATTGTGATTCTTTTTAAGAAAAAAAAAAGAGAGAGAGAGAGAGAAAGAAAGCACAAAACCAAAAACAGTATCAATTTACTAGGGGTTATAGATTTTGTAATTTGTTTTATTTTTGATTTTTGACTCATTAAATTTCAGCTCAGATTCAAATTCCGCTGAAAAATCAGTGCAACTTTTTTCAGTTGATTTCATTAAGTTCATAATTGCAGGCTCACTGAATACAACTAGGGCCTTGCTTTAGAGTAGGCATGTTCCGCAAACAAAGCAAAACTGCTTCAGATAAATTTTTAGCAATACCAGGCAAAGTATCTGAGAGTTTAACAATAAGCATAAGCAGAAAATTCACAAAAGTTCTAACTCAGACAACCAACGATCAGTGACACCTCCCATCAAGAATACGCTCCTCCAAAGAGTAGCTGGTCTCTGAAAGAAATGCTGGCCCTTAAATGAGCCCAGGGCAGCCCCACTCTGGGTCCACACCCTCCAGTCATATGGGGAGCACCCGTGCAAACAGTTTGCCTGCGTTCCCCAGGTCAGCCACACCCTTGCTTGCAGTGCTCAATCACAGATTCAGGCCATGACCCAGCATTTCCCATACAGTGCATTAGAGTAAGTACATTATCACTGCATATGGGAGGTGCTGGTGGAGGAGGTGGTGAGCATCTGCATAGTTTGGCCCTTGCCGCCTCCATTCACATTAGCACTCTGCTGAGCCACCTGGAAGATCCGGCAGAGCACCACACACTCCAGCAGAGGGAGAGCTCACTCCCACCTCAGGCATCATATTTCTACCCTAGAGCTGTGAATCACTGCAGATAATGAAGCCCTAATAGTGACTTAGCATACCATTATATTATTCCTATTCTACCTTTATGAAGCACCCTATTCCTGTGGACAATGAAATACCCAGTAGTCTTCACCAGTCCCCTGAGAGAGATTGTGAAAGAAGGCAAACTGAGATTGAAATGGTTGTTCTTAGTCACCAAGTTATTTGATGACTGTGCAAGGGGTACAGTTTTATGTCAATCTCACAGGATAATTTGTTGATACTTCAATCTGCAGAGCAGAGTAAAGGAGAGAAGAACTACGCTGCTTTGAGATAGGGGCTATTGATTTTATTTTCACTACTGCATTATGAAACTGCACTTGGAGCAAAGAAACTCAGCATCTGAATATAAAAGAGGAAATACAATTCAGTCAGTACAGAATAAAGTAAATATTAGTACTGTCATCCAACATCATTATAAACCTTGCCAATCACTCAACACAGAGCAGAGGTCCCTAAATATAGTTTTGACTTCTTGACTGTTTGAGACTGAGGATTACTCTGAAGACAAATGAATCCAAAAATGTGCTTTCCACGGTGTACTTTAAATCATGAATCTCCAGTTTACAAAGAGTATCTGACCAGACCTACTGCTTTTAATAACACAGTTCAAAATAAGCTTTTAATTCCCAAACAAAATGTGAATTTTTTCCCCCCTGTATTCTTCCAGCCTTTACTTCCAGAATATCTCAATATCTTGCACTTGAAAATAACCAAATAGAGGCTGCACCAATTACGCCAGCAAATGATGCTTTATATCACATTTGCCTTTTTGTGCCTGTTTATGCACGGGACAAATTCCTCACAAGCACATCCAAAGACACTGCAGTGTCCACCTTAAAATTTCTCCTTGTGACTAGCTCCTTTCATGAAGCCTATTTAAACCAGCAGTGAGCAGGCAGCTCTGATGCTGTAGCTATACTATTTTGCAACTCTGCCAACACAAACACCATCTTTATACTTAGCTGCTGTCCATTGCTACTTGGATAGTTCATAATTGAGGCCAAGTACTCCTATATCCATATACTTCTATGCAAAAAGTTTGAGTTCAGTGAAAACTGCCACAAATACTGGTAGCAGTAGTACCACCAGCAGCAGCCCTGATAAGAGCAGAAGCAATAAGTATAATAGTTCTATTTGATGCAAACATACTTGAGTGCCTCTTTTACATACAGGCTACTGAAGCATAAACATGGAATAACTTCCAGGGATGTTTAATGGCAGACATAGCTAAAAATCCAAGCATTCACTTAAAAGTGTTTTTTAAACAGTTTTGAAGTATTAGATGGATGTTCTGAGAAATCTAACCCAGATGTAGCTAGATCACTGCACCTCTTGGGAGAAAAAGTGAATGTAAGTGTTGCAATTTTGCTATAAGACAAAAGCCCATTTGATCACACTAGGTAGAAGTACATAGCTCTTTGTGAAACACTAGTGCCTTTGGAAAACAACGTGAAGCCAGAGACCAACTACACGGTACACAATGGGCAACATCCACTATTGTGGATGCTGTGAAGCGCATCATTGCGGACGTATGTTGTGGGGTTATGGAGCATCCACAGTACACGTAGCATCTCAGTAAACACATTATGCGTGCCAACAAAAGGTAGAGAAATGCTGCAGAAGGGAAAAGACTGAAGTGCATTTCCACTTGAACTGTATATATTTCAACTAAGAGTACAAACCAGATAAATGTTTGTCCACAACATCTTAGATCTTTGGTCTCTGAGCATGTACAAAGAACCATGTATGTATAAATTATTTGCTTGTGGGTGCACCAATACTTCCTGACAGAGTTAAGAATTGAACACAGACCTCTAGGCATTCAGATCAGCACATTAACTGGTACACAATGCATTACCTTTGCTATCCCACAGACAACATGATAGAGGGAACTTAAGCAGACTGGTGACTATATTATCAGATAAACAAGGCCAAATTCTGTCCTTTTATTTCATTTGAAATACTTACCAAATTTAGTGACATTTCTATGGATTGATATGCATTCAGCTCCATGTATGGAAACCTGCTAACGCAGAAGCTCATCCACAGAACATTAGACTACATAGGATTTAAGATCTGTCTTTCAGGACCAAGTCTTAAGGAAATGAGATGTCCTTTAAACTTTCTGCTGGAGCAAGTTTTACTCTTAGATTAATCTTTTATANCCCCCCCCTTTTTTTTTTTAAGTTATTTGGTCACTGTTTAGAACAAAAGAATTTAATCTTTACATGAAACAAACATTTTTGATCCTCAAGCCAAGTATTTCCTGCCATACCTATTGTCACTGCCAGACCACTGACCAGAGAATTTACAACCCAGAAGCTGTTCTCAGTTTCAAGCCTCATGTGTCACAACCAGCAAGACGCTGTGGTGTAACTATATGGATACCATGCAGAAATTCATGCTTCCCCATAATTTGAAAGCTTAAATTGCTCCTCTGGTTAAAGAAGACAGCAGTGCTATCTTTATCAAGCTGTTGGATGCTTCATCTGATCGCCTGAGTCCCTGGCAAAATAGCTTGAGGCTAGACAGGTATATTACTCTTTAGAAACAGATGGTGATGCACACAGGAGATTCAAGAAACACATTCTCAACACAGCAATGGATTTCTCTAAAATGAGCTGTCCAATTTATTAAGGTTTACACAAAATTTCTGCTGTTACCTTCTGTAACCCCACCATTACAAGTACAGTATTTGTAAACAGGCATCAACACAAAGCAGTTTTATTTGCTGGGAATTAGCATCAACAGAAAAGGATAATAAATCTTTTTGCATGCAATAGGTATTTTGGCAGAGACACCAAATTCAGAGAATTAACATTTAAGGTTAGCATTAAATAAGGAAAACTTGGTTACCAGTGCTTGAAACACATGGTTTTCTGAAGAAGGTGTAGTATCCTGATATCACTTTCAGTATCAATAGTTTAGAGGAGGAAAAAGAAAAAAGAAATTTATTCTTTGCTTCTATTTTCTGACTCATTTTGCTATTTCATCATCCAGCAATCTACCTGCAGTTTCCTTATCACAGAATTGTAGGGGTTGAAAGGGATCTCTGGAGATCAGCCCAATCCTACCTGCTAAAGCAGGTTGCCTACAGTAGGTTACACAGGAAAGCAGCCAGGACGGTCTTAAATATCTCCAGAGAAGGAGACTCCACAACCTCTCCGGGAAGCCTGTTCCAGTGCTCTGTCATCCTTACCGTAAATAAGTTCTTCCTCATGTTTGCATGGAACTTTCTGTGTTCTAGTTTACGCCCATTGTCCTATCACTGGGCACCACTGAGAAGAGCCTGGCCCCATCCACTTGACTCCCACCCATTAGATATTTATAAACACAAGATTCCCTCTCCATCTCTCCTCTCCAGGTTGAACAGTTCCAGGTCTCTCCTCCCAACTCCCCAGCCTGCCTGGGTCTCACTGAATGGCAGCGCAGCCTTCTGGTGTGTCAGCCACTCCTACCAGCTTTGTATAATCAGCAAAATGGCTGAATAGCAAAGTAGCAAACAAGTAAGTTGGTAAATACTACCAATCCTAGCAATGTTGCCATCATACTTTTAAAAAAGCAGTACTTCATTATTAACACAGGCTAATCCTCAACCTTAGCACTGCAGGTTTTTGGTGTTTCTTATGGCATATAGTAAACTTTGCAGTACACTCAGTATGGTTTTACAGTAACCATTACTCTAGATCTTAGGGAATAGCATCTTAGAATCTGCACTGTTTCTGTCTCTCAAGAGTTCATCTGACTGAGAAGATGAAGGACAGACTGGACACTGTCTTTTGTTAAGAAAAACGTACTGCTGCATTCTGCTGTCTAGAACAGTTTTTACTATTGCTAGCACTAATCCCAGTTAGTAACTAAGTATTTGCTAGCATTTTTCAGGTTTTTTTTTTCCTGTTTTTCATGGACTTGCAGTTTACAGCACCAACACTCTTTACAAAAGATGAAACTAAGAGAGAGTAAGTATGCAATAGCATACTGTGGCTTGTTCCTCTCTGTTGGTCAAACACGGGAGCATATACAGTTGCTACCGAGACTGGAGTGATTACAGCATTTCATTCCCAAGATAGCTGCAGAATGTGACATACCCCAGCAATTTTTCAAGATTTGGAGATCTAATGGGAAGAAAACCACCAATTACTTTAAGACAGTTTCTTTTTTCAACTAAATAAAAATGATTTTGCTTGCTTGTGGCCTTTGTAGAACTGACTGCCTACTCATTTATTCTTAAGGAAACAGAAGACAAACAGCATTAAATATTACAGCTAAGAACATAGTGACTTATCTTCTGTTTTACAAAACATGAATGACACCATTCCTCCAGCTGCTCAGCATGAGAGGGGTCAGTTGGTGACAATCCTTGCCAAACATGTCCAGCAAGCACAGATGAAGAGCAAAGCCTTCATCATAATCCTCTTCCCTCCGAGATTGCAGATTCTCTTTTGGACGAATACAGGGTGGCTCAGTGCTTCGCATAATTTTAAGGGATATGTCTAACCAGGAGGAAATTGAGCCAGGCAGCAGCCACTCTTGGTGGCATTGTTCCATAGAAGACTGGTAGATAATTCACCAGAAAATCCACTGTAAGTAAATGCTGGTTGGAGGTGCAGTACTTCTAGCTCATTGGTTTTGCTCACATTAATGTGTGCTCATTGTGTGCATCCACGGTGAGGGAGTAAGTAATTTTAACTAGGCCACGAATGCTACTGTCTCTCACAATGACTTTTTCTTGCCAGGGAAAGAAGCCAGATAGCAGCACAAGGTGCCCGGAACTCTCTGTTTTGGTCCTGAAATTTGCAAGGTGGTAATAGAGATTTGTTGCAGATCCTTATGACAGAAATGAGCGTGGACATGCTTTGTGGCTCCCAGTCACATACAAGGATTTGTAGCAAGCCTCTTCCTCCCAACCCTGTTAACATGAAAGTGGTCAGATGCATCTTGATGTACAAAAGGGAGAGGGGTAGGAATAACAGTACCATTAAATAATTCATCTAGCTGACACATTCAGAAAGCTGGGAACTAAGGTTAAGGTATACTTATTGTGAAATTTTCATCTCCAAGCTAAACATAGTAAAGGGCAAGGCAATAGGGAGAAATCAGTAACAAAGGACAAGTAACACAGGTGAACTTTAAGGTGTTCAGCAACTAAGGGCCACTTAATTGCATTGTCACCATTCAACCAGAGAATAACTGGATAGGTACCATTTTTTCAGCACAGGAATAATGCACATTTTTCCACCCTTTCTAGTCAGCTAGTAATATTCTAATTAATTTTAGGTTATCTACATTGTTGAATAATAGACTGAACAAATAAGAACACAATTAAATCCACTATGAAATGCACAAGTCAACTGAGACAGCCTTAGAGTATGGTGAAATCCATATAGATCTTCCCCAAGGACTTCAATTTGTCCGTTAGCATTTTCAAAACATTCCTATACAGGACTGGATAGAAATCAAATGCTTAAGTTTCTTTCTCTTAAGAATATCAAAAAAAAAATTTTCTACTGTGGGAAGCTGACAGTTCACTAGAACAAGCAAGATGTACATCACATCCATAACAAAACATTGTGCCTTTATATCCAGATTCTCATTTATTCCTTCCATCTGAAAATACTGAGGCATTATACAGCCATATCTATTTACACTGGGTAATGCCTTGCTCTGCAAAAGTTCCCTATCAAGGTTTATCTTGCATATAAGAAACCAATGCTGGAAGTAAACACCTTGGTCATCAAATCTAGCACTCCACAATGACAACAAATTGTGCAATAGGTGTTTAAGTCAGTAGAGTCTGAAGAACGGCTGCTTTTTATCCTACTCAGGAGAAATTAGTTCTCACCACTCCATAGCAAACTTACAAAAGCAATATACAAGATCATAAGCCTCATGAACAATACCTGAAGTTCCTGAAGGAACAGAGAACTTGTTATTCAAAACTCTACAATGATCCTAGAAGACAACTAGTCCTTATTACAGTCAAAAATAACAGCAACACTAACAGAAATTCCTGCCAGTCAGTTCAGCAGGAAAAAGGCTGATTGAATTCAAATCTTATGATAAATGTAATCCCGAACAAGCAAGTAAAACCAAGATGTTTTCTCATACAACGACCACAGAAGAGATTCAGGCTCCATGTATTGAAAAGAACTGCAATCGTTACAAGCCAGAATCAGCAGTACTGAAATATACAAAACAAAAATCACATTTGTGCAAAGGGATCAACCATTTAAACTAAAGTAAACTGTACTCAATCTTTCAGGTGACATGTTCTTCTATTTTACTTGTACCATAAGCAGCATAGGAAAAAAAGACCCAACCACCTCCTGCTGAAATAAACAGGTGATGGCCATGTAGGCTCCATCCCATGTTTTTTCAAAGAACATATTTAACTCCAGGCTACTACACATTTCTCTCAATTTTAAAAATTAAAATGAACTTTTTACTAAATAACTTGTGAATTACAAATGAATTAAGCCCATAAACGAAAGAACAGGGACTCTCTGCAGCAGAAGTAAGGCAAGAACTGCCTCCCTTTAGTTTCGTTTTGTAATGTCCCTCTAGCAGATATTTTGTAAATGCTTTCTCTTCTGATGCACCCATCCTCCCCCAGCTCTAGCTCCTCAGACCGTCTTCTCCACTCAAGCCAACTCTGGACTTATATGACCCTCTATGTCTCTAAGTGAACTTTTTGGTGTGATCTCATGATTTGAGTGGCCAAGAGGAAAAGGATTTCACTTTGCATTCAGTCAGTTCTTAAAGTAAGTAGGTGGAAGGATATTAGTACTTCTGGGACAGTCTTCAGGCTCAGCTCTCTACTTTTCACATAAAAAACATAGTTTTGATTTTTCAAAAAACAAGTTATTTTAGCATTTTCCCCTTCATTTATACAAAGACTAAAACCAATTCTGTTAACTTTTTTCCCCAGCAATCAATAAGCCTACAAATTAAGTTCACAACAAATCTAGTGGAATGCTAGGTTACCATGTTTCCCAGTGACGTACTTCTTTTTGCAGATCCTCCTCCATTTTCATTCATACCCCCAAGGCAAAGTTTTGTGCAGAAAATAACGGTGATTCTTACACCATTTAGCAAAAAACTTCACTCAGTCTTCACACAGATTCTGTACTCCATGTATAATTCTGTGTGTACAGTCATCTCATACCTAGAATCCTATTGGATTTGTCTCTTGTCTGAAAGGGGTTTGCTACAAACCAGTCAAAGTTTTTCCATGAAATAAACTTACTCCTGGAAATACCGTGATATTCTTCTATTATTTTCTTTTTCAGTTATTTTTGTGCTGGCAACAAACTGAACATAGCTGCACTGAAACAATGATACTGAACTTTGCCTGTGTTTAAGAATACTACCCAACAACACAATTTACATTCTTCCCCATTGTACAAGGCCAAATTCTCAGTGTTTGATAGAATAATTTTTGCCCTTTTTACAGTGAAACTTTGTGTGACGAGTTGAATTCTTTGGCTAGGTTGAAGCAGCCACCAGTCTTAAAACCTTAAGACAGTGTTAAGAATTCTCAGAAAACACTGTTTTATCTCTTTCTTCAGAGCTCAGCAGTATAATTCCCTAAAACAGGTAAAAATGCCTACTCATTTGTGTAATCTTGTTTAAATATATTTTGGTATATTCATTGATCAATAAGGAGGGAGCTGAGGTCCGCTCAGTCACTATACCTCTCCTGCAGGGGAAATTCTCTCTGTTTATTGTGGCCTTCACACAGTTTCATAAACAGGAATTTTCTTTAAGTCACACACTGTCTCTTAGAAAGCTTAGAAATACCTTTGCTGATACAGATACACGTTCAACATTGCCTTTATTTCTTTGGGGAAGATTATCAATTCTCATCACCACAGTGTGGAAAGACAACCTTCAACAAGTTTGCCCATTCCTATCTAGAAACTTCCAGGTGAAGATAACATTTCACATGGCAAGCCATTATATTTCAAGTAGCCCTTTTGTTGTTTCAGGGAGGCAAATGTCTTCCTTTCCTCCTCCAGTCCCATCCATTCACAAGACTTACAAGTTGCTGCATTTAACTTAATTTCAACCATACACTGGAAGGAGAAATTATTTTTTGGTACCATAGATGTTTTGTCTAAGTTATCCAAAGGCAATAAAAGCAATGGCTTATTCAGACAACTGTATAGGTGCCGTAATACTCTCAACTCTCAAATTTTGTTCACAGAGAACTGCTCCTGCTTTCAGGAATTCAGCTGAACCTCAACACAAACTGTAATCCTTACTCCTTCAAGTCACATTTTAAGGGCTGTGGTTATGTCCAAGGACTTATCAGAAGGCTGGCCTTTTACCAGGGTATAATTAGAGAAATTCAGTTCTGATTCTAGCAACCTTTTGCTTATGCACTCAGATCAGAGGTGTGTTTTCTTCCACTTTCTGAGAATACAAGAAGCATAAGAACATAACAGAGGCAGTCAACAAGCAGAGAATTTGCTCAGCAGCTCTGGGCTCTGCTTTGGGGTCTTCTGGGCACAGAGTCCAGGACAATTGGAAAGCTCCTAGGAATCCTCTGAGAAGCTTGAGGGTGCCTCCTACAGCTGAGTGTGCTTGTAGCTGGTACTAGAGAGAGGCCAATTCAAGAGACAAGCCTAAAGCACAGTAGTTTGTGCAGAATATAGACATAGCTGATATATATGAATTTTTCTTTTCATTCTAGTGTTTTGGGAACTCCCCTTTTGAGTTTGTGGCATATTTTGCAAATGAAGAAACAAAATTGTTTTGAACAGGTTCTTTGCAACCCCAGGCAAACTATTACAGGCTTTAACAACAGACATACACAAAGGTTCCACACAAGTTTTGACTCACCCAACTGATGAGAGACCTCCAGCTACGCATCACCCCATTCCACAAGGCAGCATCATTCCAAGCGACACTCTCCCATCAGTGGCTGCCCCTTACATGAGCCCAGGATGGCTCCACCCTGGGTCCACCCCTTCTGGTCATGTGGGTAGTCCAGGTGCAAACAATTTTCCTGTGCTCCCTGGGCCAGCCACACCCCTTCACCAGGTGCTCAATCACTAGTTCAAGCCATGACCTAAGAGATCCCCTACATGGTGGAATTTGATAAATACTCTTGTTTTTTCAGGTGAGTGCAAGTACAACAATGGACAAATTTAACGTCACAGACAAACACAAAATAAGTTCCTCTACAAAAGCAGCTTTCCTGGTCTTGATTCCTTTCAGCTGGCTTTGCATTCTCCTGCTGGTTGATTGACTCTGCTTTCAAATCTTACAGGTTATTCACTGCTGCTTCAACTAGAGTTCCTAATTCTATTGCTTTGGGCTAGGATAAGCTCCCTTCTCCCAGCAGTAATCTCAAAATGCTCCTATTACAACACTACAAGACTATCTGTCCTCCACTTTCAAGCATTCAAACTATCAGCCTAAATGCCATTAGTCTTTTTACCTCCACCACTATGAGACCAATAATTTCTTATCCCTCAGACTGTTCCTCCCCCATGAAAGCCTACTGCAACAATGTTGAATTTGAGTGCATGTGGCTGTTAAAGCTTTTTACAGATCTTCAAAACAACGGCTCCATTTTCTGCAGCTAGAATGACAGTCTTAAAAAGGAACAAACAAGAATGAAACTGATTTTTGTTTGTCCTGATTGATCATTGTATCTACAGCAAAATAACCCTAATCTAATCCTCCAACATATTGTTAGCAAACTTCACGATCTGCATTAAATGTTCCTGTGTTTCAATCTTTTCAGCCTTTTTTGTATGTTTTTCCAGTCATCGCAACTTTTGTAAAAGGACAGTTCAGTGCAAGATGATTAGGTTTCATTCTCCCTTCTGTATGTTGGAACTTGCTTAATTTTAATAGCAGCACAAAAATAGGGTGTGGGAGAGTCTCACTTCCATAAACGGGAAGCAAGGATAGAACTTAATGTCCCTGCATGTCAGACTGTATGTCCCATAATGTTCCACATAATGTTTAGGGTTCTTTTATCTCCCAGGTCTCAAAGGAAAGAAAAGACCAAATAAGCCGTTCCTTCACATTATTTGGACAGTTTTATCTGATATACAGTGAATGAATATACTATATGCTTGTCTTTGTAATGGTTTTGTACTTCACCTTCTACAAAATAATTTCATTTAAAAACCACTACATTTTGAATATTAAGGATGGCACGCTGCACATACATATGCAATGTTTCTTTTTAAAGGCTGGACCTCCTATCCCTACCTCTTCTTTTTCTGCTTCAGGTTGAATACAAAAACCTATAATGTTGAAAGCTCATGGCTTTTTTTGTGCCCATCCATTTGATTACAATAATTGCATTCTACTCCCCAAAATTTCCCCTTCAGTTGCAAAAGGAAATTCTACCTTTTCTTTTTTTGTTGTTCAGATCTTCTGCTCTTTGGAGACCTTCTACCACAACCAGCAGTGTTTTGTTTCTAGAATAACTCACAGTCTTACAAAGCTAGCTACTAAGGTCATTGGGTCCTCTGGGAAGAACTCCGATAATGCTGCATAAACCATTATCAGATTAGAAATTCCCAGTGACATGAATGCTTTTCCTTCCATCCTCCTTAGCTGTGCAATTTGTGCAGCTGACAACATAATGATCTGTGGTATATTGAATAGTATGTCATATATATATTACCATGTGATAACATTGAATAGAAAATTAAGTGTACTTACTTTGTTAGCACTGCATCTCCTGACTCTAACAACCATTATAGACATCAGTGTGATATTTTTATTTTCTTCTAGTAAGGGATACAAAGAGGAGGAAGTAAGACATAACTTACCCTATATTTTTTAGGTATCTGATACCCGCCCCTGAAAGAGACTTCTAGTCAACTGAGATATTTACAGAATCAAATTTCTCCACCACTTTTTATTCCTGTTGCTTCCTATCCACCAACTGATTTTCAGCTCTATTAAAAACACTGCCAAACTAGATATGCTTCAAAAATAGCTCTCCATCCCCTCATAATGATTTATTTCCAAATTACAAGCAATAAACAGAAACAGGAGCAGTGCTTTTAATCTCTATAGACTATATCTGACTTCACAACCCAAGCCTTCAGAAAGGCCATGCAGCAAAGCATCAGGCTGTTCTAAAACCCCACCAGAAAAAACAAGCTGTCTATAGATCTTTTTTTTTTTTTTTTCCCCAGTTCAAGGGGCCCAAAAATATTTGCTAGAGATCTGCATGCACAGAAGTGTTTCAGGGAATAATGTTCTCCATAATGAAGTCCCTGTGCATGGAAGGATACTGTTAAATGCCTTCCAAGCCAGTTATCATGAATGTGTTATTCAGAACACTTGCACAGATCTTTGTTCAGTACACTGCAGTTTCCACAGAGTTTCTCACTTTCATGCTGCTCAGCAATCCATCAATCCCTGGATTACTCATAATACCCATCATATTCCAAACCCTAGTGTGCTGCCAGTAACTACAGTTTTAAAAATAAAAATTGTCAAAATGTTTCCTCTCATCTTCATAAATGAAGACTTTCCCTATAAAATTACACTGGCCTGTGGCCAAAGATGGACAATAATTAGCACTGGAGCACTGACAGGTTTGAATTTCATTCTTCCAAAACACAGCCTGGCTAGAAAGGAAGGGTATGTGACAAGAGATAACAGCGGTTCTCATGACGCACAGAACATGCTTCCAGGTCTCAAACATAAGCTGAAAAATCATACGCTAGTTTCTCTCACTCATATATTTCATGTACATACATTAATATATTTTTAAATCCTACATCTTCTGTATCCTTCCATCTCTCATTGCCACCTCGAAAGCTAGACTTGTCATAATAAGAGAAACATTTTAAAAACAGGTAAGGAAAAGGAGCCTCACTAAAACTTTGTAATGCTCCCTAAATATCTGTACAGATTTAACTTGTGAACTCTCTTCTATACATAGACTACACAAGTGGGTATGAGGAATTACACACTACTTTTTAGGTGACTGGTATGTAACCCACAAAACACAGTGAAACTCATATCCAAATATCTTTGAGATTACACCAGAAGTCTAAGAATATGTAAGGGGCAAATTTACGTCTGTATGAATGGCAGTCTTGCAAAGAAAATACTGTTTTGGTCCTCATTTGTTCAAGCTTGCATTTGGTGGAGAAACAAACAAATCTCAAAGGTTATTATGTAAAACCTAAGTATATAGTTCATTCTAAGAAGCTGGTTGAGATCATGTTTCCTCTAAAAAGAAAAAATCAGAACACAAATGCCAAGGACACTGTTAGTATTTCCAGGGACAGAAGTTTTACTGTATAATTAGAAGAATAACCATACATTGCTATAATAAACTTCTAATACTTCTATGGCAATCCACAAGGAAAATTATTCTCTTGAGAGCCTGGCTTATGGAGAAAAAATAAATACTGCTAAGAATAGGAGACACAAATTGGACATTTCACGTTTTAGGTGTTTTTTGGTTTTGCTAAAAAAAACTCTGAAATTTACAGCAGAAACCTTTAAAAGTAGGAAGCTGCATTTTGTCTAGTTATCAGGACATGGCAAGTCTGGCTGTTTCTGCAAAAGGTGCTATTTTAAAGGACAGTAGGTCTCTGTTGCTACAGGAGCACCACAGAAAACAGAATGGGAATCTCTGCACTGCAGCATGACCGATGAGTAAGAGAACGGTGCACATTGTTCCTATGACTAGAATGGACAGGAACAACATTCTCCTGTGTGCTTCCCTTATTTTTCATTATGGTTGACATTTATGAGAGTTATTGTAACTCCTGGACTACCTACTGCAGTGAGTGGTAGGAGATAGACTTTACTGTTTTGTATTATGTAGACGCAGAAAGAAGAAAATGCGTGAGAAATTGGAATAACATAACAGTACCTTGAAGGCTGAGGTGGTGTTCCAGGTGATGCTGTCAAACAAAATACATTCTCTTTGTACACATTTCAGAAATTCTGTATGTAGTGAAGGAAATTATATATCTGTCTCGCTCTTTTGCCATTTTGCAATTTCTAATGTTGGCATGGAAATAGGACACAACTTGCTTGATGTTCCCAACATGTTTAATGGTACAGCTGGATGTTCCCTGCATGTTTAATGGCACAGCTATTCCCAAGAATCCACACTTGCCTAGGATTCCAAGTAGGTTGCTGCCAGGCACGGATAGTTTAGAGTCACTGCCATTACTGTTACAGATTGCTCAGAATGAGAGTGGTAGAAAAATTGAGCTTCAGGTTGGTAAGTCACATGTTCAAAACTGTCACAGATGCTAAAGGTAAAATAGACATTTTATAATTCTGTCCTCATTTTTAAAGAGAGCCCCAGCTATACAGGTTCCTTAATGTCAGATAAGGGCATGTCAGATTATTTGCACCCATTAACAGAATTTTGGTAATTATTACATCCTTCCTAAATATATATATGAAATTTAATCTGGATCTAATTCATCTTGATGTAACTACGCAATGTGGCAACACTTGGTCAGGATATAGGGAAGCAGAGCTTGTTTTGGAATAGTTAGTGTTTGAGGATCCATTTGTCGGAGACAATCAACAGTAAGTATTACTACTGTAAGAATAAGCTATCAGTCAGAACTCTTGTCCAGTCTGCCAAACCTCAGTTATGCATGCATTTATGCATGCTTGAAACTTACATTTAATTTCAAGTACACAGGACTGAATTGCTAACAGCCTCTGACAAACACAAATTTTCTAAAGAAGGCCAGGAGAAAGTTTTGCCACCAGTCTGCCCTTTGTACTTGGAAGACAGCACTGAGGCAGCTGTGTTTCCAGGGATTGCTCTAATCTGACCATTTGTGCCAGTTTTCTACTTGTCTGATGTCACTAGAGCAACCCAAAGCAGTTGGATGCATTACCAGGGTCTGAGCCTCTGAGTAACGAATCCTTCTCGCTCTATGAGAGCCAATTTCCTTGGACAATTTCCCCTGTTATATTATTCCTTTCTTCATTTTCAGTTTGTTTTAAGAGTGCCAAAGTTATGATCTCAATATATTATAAGCCCTTCAAATAACAGTTTCAGGATTATGAAGAGTAGTTGAATGATTACTCAGTGGAGCCAAGTATATCTTGTCTGGTGCTAAATCAGCATTTCAGGAATATTTTTTTCCTCCAATGCTAAATTATCAAATGATTCAAGCATTTCACATTTGGCAGTATCTCCTTAATTCCTCCCTTCTGTTTAGTCAGCTTTCACATGTATCGCTAGACCACTACTCATACACTATCAACCAGACATGGAAGAATTTCTTAAAATCTAATGTCTTTGTTCCCTTCATGCTGATCCTACAGCTTCTTTCCAGTGTTGCAGTTGTCACCAATATACAGGAACCTGTTCTTTACAGCAACATAAATCAGCAACAGGTTCATTGACTTTAGCTGAAGTTATTTCTCTGTCCTATAAGTGTGTGGAAAAAACCCACTATCATGTTACGGCACTCTATTAAATGGTACATCAGTGTCTCCGCAGAGATCAGGACATACAGACATCAGTAAAAGGATGAACAGGAGAAAAAATATCCAACAGCCTTTGCTGAGGAGGATTTGGCAGTGCACTAGCTGACTGCCAAAACCATGCTGGAAGGACGTTTAGAAATTGTAGGCAAAAGACAGAATCTTGTAAAAGCCTGTTGTCTATCACAGTAGCAAGTAAATTCAATGAAAGAACAATATCTGACAAAGAAAAAATGTACTATGTTGCTCTGAAAGTAGTGCCTCCTACTTATTTCCATGGAAACTACAACAGATACAAAGAGCACAATAATACTCTTTGATAAAGAAAATTCTCAGCTACGAAACACCGTTTTTCAACATACAGTCATCACCATTAGCTGTGCATTTGCACCAGCAACGGACAAGAGCCTGCATGCCACATTCGTAAAAAATCTGCACCAGTGCAGGTGACTCAATGTCACTGTTGCCACTGCTGAAACACACCACCACTGTCTCATTGTGCTCACATCCACTGTTTGGTCTCCATCAATGTTTAGCAAGCACCAGTGAATGTCAATGAGTACGACTGTTTCCGCATGGAGGAATTCAGTTCCACACCTTTTCTTCATCTGTACTTTCATGTCAGACGCCATTTGGTCAGAGTGCCCCTCTGCTGCCAGCTGTCGCATGGCAACAACATGGAATGAAGTATTGGTGGGAAGGTTCACCCTCTACTGCCATACCACCAACATCTGCCTCTGATGTTGTGGACCAACAGAATAAAACAGGAGGCAGCCTTTGTAGCATCAGCCAATATTTGCTGGAATAAAAAGCATGGAACTACCACAAAAAAGAAAAAAGGTGAAAAAATTTACATCAATATATGCTTACTCCTCATGGGTATCAATGACCGAATTGTGTTCTTGTCACTGAGCAGGCTTGCATACTTATATGAGTAGCTGAATGATTGCATGTTCTGATGTAGCGTTAAAAAAATTACTTTCAACTGTGTTTAAGCTGAAGAAAATTGAATAGGAATCACTATGTACTTGAAGCATGCTGAAGAAACAACTTTCCATTTTAAAAAACCTTCCCACTTGTCCCCATCCCCAGAGCTTTTGTCCATTCTTACACACCAGTGCCATTCCTTGGTGAGACTCATTCTGTTAAGTCTTGGTCCATATGTTTTCTGTAATTCCTATATGTAATGCTTATTATAGGGAGACTGCCAGGTTCTTCAGTTGAGCACCCCTGTCACTGCTAGGTGAGAAGGGAGATAAATGGGAGGGAAGAGGACATCCCTGTGCCTCCACAATTTCCATGGTTGCTAACACAAACCCCTGAATACCCCAGATCTAAGGAGATTGCGCTTCCATAGTTGCATCAGAAGGGTGAATGCACTGAAAACAAATTCAAATAATGGTTGACAAATAATACACTAGATTGCCTGTCTCAATGATGTAGTGATAGGTTTCAAAGGAGATCTGTATGTGACTAGATTCTCATGTCTTCCAGGTTCCTGCCAAAAAAATCCGAAAGTTTGGAAACTCTAGCCTGTATTTTCATGTCAGAATCTGCAAGGCAGCTTCATTTTACAGACCCATTCAAATGAGGCTTTCAGGCTTGTAGGACAGCTGTCTGTTGGCCTGCCTGCCTGTTGCAGTCTGGTGGAAGCAGCTACCAAATCAGGGAGCTCATGAGTCAGCTGGGCCAGGAAGCTGGGCACCCAGAAATGTCTCTGCCCTGGATTAAGACATATGGTGGTCATAATCTGTGCATCTCTCTGCATTCCATTTAGTGGTGAACAGCTCTGAACCCAACAAAAGTCAGACTGATTTCACGTGATAGCTGCTGGAGTCCCAGACAGTATGTGCTGTCCATCTGCTGTCCTTTATATCAATCATTCTTTTTTTTTTTTTTTCATCCCTAGGATGTCTACCCCCACGCTGAACCTTTTTCCAAAAAAATACTTTGTCTTCAGAATCTGCCACCTATTATATCACACCACTTTTTGTTGGTGTTTAGTTTATTTCTGTTTTATTAACACTTCAGCAAAAGCAAAATACTGTATCATTTTACTAGATACTTTTCCTCCTACAGTTGTGTTCTGGTAATTTATAGATTAGCAAAAAAACAACTCCCAAGACATTTTATAGAGCAGATCTTCAGCTGATGCAATGTGGCTTAGCCCTGCAGTCTTCACTGAAGCAATATCAATTTACATCAAGTGAGGATCTGGCCATGCTGTAGCTCTTCCATCTTTGAAATAATGCAGCAAGAACCAGTATGTTCACAGCCAAATCTGCAGCATTAAAAGGTGGGAAAGGATAAACCACCTGACCACCTGATCTATGGGGAGGCTGCAACTGTGTTAAAGAAAGGCTGAAAGGATCCCTATTTAGCGCTTTCCATGCTGTATTCAGCAAGCAAGGCTGCTGCAAGACTCAAAAATAATGCAGTTGCATCTGCCTTAGTTCTATCATGAGCTCAGCGTGGCTGATGTCAACAGCAGACTTTAAAGGCTCTGATAGTTCATGATGGACGTGAGATGATTATGCCTTTTGTGCTGAACAATTGAATGGATCTCATTCCAAGATTTAATACCTGCATTTCCCTTACCTATCCCAATGCTCAGAGCTCACAAGCCTTTCTGACCCGGGATATGAGGGAGTTGTACACTTTTCATGTCAGCTGAAATAATAAAGACCAAGATTTTGACTTTTATTACCCTCCCTTACTTCCTTGACTTTTCAAATTAGCTAGCAATCTGAAAGCCTGATATGCTGTGCTGGTGAGCTGCTCAGTAAGCACAGAAGTGGTGATTTTCCTTTGAGTATTACAATTAATAGGCCTACCAGTTCATTGATTCATTAATTCAAATAGAACACGGTCTTTCATTTTTTTTTCTTTTTGGTTGCACATGGTTCATTTCAGACATATTCCCCTCTGTTTTCAGCAATGTAAGCAAATTAACACCAGAGAGATTCACAATCTATGAAAATGCATCCTCTGAGCATCTGTTAAGTAGATCTTTGTTTTGCCATGTAAATGGGGATCAGACCTCGGTCAGGTCAAGCACTGTGAAGGACATGCTAAACATATCAATTTTCAGCAATCACTAATCTCTGTTGACTACATTTTTAAGACACAATGTAATAGCTTATTCATTGACCCAACATGCAGAATTATTGATAGAGTTAACATCTGTAATGGCAAAAGGAGGACGTCTCCAGATTTTTCTGATGTTTAAATTTCTTTCTCTCATCTCAAAATCTATAGAGGTTTCACTATTGTCAATTTTTGATGGAACAGAACAATGTTAGTAACATTTGGAAAATACAGCGGGAATATTCTAAGCACATCCATTAGAAGACATAAGCCTGGAAACCTTTCAAAAAAACAGAAGTTCCTGCTTATCTACATTAGCCTTTGCTTTCTTGCCTCAGCAGGGATGAAGGGGATCAGAATAGATTAGCATGGCTAGATAGACAGACTGACCCACCAACGAACCAATCTCTGGTCCCCTTCTGTTAAACAGTTGGCAATCTGCTGTTGTCAGGAGTCTACTTCGTGTACAGCAGTGAACTGATGCACACAATGTGTTACAAAGACAATGCGCATAACATCAGTGGAGAATGCAGAAATCTTGGCTTCGCTGGCACTGTCACTCTCACAGCAAATCCAGACAATGGCTTTTTTTAAGTGTTACTTTTACTATGAAGGCAAATGACACATAAATATGAACTAATTAAATTTGTTATTGTATATTAGGACAGACTGATTGTTTTATGGCACAGACAATTGTGCCCCGGGATTCTGGCCAAGACAAATACATTTAATACTTTAATGTTAAGGTGATTTTCCAGTAAGAGGCAAAAATAAGGGGCTGTGACAATGTGCAATGCCAGGAAAAGGACAGGTGACAGAGCTGAGTTCTCAAGGACCAGTTTTTAACCTGATTTCATTTAACACTTCATTAATGGTCTCAGTCTAAGAAACAAGACTGCCTGAATTAAATCTCTTGATGACAAGTGGAAAAGAAAGAAATTATCTAAAAGGCATCTTAATGGTAAGGTAGAATATGAATATCAAGCAGGGGGAGTTGCATGACCTTAAGAAATCGATTAATGAAAGCAGAACAATAAGAGACAAAACTCTACAGGAAAACACCTAGAATGAGAGAATTATGGCTGTGGTAGGCAGCTACAAGCCAAATAAGAAAGGAAAAGAACATCATCTCTCTGTATGAACCAAGACCCTCTTTAGAGAGAACTTCTGAAGCTCTGCACTGTGCACAGCCTGGATGGCCGGCATTGTGCGAGACCACTTCAGTGAACAAACAGAACTGAAATCATGAACTGAAATGAGCTTGTTTTCTAAATCTATGCTGGAGAAGGTATAGACCTATGATATATAAATACATCAGGAAGAAACAAAAATAACTTACTTAAGGCTAATGCCAGAACAAGGATTTAAACATTATCAGAACTTCATAGAACAGTAGGAACATTATGATACAGCAATTTAATTCGGTACTGCAGCCTTTTAAATTTTCATATATATTTAGGATTAGCTACTGTTGTCTGCTTGAAAAATTAAGACTTTCAAACTTTTCCATTCTGCAAATTGAGCTGTAAATTTAAAAATATATTTTTATTAAGATACGTATTCCACCCACAAGTAAAAGTTTGAAAACTATGTAACAAATAAGTGTGAATTTAAAACACAAAGTCCCTTATTCCTCTGCATGTCAAAGATGACTTATATTTTAATCAGTATTCCAGATTTCCCCTTATTAATATACCTTTTTGGTGTTTTTCAAAATAAGGCATTTAGATAATAGTAGATTGCTCACAATTCATAAGATTTTGAAATAAATAGTGGGTGAATGAATTTTCACTATGGTGAAACTGGAACATGAAAGTGAGCTTCCTTTAATTGAAATCAATGAACACCTCTGGGGAAAACATATTTATTGACATCTTTACTCAGACATCCCTCGTGCCACAAACTTTGGGTTAGAACCTAAGACTGCAGCTGGATTCACTTTTTATATGAAAGCCCTGCATCAATTGCAACTGTTTGTTAAGAATGGTCTCATTACTGAGAGGATGCTCGTTGTAATTAGTTATTTCATTTTACTTTTCGAAATAAATTTTATAAATGTTATTTGGGCAATAATACTTAATGATACATTGCAATTCCATTTTATTTGAATTATAAAACCACAAGGGCCAGTTTTTCACTGCAGAAATGAAGTAAGTTCCTTCCGAATCACTCAAATCAGCGTTTCGCAAGACATTATCCTCAATTACCAAAATTGGTTTTTGACAGGGTATTTTTTCTAAGGAGACGTACAGCTTTGAAAACTTCATCAGACACTGAAGAGTCCAGCAAAATGAATAGCATCTTTACAAAAAAAAAAAATTACATGACAATAATATATAGATCTGCTAGTAATTTCCGCAACTAGAAAAAGAAGCTGTCTGAAGGTGCTGTGACTAATAAGTCACTAAATCAGCACTTCTTTTATAGCAGCTTTGGAGAGAGACCCAAATAAATCAGATTTGTCATAAGTCTAAATACCATTTGAAATGTCAGCTGGGATTTCAAACTCAGTGTACCAGAGCAATGTGTCTGTAAGCCTTGACTGCACTTCACAAGAAGCTTGTTGTTTTCAGAGATCAAGAAGCCATTTTCTGTGGAAGAAATTCTTCAGTTTTTTCCGTCATCTTTCTTCTTTCTATGTTTACATCAGATAAAGATGCTCAGCCTGTTCAATCTGAATGTACTTTCTACTCATCAAACACACTGTTGACTATGTAAAAGTTGTACTGTCAGAAGCTGTTTTAAACAAAGCTGTCTTTTTTTCCCATTGTTTTCAAAAAGCATGGTTAACAGCACAGGGCAGTCAAACTGTCTATACTAACAGGCAGCTCATTTACCTTCAGTGTTTTAAAATGCCCCTCTGCCTTAGAAAAGCTCTCTATTCTTCAAAAGCTCTCTGCTGAAATGTAAATGGTTATTCATTTAAAGGAAAGAAATACGGAATAAGGAATCCCACACCATGGGATGTTTTTCAATCATGAAAAATGCAGTCATTAATCTGAACTGGAATGAGGACTGATAGAAGAACCATCAGAAGAAACTAAGAATATAAAAACACCTTGGGCTGGATTGGTCCAGAACGCCACAGCTGCATGTTAGCTGACCTACCTGTACTGATTCTTCTTTAATCAGTTGCACACAGGACAACTTGTCTGAACTCCCCAGATATGAGGATTTGTGGGATCCCAAAGTTTCAGACCAAATTCAGGGACTCCTAAATTAAGGCGAAGGCAACATTGGTTGTACATCATTTCCTGTCCACTATATGAAGATGGCATGGGAGGAAGGGTGAAGAAAGATTTGACTTGGTTTTGTGGCATGAAGGTCCTCCCCAGCGTTAGTCTCTCTTTATGCCAGATTTAGACTTCATTTCAGTTCCTCAGCACAAAGACACCACAGTTCAGTGGAGAATCTAAATGTGAAGCAATATCATAGGCTGCACCTTATCTCTGTTCTGATGATTAAGTCAGTTTAGGACATTACATTGATCTAAACTAAGTTCTTACTAGCATAAAAAAATTCCAAACTGGCATTGAGCTATCAAAGCCATGTCTTTATTACAATCACAACAGCACTTTTTTTTTTT
>WBMW01005992.1:1082921-1105133 GCA_013396635.1 Penelope pileata | reverse complement strand
TTTTTTTTTTTTGCCTTTGGAAAACTGTTTATAAAGCCCTAGAAACAATCCAGTCTATATAAGAGAGAAGCCAATTACATACAGTAATGAATTTCACTTTCACAAAACTCCCAAACCATTCCCAAAGAAGCAAAGGCCAGCATCACCAAAATTAAAAATTGTCAGTGTCCTGCTCACCCTCTGAGGCCAGAAGTACTATTTCCATGAAAAATGTTACTGCTGCACAGGAATAAGTGTTGCAGCCTAATAACTACCCACTCAAGTAATCATTTTTGAATAACGTTTTCAGATACATTTTCATAATAACATAAACCTAGGAATTCATTTTTAAAAGACATCTTCACTGTTTATACTGAAATAAAGTGAGGAAAGAATTCTCACCTCCTTTTCTCAGTCTTATAACTCTTTTAACAAAGGTAATATTGGGAAGGTTTATTCGCTGATATTCTTAGGAGAAAGGTATTATTCATTAACCAGTGTGATTTATATTGTGACAGAAGAAGTGATTTCTTGTTCAGGGAATCCTTGTTCTGAATTAAAATTCCATTGTGTACTGCACAAACATTAAGCAAGGAGGATGTGCAATGTATGTGGTGGCACATACAGAGAAGGGGGGCAGCAGGGCAGGCATGCACTGTCAAAATGCTCTGCACTGCAGAACCAGACCCCACATAATTACAGGAAGCATCATGGGTAATTCATTATTTAAACCTATCTACTACAGGCATTTAACAGAAAGGGGTAAGAATTCCTGCATGAAGTAAGCATTCTGTAATAGTAGCAATTGAAAAGAATCTTTTGTAGAGCGTAGTCTTTCTCAGAGTATTTTGTTCCATATTTCTCTTGTCAATGAGTAAATATTTTATCTTTTTATTAGTTTTGATAGTTGCAGTAATGTATCCATTGCATTTGAAATGTTTATGATGACTCTATCTACACCCATGCACCAAAAAGCATTATATCTAACAGAGTACAACAGATCGCCCATGTACAGGTACATGCCAAGACTAAGATACACACATTTCCTTACTAACATCTAATCGTGAAAGAGAGGCCAAACCAACAGTTACAATTCTGAAAATGCAGAACTTCTTCAGAAACTATGCCTAAGTTTCAGGAGGAGAACTCCCAAGCACCGCTTCACATGATAACTGCAGCTATCACATGCGGAGGCAGCTGGTCTTACAACTACCATGCTCATATGGCTGTGTAATGTTTTTTTCAAAGCCACTAGGAGTCTAGGTTTGATTTTGAAAAGGTCAAATAAGTAACTTTGACCTTATTTCCCCTTAGCAGGGTTAGCCCATCAGCTGGAGAGGCTGAACTTTTAGTGGAAATAGAAGAGCTGGAGAAATGAAGGCAGCCAGGATTAGCTTCCATTGTAAACTAAGTTCATCTTATCATTCATCTCAAGCTAGCATAACACTACTGATTGTTAGGGAGATACTTCTGACTTGTGTCTGGTTAAATACCTGAGTTAAGTCAGTGGAAATTTAGGAACATCTTTCATGGACTTGCTATCAGGCTGCAAGAATAAAAGCTTTTGCTTATAAATAACATCTTACATTGATTTTCTTTTTTTTTAATAGTGAGTCAATAGGACAAGAAAAACATATTTTTCATGATGAAATGAAAGGAATGAATGCCTTTGTGTTAACCATCTAATAGTTTGATATTTTCTTAGAGTATTTCTGTAGAGAATATAAATCACCAGGCTTTGTGAGCAATATTTCAAAGGCTGTTTTTCAACCTGGAATATCAGGTTACTCTTTGTTTCCATTAAGATGCATTCTCCTCAATCTATACAAATTGTATTTCCCCTTCTCTGTAATTTCAAAAAGGATTTCTTAAAAAAAGAAGGCAGAAATATTTTACCCTTCTAAACTTAACAATTTCTGAAAATGTCCTAAAAGCCTGAGTAGGAATTCAACTTTGTAGATGTATTATGTTTTCTAAAAACAATGATCCTGCACCCATGAAAGGCAGCACTGCATAGCAACAGAATAAAATGCTCTCCACTCTTATTAAAAAAAGACTTTTTTTTTAAAGATAACTAAATCATATAAAAAATTACTCAGTGCTCTTTGACAAAAAGTAAATTTTCCTGTAAGAATTTTTAAAGCTTTATAAGTGAATTTAGTAAACAACCACCACAAAGGACCTTTTGGGTCCTCAAGTCCCACTCCCTGCAGCTGCTGGGGAAGCAAGTCAGGTATTATTCACATAAACTTTTTCAGTGCCATTTTAATCCTGTTTTTGCACTCATCTTCTTTTGGAAAGTTGACAGAACATCGCTGCTCTCACCCTTCCCCTAAACCAAGTGAGTAGCCAGTTCATGTCTACCCAAAATTGTGTGAATTGAGATTCTGATTCGTAGAATCATAGAACCACTAAGGTCAGAAAAGACCTCTAAGATCATCTCGTCTAACTGCCAACCCATCACCACCATGCCCACTAAACCATGTCCCTCAGTGCCACACCTCCACATTTCTTGAACACCTCCAGGGACGGCAACTCCACCACTACCCTGGACAGCCTGTTTAAAAGCATTACCACTCTTTCTGAGAAGAAATTTTTCCTAGTATCCAACCTGAAAAGCCAGAATAGCCTTTATTTACTTTTCAGTCTCTCTTCTAAATGTCCTAAAATATTCACATACTTTCAGCTCTTTCATTCTGAGCAAACACAGTGCTTTTAGCCAGATTCAGTACATACACCATTCATTCATTTGAAAGCCTACTGCTTTCTTCTCATGAGTATCAGTTTATTTCTGTCAGTTCCTATTCTCACTGTCACAGCATTTTTTGCCTTATTCTGATTTTCATGATTTTCTTGTCCTGTACATTAAAAACATTTATCTCAACCATCTCTTCCCATTTCTGTATTTCTCACAGTAAGTAACAGGGCCATATTTCCCTGTCTGTGTACCTCTTTCTACAATTGTAACAGATTTATTTGTTTCTAATCTCTAAGATATTTCTTCAAGTCTCAGGCATTTGAGCTGAAACTGCTATGTTAGATGACTGTCCAAGTATTTTCAACTCTTCATTGATAAATTTATATAAAAATACATATTTATATATTACTACTGGTATTAATAGAGGAAATAGCTGTTAAATGTATAAACACAAGTGTAGACATGAAGAAAAAAAGCAATAGCCAGATAGATACAAACAAAGAACAGATGCAAAAGGAGAAGAAATGGGGCTGCTGTTGAGCAGTGAAGAAGCTGGAGGCTGTGCTGCACAGTAGATCTCTATACAATGTCAGATAAAAATCAAGAAAACTGAGTTATGAGCCTATAGCTCCACCTCACCAAGGTTCTGGTGGCATATAAAACACTGTGGCAGTTTATGTCACCTGACTCTGCAGTGAAATTAGAGATCCATAATTCACAGTTACCTATTGTTTCCGATGATCAGAAATTCATAAATAAAATTGTTGGCCAGTGTTGATTTTTAGTTAAATTGTATTTTGGGAAAAAAGAAAAAAAAAGTCTTCAATTGATTCATTAATATAGGCAATAACATAGCCTTCATAGGATTTATCTTATTCAATGTAATATAAGATGCAGTTCATAGGAAAACTATTTATAAAATAGATATACATGAAAAGGGTCAGGAGGGGTATTTTGTATTGTTTCAATGTCCTTAATCATTTCCGGAGTATAGTTTTGAACAGTAGATTCCCTTGTAGCCAAAGCAGAGTCCTAATCTGTCCATTTGTCGTACAGTAAGCAAGAAAAAATTAAATATTCGCTTGCTTTGAAACAAGACATTGAAGACTCCAAAATAGCATGAGGAGCAGTACTGAATAACCACTTTAGAATAATATAACACTACAAATAGCAAAAACAGAGGCAATGCATGAACATTTTGTACAACAGCTAAGCTGTGTATCAAAGCTAAGCTTTTTTTTTCACAGCTATGCTTTAATATATTGATATATAGAACTATGTAAATAATATATAACTGCAAAGGGCTAAAGGGAAACCTGTACAAAAAAGGGTACAGTAAAACGTGGAAGCAGCGAAGTCTGCAAGGTAAGATTAAGATATAGTGCAAGCAGGAAGCAGGAAAAATGTATGGTGGAGACAGAACATGACCTGCCTCTTTTGTCTTTCGGGGAGTGGGTGAGGAGCACAAAATACCAATCATGATCAAGGGATAACAGCAACAAATAAGGTCAGCCATTTCAACTTCCCTAACTACAGAGGGCTGCAGCCTGGCCTCGCAGCCCCAGTGACTGAGACCTGTGAGGGCCACTGCCTCCAGCACTAATGACAGCACCTGCTCTGTGGGGCTGTACCCACAGCTAATGTGGGATATGATCATTAAGGACCATCTGTTTGAATACTTAGCGATAGTGATTGACAATGAGTCAGAGCTAACCATCAGCATAAAGTGTGTTGCTAATGAATGTCAGCCCCACAAAGCGGTGCTCTGAAGTTTGAAACTGGCCTGGATTATCTGTCTTCTGCACGTTCCCCCTGCAGCCATCTCCAGCTCCCTGGTACTGAGATAGATGCACACATAGTCAGTCAAAGTGCCCTTCTGACAGTGTTAGATTAATTTTTGTGTCCAAACTTAAACAATAGAAGTCTCCCACCACTCATCCTCAGGTTTCATTTTTATGGCTTTAAATTATTTTACAGCTAGAGAGGCACAGGCACATGCACACATCAACCAGCTACATTCCTCCTCTGTTACATTTCTCTCGCTCACCTTTGAGATGTCACTCAAAAAGACTCACTGAGTATTTTCATTCATCTGCTTTGCGTTATCTTTAGGTAAATATATAATGGACCTCTTTTCTGCTTTTCAGTAACACGTTCGTAGATAAGCATTGAAGTCAACTGGTGCAAGAGGAGAATGTATTTGCAGTTAACTACAATAACACTGTCACTATGTAACCATAATGACAACAACAATTAATTTTATTTTTGGAAGCTCATGCTTGATGCTAACATCCCAGTGAAAAATGGCAGGAACAGATTCTCCAGTATGAATGAAGTATCCTGGTTCCAGAGATACCTAAATGTATACCTCAAATTCTTAAGGAATTACCAAAGTACATCTACTAAAAATTTTAATCCACAAAGTAAAATCCTTCCTTTTACCCATTAGATCATAAGAAAACCACATTACAAGTAGAGAAGATATCTTTCCAGAGCACTGTAACAACAGTTTCAAGATTTTATAGATGAAGCTGTTGAGTAAAAAAATAAAAATAAAAACCAAACCCAGATATGTATTGAAAGGACATTACCTGAAGCTATAAACTATATTATGACAATTGTGTAAAAGAATTGATGCAAAATCACCGCATTCAGAAACATTCCAGACTGGTCTCTTTTCCAGCAAAGTCCCACTGAGGTTCAGCAGCTTACCTTGCTCATTAATATTACTACTCTCAACATTTTTGAAATTTGTCCGGTTACATGGTTGAAGCAAATAATGTTTCAGGGAGGCTGTTTTTTTGTTGTTGTTGTTGTCATTGTTTGTTTCTTTTTTAAACCAGTTTCCTCACCTACTGATCTTTAATTGAGGTGACAGAGAGTTCATTTCAAAGGGCATCAGTGGATTGGTAATTACATGTGATCCTAAGCAATCACAGAAACAAACCGTCCAAGGTACTCTAGCGTTTCTCTACTGACAAAGATGGCAGAGGATTTCTTTGCTGGTTTTCTGTTTGTAATCGCGAGCAGAAAACCACCCTTTGTCAAAGGGCAGTGTTTATCTTCTATCTGAGTGTTTACTCTTGAGGGAGAGCCAGCCCTTTGTAGGAAGTTATGTCTTATCTCTGAAGACAAAACTGTAGTCTTCAAAGATGTGCAGTAGGGCAAAAGAAACAGTTTACACAACTTTTTTTTTTTTATTTTATTTTTAAGGGTGAGTCTCAGACAGCCTTGATGATGGGAAGAAGATGAAGTGACAAGAATGCGTTAAAGACAGCGGCCTTGCTCCAATAGCCTCCTTGCCTTCTAAGTTGCTCTTTGAATTGCAACATTTTTTTTTTTCTGCTCAAATACAAACATTTACGTGACATAGGTGAAGCTCAGATTGGTTTACTGTATGTTTTTCCAGTAGCTTTACTGGAAAACATTAATTCTCGTGTGAGAAAAGGGAGACCCATGATTTAGGGAGATTATCAGATTTAAAGAGCTTATTCAATATACAAAATGAGTACTCACCAATGTGAATTTTCTCTCATGTGAAAATAACAAGTAAAATAAGGAACCTGATTTTTTTTATTATTATTTCTATGATTATTTAAAGTATCTCTGACGATTACTTGGGGCAAATCCTAACTTAATCCTGATGTAGGCAAAACTCCCATTGATTTTGCTGGATTTGTTTGAACAAGCCCATTATGCCATTATGACACTAATTTTGGGGCAGGAACATGAGATAATAAACAAAATAATGGCAATATCTGCTTGACCTAAGAGCAAAACCTGTAGCAATAAACAAGCTTCAACAGTAAGAAAGTATGTAATACAATATAAAATAAAACGTTCATGGACCTTGCTGGAAAAAAAACAGGTATTAAACACTTGATAATATATATTGAACATGGAGTGTATGCTATCAAATACTTGGTCGCTAACTTTTTTTTTTTAATTCTATGTATGAGTTTTTCACCACCCCATTGATTTAAAATCCTGGTAAATTTCTTCTGCATGCCTATTCCTTCTCTATGTGTAAGTAGTTACTATGTAAACTAATTAGCAGTTTACATATCTCTTCTGTCATCTAATTCATAAGCTAAAATACATTTTCTTTCTCCTATTGCATATATTCCCCTTGTGCTTTTGGTTCAGTCAAATAGAATATTTACAAATGCCTTCACAGGACTTAAATGTATATCTATTGCTTTGATGATTATCAGGTAGCTTATGATTCTTGACCATATTATCTAATATTTTTTAAATTTTATTACTCCAGCTAGCTAGTTTCAGGAGGGTCCTAGTTCATCTAAATGCTTAAGTACGCATTTAACTTTTAGTGCATAGGAGAATACACTTGAAATCAGCTAGTCCTTCTAA
The DNA here is from genome assembly GCA_013396635.1 of Penelope pileata. Lineage (NCBI taxonomy): Eukaryota > Metazoa > Chordata > Aves > Galliformes > Cracidae > Penelope > Penelope pileata. The sequence goes on along the minus strand of WBMW01005992.1, from coordinate 1,098,085 downwards.
ATGAAGCGTGAGCTTAAGGACCTCATTGAATCAGAGTGTACATATCTTAAGAGATGCTGAGATAACTACAGTTTCACAAGCAGAAGCTTTGTGGTTTGCCTTTTTTATTATTATTTGTATTTTTTTTTTAAGTCTTTCAGTTGATTGAGATAAATTTGGTGAAATTAGCAAAAAATGAGACACCAATGATGTTACTTCCGTATATTTTTCACATTCATTATGCTCAATTTGAATAAATTGTACAGTTAATATTGCATTTCCTTCCGTGACCTGGTTTCCACAGTAGTCAGGCTTCTTTTCACCTTGTACCAGCTATCTGCATACTGGTGACAGAAAGGGCAAAAAAAAGAGGAGATCAAGGCACTGAACTGTTAGGAAACTGAACTGGTTTCGCTTGAAACCAGGAAGGTTGTCGTCGAAGTTTAAAAGTGAGTAATAAGGAAAGACTGATATATGCATATAAGTGTATGATTTGAGATGGCAGTTCTAAGGAAGAAGATGCAAAATTGTTCATCCCAAAACTAAGATGGGTGAGAAATTGGTAATAAACAGGAAGTAAAAAACAAACGGAGTGACGCTTAAGAAGAACCAGGCAAAGAATCAACACAGAGGTAAATAACACCTGCACGAACGCCAGAAAGCTAAAAATAAAAGGCATTTTAAAAAAATGCTATAAATTGCTTGGGATTACTTCAGTAATCCTCATGTACTTATGGAAAATGTTACACATACATACATTGTAGGGGATACTGAGCAGAGGTAAAAATGTTATAGGTCAATGACTGTACAACAAAGCATCCATCCCTCCTTCTACTACATTATGAGCAAACCTCCATTCAAGAACTTCCATCAGAGAATATATGAAGCTAACTTTTTTGGTGCATGAAAACTGGAAGATGTCAAATTCATCTCGAGTCATAGAGCAGAAAGAAAATTGATCTGTTTGGACAGAACAACTAAGCGATGACCCTCACTGAGATAATATAAGAAAACTCCACATACATCCTTGTGTATGCTTCATTAGACAACCAAAAAATCTTTTAGTTCTAAGGAGTAGGAGCAGCTTTTGAAAACTGCTATTTATTCTATAATTTGCTGTTAATAATGTTTATTGGTTTTTATATTAGCAACCACTTCTTCCATAATAGATGTTGTTATTTGACAAGTCACAATATTTGTTGTCCCTACAATGAACAAAGAAAATATCAGCAGATGCTTTCCCTAATGCAAATACAAAGAAACACAAAATAAATTAGTAAATAATAAACATTTTAAACAGTGATAAGGTAATTTTTGTCAAAGGTATTTCAGCTAACAGTGAACTGTGGTTATAACTATGCCCATTGCATTAAAAACTGAGTGTTCCAACCATACCTTTTCAGTAAGTAAAATTTACTTCAACTGTGATTTATGGTATATCCTTACAGTTCAGCATCTCTCTACTAACCCTCTTCCATCTAACTGTCTTCAGGGGGGTTGATTAATTCCATGTCCAAATGAGTAAAAAATATTATTTATTGTCATTATTATCACCCTAGTAAGATTAAATTGGTAATCACTTTGATTTTAACTAAAAGCCATAAATATCTCCTTGCCTTCTTTTTTACATTTTGTTGTCTATACCACCAGACTGAAGTTGCAACAGCAGACTGGGCTTACACACTTGGCTGCTTCCCTTCTCCCCAGGCTCAGCAGCAGCTGATTTACTCAGTTGTTTAAATAGACTGGCAGGCTGAGCTACCTCTGGTGTTCAACAGTCAGCCTCACCTGTTCAACCTTTTGCTGCCAAATTCAAAGGTTTTTTTTCTCATCTTCTTTTTAAGTAACACAATGGTGGAATACTGAAGCTTGTACATAGCACCACATTAACCAACAACATACATGCTGGAGGACAGGATTCACGTTGATGACAAACTAGCAAAATAAGTTTTGATAACCCAGACTTCAGTTCAAACAGGATCATTTAAAGATATCGTTGGGCAGAAACTGAGGGGGACAAGCAATGAGGCAGCAATATAGGGAGATACAAGCTGAACCTAAAGCAGCAATGTCAGTCTATGGCATGAGACAAGCACCATAGCTGGCTGCGTGAATGTAAACAGCTGTAAGAAACTTCAGATAAGTTATCGCACCAACCAGCACTGACAATACCTAAACACTTGCCTTGCCTTGGCATGAGTACAAGAAAAATGTACATGAACTGGTAAAGGTCTAGAGAAAAGCAAACAAAGTATTCAAAGACCTGGAGAATGTGAAACCTGCAAGGAAGAGCTCAAAGTACCAGCTTTTAGTCCAGAGAAGCCTGAAAGGAAGCCTGTGAAGGAGTAGTGCAAAAGTAAAATAAAAAGGAATAGATTGCTCTTGATATCTGTGAAGGGCAGAACAGTGTGTGAAAATAACCTAAGTTGTAGAAAGAAGATAAGTACATTTTCAGGATAGATTTCTATATAGACAAGGACAGTGAACCAATAGAATAGCTGATCTCAGAAAGATTCAAAGCCTCCGTTGTAAGGTATTTTAAATAAAATGTTGGGCAAGCATCTGCCAGGCGTGGCCTTGACCTTATTCTGAGTCAGAGAGCAAACTAGATGACTTCTCAAGATTCCTCCATTTCTCTTTTGTGTAAGTAAATGGTTTAACTGGCAAGTATCTACATAAAATTTTGTTTTATGGCTACAGATCTGCTGGTCCAAAAAAAGAGCAGACAATCTAGCCCAGTGATCTAGCAAACCTTTGACCTTGTGATGAAGAGGGAGCTTTGACACAATCTAGAAGAATTCCTGGGCTATTTCTAATTGTGCTCACAACACTCTTCAAAAAACGTTCTGTCAACAACAAATTGCAAAAGTTCAGCAAATTAAGTTTTAACCTCAGTGATTCTTCTTTATCAATGTTAATCAACTTTAAACGGCATTTACCATTCCTCAAGAGTTCTCAATTGCTTGCCTTAGCCAGAATTACAGTTTCTCCACACATCTCAGTTGGTGAGACAAGAGCTTAGATATTCCTCTACTTGCTTATATTTCTACAGCATCTTATCTCCCAAAGTGTTTCACAGTGCTATGGAGACACCACACTGAAATGGAAAGAGCTCTGAGCAGGGAAGTTGAATGCTGATGAAAACGTAGCCTGCTGCATGCTATAGGAAAGGAGCAGAAAAGCAATGTTGACACAGACAAGAAGAAAAAGCAAGGTGGCTGGATTGTTGACATGCACAGTGCAGGCACACCCTCATTTGAAGGGTACCGTTCAAAAGAATTACTTACTTCTAAACAGATTTGTTGAATATATTGCTCCCCAAACCATGATTATGCACAGTGCAAATATATCCCGTTTGAGTTCTCCTAAATCAGTAATGCATAATAGTGGGAAAGCAAACTGCATTTTCTAAATGTCAGAAAAGTTTAATAAAGCTTGAAGTAGGATATGAATGTCTCTCTTTTACTTGGAGCTATAATTTGTAGTTATCAATGATGATGTTCATTACTGAAACACAGCGCAATGATTGAAGTACCTAAGTCAAACTGTGTGCATTAACAACAAAAAATAAATGCAATCATAATTCCATAGGCAGACTCCCTATGCTAGACCCTTAATCAATGTAAATTATCAGCTGAAGATCTGGTCCAGCCTTGCTGTATCTTTCTCCCAATTTAAAAGAAAATGACATTAGTTGCACATAAGAGATATCAATACTTCTTTTTTAATTAAACACAGCATGACTTTTATGTTTTTATGGCACTGCCTGAAAGGAACTCAGAGATCAACCTAGTCAGAGATTCCAGACTGCTCATAGAGGACCAGAAGATGGAAAGAGTCATTACAAGTACAAGATTGGTACTAACCACGCTGCCAATGACTGCTGACACTTACAAAAAGAAATGGAACCTATCTGTAGTGCACATGAAAAGCAAAATAGATGCTTGGCAAATATAAATGCAAATGAAAAACTTACATCTAAATAATGCCTGATGAGTTCATGAATTCAAATTATTTCTCAGAATCTCATATTAACTATCATTTAATAGCTTGGTTGGCACAGGCTTGTTTCATAGATGTCAAAAACTATTCTCCCTATTCCAGAGAGCATAAGGTTAAGTAATGTTCAGTTCTGACGCCAGGCCACCTGATGTACTCTAACTAATCATGTGGTGAAACAATAGCCTGCTTGCACTATAAGCCACATACTTCCCACTTCACTGATCTGTTTATTTATCCAGACTGAGCTCCTGCAAGTGCAGCTTGTCAGAAGAGTAACTGGGCTCACAAGTCCATCAATCAATCAGTTGGAACAGACAGTGATGCTTTTTCTGAAGTTCAGCACAGAAGATTTTGTGAAGAAGCAGTAGGCCCCTGAAATACTTAGAGATGCAAATAAATTCATTGTGATGTCTCTGTGTGTTGCTATGAATAAGTTAAAGGGACGCTGTCAAGGTTGTTTGGCTAAGAAATTGTTAGGCACGAAATTTAAAACAAATAAAACCCACACGACTTACAGTGTAACCCAGTAAAAACAAACCTGAGCCAGCTATTTCTTGGTGCTTGCTGCACTTTTGCCTTTTTTTTTTTTTTTGGTAGTTGTTTACTTTTTTTATTTTTTATTTTATTTTTTATTTATATTTCGGTTTGTTTTTAAATCTATGCCCTTGAGAGAAGTTGGCTTTCCAAATGAATATATTACTGCAATCAGGAAGCCAAGGTATATGGGAGGAATTGTTTGTAGGGCATTTTTGTTTGTTTGTTTAGTAGTTAAACAATAGATGTTGGAATCCAGATCAAATTTAAGCACATCGTTGAAGAAAATCAGAGTTCAGTCAGAAGGTGTACTGGGTATAAACTGATGTAATCTGTGAGCTTAAGATCTGCTAACCATTCTCTTAAAGCTGTTTTACTTCTGTGTTGAATCAGGAGATTAAAATTAATTATACAATATTTCAGTACCCAGAAGTTTAATAAATTAAAAAGGACATTTTTAATCTCTTTCACAGAGACCAAAAATGCTAAAGAAAACTACTTCACCAAGTGCATATATTTTTCTTACAAAAGGCAAATATGTGGCAAATGTATTTGTTTGCACATACAGCAACAGATCTTGCTTTTTAGGGAAGTGTGAGTAACATTAAGTAGCAGAAACTAAAATGATATCTCTATATTTATTTTGACAAACCTACAACAGAGTCATTCTGTTTTCTGTCAGAAAAAATATAATCCATGAAATGCACTCTGATCTCATTTCTTTTTCTGGTATCTTTTAAAGAAGTTTTTTCATCACAAGCAAACTCAACCTTATGGAAAATCAATTGCCTTCCCTCTAATTTATACTGCTTTGGTTTTTGTTTTGTTTTGTTTTTCCCCATTGGGGCTTTCAATCTTAAATTAGTATTCTGTGTTAAACAATTCCAACATCACTATGTGAAAATGTCTTTTTTTTTTTTTGTCTACCTCTAAACATTTCTGCTTTTATTATCTAAAAACACAACAGCAACATATAGCAAGTAAGAACGCTCATAGCCCACGTTTACTGCATGTGCATGTCTGACATTGTTTGCCATTGTCTGGCTTGGTATTTTTTAAATGTTCAGAACAGTACAGTTTTGTTAAAATTCTTCATGGTAGGAGTAGGGGACCTTGTTCATAGATTGAAACATGCACTACAGGAATCTTTATCTAGGTTACATATTCATTATGTTTTTAAAGTGGAGTAAAATAAAAATGTGGATAGCTTTGTGGTGCTGCTTCACAACAGTAAGATCGTTGAATTTCTACTGCCTTAAAGTCAATATTGGAGCCATTTTTATTTTGACCAAAATAAGCATCTGCATATATGACCTCACATCTAATAATTAAAACCTATTGATTCTACAAATGTTAATGGTCCAATAAGACACACCTTCCTCAGAAACACCTTAGAAAAATATTTCTGTAAATATTATAGGAGATTTTAAAGAAATGACACACAGGTTGAACAAGAGCCTGCATGCTGCGCTCCTAACAATCTGCAGGAGCAGATGTGCCCCACTGTCGCCACTGCTGAAATGCACCACCCACCATTTCACTGTGCTCACATCCACTGTTTGGTCTCCAGAAACATTCAGCAAGTGTCGATGAATGACAATAGGTGCCATTTTTTCCACATGGAGGAATTCAGGGACACACCTTTGCTTCTTCCGCACTTCCATGTCAGATGCCATTTGGTCAGACTGCCCTTCTGCTGCCATCTGTCACATGACAACAAAATATAAAGGAATATTGGTGGGAAGGTCGAACCTCCACTGCCATACCACAAACATATCTGCCTCTGATGTTGTGGGCCAACCTAATAAAATAGGAGGCATTACTTTCAGAGCACCCCTTGTAAAAAGGTGGAGGAAGGAGGAGAAGTGTGTGGTTGGAACATGGTATAAAGTTTAACTTCTCAAAGTAGTTAGGAAAAGTTACACGGTGGGTATACCATTCTGCAAAAAATAAACGCACTGGAAGACAAAACGGACTGTCCAAGGGCTTCAAGGGGAAATACAAAACCAAACAAGTATATTCATAACCAAGACAGTCAGGTAACTGGAGTATAGACTGAATTTTTTGCACATGAAGAAAGCAAGCAATTTTCAACCCTACTCATTGTACATTGACAAGTATGTGTTGGTTTCAGAACCACTTCACATCACTTCCTTCTGCCCACCAGGATGGAAAGTGGGCAGCATGACTGGTGTGACTGGAGAGGTGCACTCCCCACTGAGTGTGTGCCTGAAGTCTCAGAGAAGGAGAGTTTAGACAAGGCAGATGGTGGTTTATGCATCCTACTCAGTATGTTGTATAAGAGTAAGGGTAGGTGGTAGCTGGAACCCAGAAGACAGAGATGGGTTTCATTTCATCTTCTCAGAAATGTTGTACCACACCTGTGTAGAGCGTAATTACCCAGCTCTGAAGAGTGGATTGAAGTCAAGATGAAACTTAAGAGACTTAACTTCCCATGGCTTATACTGAAAAACAGTACAGAATGGCAAAGTACAGAGACAGGAAACAAACACAAGCAGGCATACAACTGCTTGTTCCAGCAGCTCAAACGTGCAAGTATAGAATCTGTTTTTTGTTTTTTTTTTTTCTAGTAGAAGTTAGCAGTTTTGGGGTCAGTCTAATAGTATCTTAATCTGCCCGAAAACTTCCATGTTTGGATGAGGCATTGTTTGCTGCTTTCCAGAACTGCTATTTTTGAAGGAATAGGTTTTAAACTGAGATGAAGTGCACATTTAAACATAGTTCTATCTCTGAAAACAATCAAGCTGTAAGTATTTCCTCCTCTATTACATATTCTATTCAAAGAAAGCAATGCTTACATCAGCCAGAGCAAATTTAAAACAATCTATTTGTTCTTCTAGTTCATCTTTTGCACTATCTCTGGCCTAATTACTTTATATTTCAGCGCACATTTGTGGTCAGTCAAATCATATGTATAAAAGCGCAAACTAATTCTACATGCTTATATGAAATATAGAGTCTCATTATCCAGTAAACTTACTGTAAATCCCTCATAATTAATTGTTCTGAAATCTGTAGGAGGACTGACTCATTATTCCAAAAATACAATGTTTGGGAGACTGTAAACTCCTACTCTCTTATCTATGTGTGGATCAAGAGGGAAGCTGAATTTTCATTTACAGAACACTAATATTTCTCACAAGCCTTAGTTCAGGAATTCAGAATGTAAGCACACACAGCCAGCTCCCATTCCTACCTGCTCCAAAAACAGAGGGAGAAATACCTATGAATCTGAAGGATTCTATTAGACTATTTTCCAAGTAATGAACATTTGCAAAATAATAAACATGTAGTTATCTAACTCAAATTTTTTTTAAAAAAAATTACTTTAAAATGTGTCAGCTTGATTTCAGCCAAGAGCCAGCCACTTCTTTCCTGCAGTTTTTGCAGTAAAATCATTTCAGAGCAAATTTTATTTCTTTTCCCCTTAATTTTCAGTTTCACCACTGCAAAGCGAGAAAAGTAAAAAAGAGAAAAAAAGAGCCTAAATACTGCAGAGCATGGAGGACAGAAAATTAGAGAATAAGAAAACAAAGGAAAGAAAATGGGGCAAGCTGGCAGTAAAGGAGGTCAAAACAGATTCCTGAAGAAGAGATTAAACCACTGCTTCTTGACACAGCCAAGTTAGTTCAGGAGCAGGATCAGAGTTTACTGTCTTTATGCAGTCATGAGTGTGGTCTTGGGAAAACGGTAATCAACTTCTTAAAAGTTGATTTATCTTCTTTGGTGGGATTTTGCTTTTCTGTTTTTCAGCTGGACCTTAAAATGGTTATAACAACTTACCTCAAAAATACTTTTTAAGTGGTTATTTTTGCCAAGATATACTAGCAACCTTGCAACACATCCCTGCTGAGGTTTATAGGATGGGAGGGGGGGGCTGCTTGTCAAAGGAGGTTTGTTTGGTTTGCTGTGGTTTTCTTTGCAGACAGTTTGGACTATTTCAAAGCAGAGTGCAAAGTTCCTACTCAGAGTGAAACAGATCATTAAACTCTGGCTCCCACTGTGCTCACATTTAAGCATGCATATGACTTCGCTCGTGTGAGGAATCTTCTTGACCTCTGGGCTCAGGGATCGGAAATGTATTAGGGTTTGCCTGTCACTGGAAGGGAGAATGTAAGCGAAAGATTTGGTTATGGATTAAAAATCTATTGCAAAACTTTCAATAAATAAACTTCAGCTTTTATATTGAAAATTAATAGAATTCTGTTTTGTCAAAGTTTTTTTCTGGGTTAGCATCAGATCTGAGAAGCCTGAAATCGCTCCAAGTGAGAATACTTTTTTGACAGCCCATTAATTTAGCCCTGCTCGCTGTGTCATTTTTCTTGCCTTTCTACTCACTTCTGTATCACTGCGAAAACAAAATTTTAGTTATGCAGCAAGGTTTTCAGGGGCATCATAAGAATGATTATAAAAGGGATAAGAGGAGGAGTTGTGTTGCAGGATTTACAGTAAAGCTAAATTCACTTATCAATTCCCAGTTTATCATCTTTCATTATTCAGTTCAGTGTAGGGTCCGAACACCTCATGGGCTACTTGTCACAGGGACCAAAAGAGAGATAAGAAATGATGTAAAACTATTTCCCTTGACAGCACAGACACAGATGGAGACTTCATTCTGTCCATATTGTCTGCTTTAGTGCCATCCCTAAAGCCATTAACTATCATAATGATGGGGCTCAAGTTATTTATTTCTTCACAAGATCCTGATGTTTTTGCAGCATTACTGAGCATACTGAGTCTTACTACAAGCCTTTGTGTTTGTCCTTGAAGGAGTATGCCACATGCAAAATGCTCGATCTGAGGTATCCACTTATCAGCAGAAATACAAATGAGAGTTAAAACACCAGTTTTCTACAGTGTCTGATCTAACGTAGAATAGAAAGATGTTACGCTCATTTGCCAAATATCAGTGCTTTCTTGTACTGGGGCTTAAGGATATATATTTTTTTTTAACCTTTTTGACATTCTAGTGATGATTAAGACCAGCAGATAATAGTCATTACTGCAATAACTTGTTACAATCTGTTTCACTTCAGCTGCCTTTGTGAAAATTATTATACTTCTCAACTTACAGGAAAAAAAGGAAAACCAATGTTTTCAAAATTAAAATTTTTAAAAAAAATAAATATAGAGTAATGCAGACCAACAAAACTAAGGAATATCCCTTCCATGGTTTTTCTTTCCACACTTTCTCAGCCAATATAGAGTTCTCTAATTGTAAAGCTGTAATAAGCAGTTCCCTAATTCAAGATCTGGAGAAATTTACAATTGGATATTACAGCAAATCAAGAAGCATGGAGGAGATGGGCCACAACTACCTCACATAAGACGTTACAGTGGAGTTGCTAAAATAAGAATTTCTCATCTTAGAGAGGGTGAAAGGACTGAACGCTGGCAGAAATGCTGTTTCTGACATTAGATTTTTCTAATCTGTTCATAAAAATGGGATATTTTCTGAAAAGAGTAGTTACAAATGATCTGGCAGGTTGCTGCCCCTCTGGATGTTAGGGGACTCTGATGCTCCTGGTCATACAATTCTACTACACAACATCCTTTGTTTTTTCTTCAGATTTGACTCCAAAGACCAACTGGCTGAGATAATAATTGCTATGTACACATAAGCTGAAAGTCACCGCAATAGTTTACAATGCATAAAGCATTGCTCAAGTTAGGCTAAAAAAAAAAAAAAAGCAGCTTAATAAAGCGCTCTAAATAGCTCATTTATGAGAACAACATTATTTATCTGCTCTGTGCCAAGGATTTTCCCACTTCAGCAGATACCCTGACAGTAGGCAAGCAGAGAAAGACAGACTGAATTACTAGAGTGCTGCATTCTGCATTCCTAACACTAACCACTCCCAGGTGTGGTTATGGCAGGATTTGTACTTCAGGCCAAACTCAACCCCTGGATGCCGCTCTCACAGCCGCCATCATTTCTGATGGGACCACATGCATGTCTGCCTTCATAGGGCAGTTTGCCCCATTGAGAAGTGGAGGGTTTTTAGCAAGTATTTCCATACACGTAGCAAATTATGAAAGAGAAGCTTCCCAAAGAGTCGTGAGATCCACTCTGCTGTCTGATTTCATTTACTCTAGAAACTAGCTTGAATTACCAATCCCTCCAGGTAGCCTACGTGTGATCTGCTGAGAATCCCCTTCTGCTGTGTTCGTCCTCCCCAGCGAGAGCAGGTATTCACACCTGTGCTATTCATAGAGCTACTTGTCAATACGGTGCAGCAATCCAATTTCAATTTAATTGGAATGGTAGCTTTGATGCTCAGAGCTACTGTTCTGCAGAAATTAATAGGGAGATGCTTGGTCCCTGTAATCATAGTGATGTTTATAATTTGCTGCAAAATAATTCACCTAATAGGATCTTAACTAGAACAAGCTCCATGGTGAATGCATAGCATGAATGTGAGCATGTGCTGTACTAACAGTCACTTGCAGGTGATAAAACTGGTTGCCAGCTTGAGTGTCATGTAATTTAACAGGATAATTTGCCAAAGTTGTTGGAGTCTTATTACTAAAAAAAAGTTGAAACATTTAAATCTCAAGTTGCAGAGGTACAGTGTAGTAACAGGACACACTTGTGACAGGTCAACTAACGGTGTGCATGCGTGCACCCATACACTTGTGCAGGCACACGTACACTCACAAACACAGCCTCTCTCCCCCCTCTGCAAATAATCTCCAGAGTAGGTACAATGCAGGATGTAAAAACAACCTAAGTTAGCTGTCCCTCATACTAAAAACTGTTTTGTGTTCCTACATCCTTTAAAAGATAAAAAAATATTCTCTTGGGAAAACTGAAGGCATGGGATTATAATTAAAGTCCCTCTTCTTATATATTTGAAAAAGTACATATTAAAAGTCTGTGAAATTTTATCAGTAATTGTATCGCCCGCACATTCCAGGCAAAGCATATAATCCTCTCTTTGTATTTACCTTTATGTGCAATTTTATTGTTTTGAACTCTAACATCTAGTACCATTTTAGGGCTAGAAATACGACTGAAAGAAAGGCTCTCAACTTTCCAGCACTTCGCTTGCCCTCAAAGGGCCACGCATGACAACATTAAATACATGAAAATGAGATACATGAGTTACTTCAATCTGCTTCATGCAAAGAATAATGCAATAAAAACTGCAAATTGCAGTAATTACACTTGCAAATACACATTTCTTTAAGAGGGTAGTTTGACAGATTCAAATCTCACTAATTTATGTAGAGATGGTGTATTTCATATGCCCTGTGGAGCATCTCAGTGAGTCAGGCTCTAGTTCATCTGTGGTGCTTTCTGTATGCTTTCATCCGGTTCTGGAAGAGTACAAGCAAGTTCCTTTGGAAAACAGTAAACTAAAAAGACCATACATTTCCAAGGTATATAACATACCAAAACACGTGCTAAGCTTTGGCTAGCCCCAGACTTTATAGCTGTGTTGAATACCAGCCACAAGCCTACGGGTAATGTGATACCTCATTTGTGTAGTTGCAGAAATTGCCCCTTTTTACATTTTTATCGGAGTAGACTCTGTGATAGATCAATTTGCCAGAGAAGAGTAGCTTTTGATTCCATGTCAGATGGAAGTTCTCCAGTGCAGGAGTCTGGCACTGACAGTAACACAGAATGTGTTTAGTGCTTGGACTCTTACCACCCCCCATCCTTAGAATATAAAACAAAATAGAATTTTTTGCGTGATAAGAGAAAAAGTGATCTTGTAGCAGAGGCTGTGGAAGGCTCATACATTTTCTGTCACTAGTTTCACCTCTCAGCAGTGAAGTATGGAATAGGTTTTTCTTAAGATTAGAATGTAAGTGGGCGTACACCTGTATGGCCAGGTTTATTATTGACAGCTTTCATTTCTGCTCCACTGGTGCATAAAAATGTGTGGCTGCTAAACACCAGTCCAATTTAGTTGACAGGCAACAGCTATGTGCTTTTTCAAAGTAGAGGTTTAGAGAAGAAACTCATACTAAATGAAAAGCTCCTACCTGGTCAACCTCTGTTCAATTAAATGACTGCTTTCACTGCAAATTTTACTTCAAAATTTCTGTCAACTGTACCACGACTTCTATGCATTTTTACAAGCCTGTATGTGCATGTGTTCCTGATGCTACACAAAGGATCACTTTCCATTTCACTGCTAGAAGGCAGACAAAGATTTCCAAACAGAGAGTGAACTCTGAGCCACAGCAATCTCTTCTCATGTCCAGGCCATCCCTATGCTTGCCTCTGCTTTTCCCCTCTGGGCTGCTTCTCCTGTCATTGAAGCTATCCCTCTCAGGAAGATACGGGAAGTATCAGCGGGGCTTCACTATTTTCTCCTCACTTAGGTTTATCCCACCTTCCTAAGGGTTGCAAGGTAGATTTCCCCCCGGACTTGTAAGCCCTTTGCCATGCTACTTGAACACTTACATAAAAATCAGTATTAATTTTCCTGGCAGATTTCAGACCACTGGTAACACGTTTTCCTTACAAGGATCATATTTTAGGAGAGGGCATAACCGTGTCAGCTGCACACACACACACCTCTCATCTATTATTTCCATACCCTAACGGATATCGTAATTCCCGGTCTTGTTCAATATCTTCATCAACGACCTTGATGAGGGGATAGTGTCCACCCTCAGCAAGTTTGCTGATGATACAAAACTGGGAGGAGTGGCTGACACGCCAGAAGGCTGTGCTGCCATTCAGCAAGACCTGGACAGGCTGGAGAGTTGGGCAGAGAGGAACCTGATGAGGTTCAACAAAAGCAAGTGTAGAGTCTTGCACCTGGGGAGGAATAACTGCATGCACCAGTACAGGCTCGGGGATGACCTGCTGGAGAGGAGCTCTACAGAGAGGGACCTGGGGGTCCTGGTAGACGACAGGTTGGCCATGAGCCAGCAGTGTGCCCTGGTGGCCAAGAAGGCCAATGGGATCCTAGGGTGCATTAAAGAGAGCATTGCCAGCAGGTCGAGGGAGGTGATCCTCCCCCTCTACTCTGCCCTGGTCAGGCCTCAGCTGGAGTACTGTATCCAGTTCTGGGCTCCCCTGTATAAGAAAGACAGGGACCTCCTGGAAAGAGTCCAGCGGAGGGCCACAAAGATGATAAAGGGCCTGGAGCATCTCCCCTATGAGGAGAGGCTCAGTAATCTGGGTCTGTTCAGCCTGGAGAAAAGAAGGCTGAGAGGGGACCTGATCCATGTTTATAAGTATCTTAGGTGCGAGAGGCAAATGGAGGTGAGGAACCTCTTTTCAGTGGTCAGTGGGGACAGGACAAGGGGCAATGGCATTAAGCTGGAGCTCAGGAAGTTCCGCACCAACATGCGGAAGAACTTCTTCACAGTGCGGGTGACGGAGCACTGGAACAGGCTGCCCAGGGAGGTTGTGGAGTCTCCTTCCCTGGAGATATTCAAGACCCGCCTGGACGCCTACCTGTGCAACCTGCTGTAGGGAACCTGCTCTGGCAGGGGGGTTGGACTCGATGATCTCTCGAGGTCCCTTCCAACCCCTGCAATTCTGTGATTCTGTAATCACTGATCATCCTGGAAATATTGCATGTGAGCATCTTACTAGACGCATGCAACTGCTCAACATGTAACTGTGCAGTGTAGGCTAATCCATGCATCCATTTGAGTTTGTCAAAATTGAGTAATGTGGCTTCAATAACTACCCAGACATATATGTACAGCTCTGAAATCTGTATACATACAAAGCAATTTTGTTAGGAAAATCTATGTAAGGAGGAAGGACAAATCTCTTTTCAATGATATTCTGACAACTAGGCTATAAGTGTAGAAATATGTGCTATCAAATTTTAAAGTATTTCTTGGAAGAAATCATATATTGCTTAGACCTTCTTTAAGGTATAGCAGCATATTTTTCTTTGTTTCAGTGACATAACTAGAAATTGCATTGACAGCTGAGTATTTGAAGATGTTTCACATTCTTTCAAACTTCAGTTTTTGTTCCTTATTTCTCTATTTTTGAACAGCTGAAGTCTAAGTTCAGTAGCCACTGAACTGAAACTACAAAAATTTCGTTCAACAGCAACATCTTTTTTATTATTAATACTTTGAGACAAAAGTTAACTTTAAATTTAAGAAAAAGAAGCTGTCCACACAAGAGAATCTTGAGATACAGAGTTCATCTTTCTCTCTCTCCTCAGCAATGGACACTGGTTAAAATCCCACTTAGAGATAAGATTATTTAAATCCATTAGTTAAATCTCGTAGGTACAGTTTGTCCAACCTACCAGAAAACTGAGTTTGATCTTTTTGTTTTCTCATTTATGATGTTAGTCTCAGCTCAGAAAAAAAACAGGTGGGAAATGTGCTGTTCTATAATACAGGTGCTGTACATTCCTGGTGGCTCTAAGGGCAACACGGGGAGGATGCACTTGCTTGGAGAATTCATTCAGAAATGGTGTTCCCAAAGCAGACAGCCAGACATCTCTATATAGACACAAAATCAGCTGTCTTGACCTGTTCACCTCACACAGGTGAAAGGGGACATTATTTTATATCCTTGTCTTATTTCTCAAGCCCCAAAGAAAGAATGCTTGTTACTGGCCTTGTCTTTTGGAAAAGAAAAAAAGAAGACATTATATAATGAGTGATTCCGGAATAAAAAAAAAAAA